>OX451740.1:367417314-367514814 GCA_948472305.1 Vicia faba
AGAGAGAGAAGAGAGAGAGAGAGAGAGAGAGAGAGAGAGAGAGAGAGGGAGAGAGAGAGAGAGAGAGAGAGAGAGAGTCTTGTAAGATATTCACAATCATTACTAATCAAGACACACAACCATACATCATCAAACCAGGGCCTATGGGCGATCTCTAACGGATCAAGGCCGAGTTAAGGCATAATCTCCAGGAACGAAGTGTATTCTAGAATTCTTTGTTTGAATATTTCATCCTTTTAGTATTTATGCTCGGGAGACTTATGTACATCCCAAAATTTTATCTTGGATGGGATGTATTTCTCAATGTTAGTCGAGATAGTGAAACTGAAGAAACATGAATGATCTTAATCAATAAAAGAAATGCATAAATTTCTCTCTCTCATTCTCTTGAAGTGTCTTAAATAATATATAGAGAATTCTCCCTTAAAATCTATAAATAGGGAGAGCTTGTAATTTGTAACTAACCTAGTAACAAGCAAGTAAAATCAACAAAATAAACTTGTAAAATATCCTCAAAATATCATTCTATCAAAAAATGTTCTTTTATCAATGATCACATGCGGAAAAAAAATTAGTTTGGATGTTCGGTTTTATATTGGTTAGATATTTCTCAAAGTGTATTGTTTGTTGTAGCAAGCTTTTATTTATTTGGCTATTTGTATGCCTCAACACAAATGGACAAATCTTATTTATAATGTTTTAATGATTTGAATATTAAATCTCCTCAAATCCCTTCAGATATCTCATTCATCAAGGTTATATGCACGAAAGAATACATAAATTACCATATATGGTATTAAAACAATACAAATTATTGTCCTCCACTTTAAATTGCCAATATGCAAATATCTCCTTTCTGTGCTGTTGTGAAGTTCAATATGTATGCATACATCATATTTTCGAAATCCAACTCAGGAAATCATGTCAATGTCTCGTAACTGATAGTTTAAAACAAAACAAAAATCCACACCCTTTACACTCAAACTTTACAACAAAATGGTATAACAGAAGAACTGGGTAGAGCAACATCATGACCACACAAAACACAACCAAACAAAACAAAATGGTGCAACCATGTTCCCAGGATCAGGAAAAGATGAAGTATAGAAATTTGTATAAAAACACGAGAAATAATACAATAAGGATTTGATCGTTTAAGGATATTATCTTGTCAAAATTGTTTAATATTTGATTTAGATTTTTTGAAGAGGCCAAACATGTAAGCTCTACGGAGAAAGATGCATTGCTACTATGGAAACTCGGCATGAAAATCATTTCCCCAGGAACACATTTGAATACACCGTTGCTCCACTCCTACATTCATAAAGTAAATTCTTGGTTAGCATTTGTCAAACTCTAATACATTGTATTCCAGGTTCATCAGTAAATGTTAACATGAGTAGTGCTAATAGTATTCTTTAATGCTCTTTTTACCTCTCATTTGTTAGTGTACAAGGTTAATAAATAAAGAAAAGATAACAGAGAATATGTTTATTGCAATGACGGCTATAAAACTTTCAAAAGAAATAATATAAATGATTGCTATTATTAGTCTATTTATATAAAAGTAAATTATTACGTATGCCCTAATAAAAGTAAACTTAATGATTAAGTTAAAAGGTACAAACTAGGAAATACTAAATGTAACATCTACACTAACAAACTCAGAACCCAGAAGCTAAGCATTTTTCTGGGTGTAACCTCAGAAGCTTCTGCTTTTGGTTAATAACAACTTCTGATTACATCAAACTACTGTTTCTAATTAAGCAGTCTCAAAAGCTTACAACTTCTGGCTAACAACCTCATAAACTCTACTGCTTCTGAATAACAACATCTTCTGAATATGAATTACTTTCAATACCATCCCTTAATTCATATTAAGCTAACCAAAACTCTTCAACACCAATTTCATCCCTCAAACGGATAAAGTGTTCAGTCTTGGCATCCTTCGTCAGAACATCTGCAAGTTGCTTCTGGTTGCTACAGTGTGCAACTTTTAATACTCCATTTAGAAATGCAGATTTCATCTTGAAGACCCATCTGACGCTGATGTTTTTCTTCTCCTTCGGAAGCTCAGTTAACTCCTAAGTCTTGTTTCTTTCAATAGCATCAAGCTCTTTTTTCATGGCCTTCAACCACACTTTCTTCTTGAGAGCTTCGCGGATTGACAACGCAACCACCAATTGCTTCTTGGAGCACCAAGAAATAGGACTTTCCAGATACAAACAAAAGTATCCAGAAGTATTTCTTCTATTAACTCTATCTCCATACAAATCAGAGTTTGAATAGAATATCAACTCTACATCTGATCTAACATCATAAGGGAACAACACTTCATATCTCAGAGTCCCTTCAGTATCTTACTTGTTACATATGGTATTTCTGAAGGTAGTGGTTCTGGACGAGGTTCAGAAGTTAACAAAGGTAGAGCTTTTGGTGATAGTCAATCTTTTTAAGAAAATCCAGAAGGAGATACAGTTTCAGAATCAGAAGGAGATTCTGAACAATTTCAGAGGCCACAACGAATCAGAAAAATACCAAGGAGATTTACAATTTCAGAGGCCACACACTGATGGATGAAGAACAATGTCTTCTGATATTTCTTCCTTGTATCTCTCTGCACATTTCTATGTTCTTTCGTGGCATCTTCTGCAATTGGAACATAACCATATGTAACAAGCTCAAGATCATCCTGAGCGCCAAACACCACACGCATTTGAATCATCCAACGGTTTCAGTTTTTGGCATTAAATATTGGAAGCTTGGTGCTTAGACTACCATTTCCGGTCATCTTCAACCTTGTACAACTCACTCATATCTCACAAGCACAGTGTTTTCTAACCCCACAGAATCAGAAAAAAATGTGATTCTATTTAGATTTTGTTCAAGATTCAACACGGACCCCAGAACCAAAATCAACGACACAAACGCCTAACGTTTCACTCGTGTTTCCCTGTATTTCCCTATGAATCAGAACCAGGGCTTTGATACCAATTGTTAGTGCACAAGGTTAATAAATGAATAAAAGGTAAGAGAGAATGTATTTACAGCAATGACGGCTATAAATCTTACAAAATGAATGATACAAATGATTGCTTCTACTAGTTTATTTATACAAAAGTAAATTGTCACGTAGGCCCTAATAAAAGTAAATTTAATGACTAAGTTAAAA
Organism: Vicia faba; assembly: GCA_948472305.1. Classification (NCBI taxonomy): domain Eukaryota; kingdom Viridiplantae; phylum Streptophyta; class Magnoliopsida; order Fabales; family Fabaceae; genus Vicia; species Vicia faba. Next base: position 367,420,487 of record OX451740.1, read on the forward strand.
GATACAAAGTAGGAAACACTAAACTTAACAGCTACGCTAACAAACTCAGAACCCAGAACCCCAGAAGCTAAGCATACTTTTGGGCGTAACCTCATAAGCTTCTGCTTCTGATTAATAATAACTTCTAATTACATCAAACTACTTGTTTCCAGTGATTTCTGGTAAACAACCGCTAGTCTTCCAAACTATCGAATAATCTTTCTTACTGTTATTCAATCCCTCTGGTAACTCACAGGATCGACTAGATTGATCCTAGGACTCCTTGGATATTAAGGTTACTCTCACAATCAAACATATATTCATAGTTGATATTGTATAAGTGTTTGGCTTATTTCGATCTCTCTCTCTAAGAGTCTAAAGATGTAATCAAAATGTGTATGAAAACTAAGTTATACGAATAAATGCTAATTGTAATGCTAATTGTAAAGACATATAAAACTGCATGAGAATGAAGTAAATGGTTTCGATTTACAAAACGGTTAACATAAAGGGTTTCTGGAACATAAAAGTTTGAAATGAGGAGAAAACGTTTAACGCAAGAAATCTGTAAATGATTTTAAGTAAAAGTATGCGTTCGAATGACAAGACTTGAATGTAAAGGTATGGAAAATGTGACAGTTTTCTGAAATATAAAATGCTCGAAACATAAAGAAAATAATAAAATGTAAAACTTTGAGGAAGAGACTTCGAAGTGAAAAGACTGTAAATAAGAAAACTTGTAAATGTTGTTTGACAAAAGGAATAAAAGAAGTACTGGAAATGGTAAAAAGGTTTTCACTAAATCAGAAATACATGGTGCTATCATACATACATTTCTCTTGCATTCGTTTCCCTTGCCATGTGGTAGTTTGAATGTTATTGAGTATTTTGTATAACAGATATGACACACGAAATCCTAATACTAAGACTCCTATTTATACTAATCCGACCCTAACGATCTCGCCATAGGATTATGCCACGTTTCGAACATGCAGGACAATGCTTCTTTCATCCTTCCACGTGTCCCCAAATACTCCAACACATAACTTTCAAACTTTGAAAGTCCCGCTCCCATTTGAATTTAAAATGCTTTGGTGTTTCTCCGTTTCGAACGCTTTTCCCAAACATAGCCTCGCTGTTGTTTCGAGACTCCTTTAGATATGTTCCCATAATTGCCGCTCGAAGCTTCAAGCTTTGACACACTTATTCGAAACACTGCTTCTGCAACTTCGAAATATGGCGTTTAATTCCATTTCGATCAGAACGTTTAACTCTTTTGGCTTCTAAATAACATTATCAAAATCTTCAGCCAACAAATTGCCCCTTTAAAATATGTATTTTGATTCCTTTGAGAAATACCTATTTTAAACATTTACACAAGATTTTGATAGGACTTTCGAATCATCGTAACATTTAATGCATTTGACTCCAGTCACATCAATCATAGCACCTTTTGGATTCCTTAACCGCCCGGAGTCACTTCACAGCGTGGTGCAGTTATAAGTAATGATTATCTTTTAAATCGCGCCTATTACCTATATTAACTTCACGCCACCTCTTCATCACACCAATCCATGATCTCCACGTATCACACCTCTATTCGGTGGATGTTTAAACTTCCCCATTATAAAACATCAACTTAATCTTCTTCTTTTCTTTTCACACTCTAAATCTTTCATACTCTGAATTTTTACCCTCCTTCTCTCATAAAACAATCTAAGCTTTCAAACATCTTCCAAAATGTCTTCTTCTACTTCATCCCAACTCAAGAAAGTCTCCAAGAAGAAAGGAAAAACTACAGGAGCTACCATGGAAAGTAAAATCATCACTATTCAAGGCCAATCTGCTCTTGCTCCTCAGATGATTTCCAAAGAAAAAGAAATGCTGTACGCGTCACAGGTACTCATTCCTACCCACGTTGCTGGTAAGAGGTTAGCCTTAAATGGCCCTCTTACGGTTTTTGAAATATTAAAGGACACCAGGACAATTTTTCCCGTCTGTTATAGCTTCAAACTCTTATTCAACAAAATGGATGCCCCTAGGGCAGTAGAATCTCCTAGTTCAAATACCATAGAAACCCCAACTGTTCTTCCCAAGGACCCCTTTGTTTTGGATTATGTAAAAAGCAATTTTAAGCCATTTCGATCTTGCCCTACTTCTGATATTGCTTATCAAAATTGGTTCACAAAAGTAGAAGCCAAGAAATCCCAGCAATGGGAAGAATTAGGCATTTCTAACCTGATTAAGCTATCGAAACCTGGATTCACCTACAGCCATCCTCTGCTATTCGCGTCCCTTTATTTCTGGGACAGTACCTACAACACTTTCCATCTCCCAGGTGGAATGATCACCCCAACCTTCTTCGATATAGCGGCCATTACTGGGCTGTCGCCAGTGGGAGAAACTTATGTTCCTGACAACGAAGAGCACTCAAGCATAATTGACTTCGAAGTCAAGTTAGCCAGCTTTTCCAAATTTATCAGTCATTATCATGCTGAAGGGGACAATGTGTCTGACGTAGAGCACATTGCTTTTTTAACCCTGTGGCTGTCTAGATACGTTTTCTGCAGTAGATCCCTGCAGGTAGCTAGTAGGTTCATTCCTCTAGCTAGGGATTTACATGAAAATTGAAAAGTGTGCCTAAGTGAATTACTCTTAGTTGACCTCTATGAGAGCCTGAGGTCAGCTGTTTCGAGCCTCAAATCCCACACCTCCAAAAACATTTTATTGGCTGGCCCATTTTGGTTACTCCAACTATGGCTAAATGCCATGTTCGAACCTTCCTTATCAACCGCCAATACCATTGATGAGCAAGATTCTGAGATAAGTGATAGGATAGTCGAAGGCACTAGGCTTCGCAGACTAACTCCTAATGATGACAAAGATGACTTCAAAGTTCAATTCTCGAAGTACATCATGATATTCTCCAAAAGGCACAAGTTCGAAGAGAGCATGGCGCCTTTTGCTTCGAGGGCTCATGGACCTTCTTGGTTCACCATGGCTCTCTCAGAAGCCATCAAGAGCAAGGAGATTCAGGATGTATGGAGAGCTTTCTTGCTGCCTAGACTCATCTCTTCAAGGATAACCCCAACCAAGAACCAAATTCTTCTCTTTGCCTACCAACCAAACTTCGTTTCGAGGCAGTTTGGCTTATGCCAACTGATTCATGAACCTTTGTTCCAAACTGAGAGCGCCATCACTTCTGGACGAACTTTCAAGGCAAGGGAAGCCAAAATACAGCAAGAACAATATCAAGGTTTTGCCCAATTTGAGCTGATAGCCTTCGAACCTACCCATCTCGCGGCTAAAGGATTTCTGGAGTGGTGGATTAAGTTTTATCAAACTTATATGTTCGATACACTTACAATTCGACAGAAACTAATTGATGCCTTCGATGTGCAGGTACCAGCAAAGAAAGATATGTTTACTCATGCCAAAGAGATTAAAGCTTTTCAAAATTATTTTGAAACTACTTACGACCCCACGCGCTTGTACTCCACTGTGCATCAAGCAGCTGAGACCTTGAAGGAAAAATTTAAACAAAAAGTTTCTAAGTTAAAACTTCCTTCAGGGCTGTCACCTGAGGATAGGTATAGGTTGGCATTCGAAATGCATCCACCTAAATTTCCCAGATTACCTACCTCAGAACTGGCTCTGGCTTGGTTTCCCCCATATCCATGGTGGTTTACTTGCAAAGAGATGTTCAAATATCTTCAAAGGAAACCAAAGCCATCTGAGACTGTGACATGGGCTCGATACTGGCTTCATGATTTCCCAGGACACCTTCGATACGACCTTTCTGCCATGTCAATTAAATCTGATCAAGGCACAAGTGCGAATGCTTGGGAAAATCCCAAATGTCTTTTATTTTTCATATCTTTAACCTTTGCTTTAATTGTTTCGATTCTCAGCTATCAGGATAAAGACAGTTGCCTCGAAGTCGAAGGAAGGGAGTGCCTCTCAAGCCTCCATCGAAACTACTGACAAAGTGACTCCACCCGAAACAACTACTACTGCCGCAACCACAACAACAACAATAACGCCAACAACAACAAGTGCTCCAATTCCAACGGTAATCACTTAGCCTTGATGTTTCGAATTCACTCAAGCTTTATGGTTTATATCTAACTTTCCGTTAAAACTCTTTCAGACCAACAAGCTTCCTCCTACTACTCCCAAGAAACGGAAATCAAGCACCACTGGGGAAGACCCCAAGGCTGGAGGAAACTTAAATACTGCTTCGAAGAAGAAGCTAAAGAAAGATACTTCTAAAAGAACTGTTCCGACTAGTGTCTCTGGACTCGATTCCAGGGATGCTGCTCCCTTACCCAAATCCAAAAATCCACCTTCGACCTCCAACCCACCGTTGGAACGTATAGCTAGTAACCTCTCCTCTGAGGGTCCACAGGTAAATTGAACCTCTAAAAATTGTTTCTAATACTAACTTCTTATTACCTTGGTGGATGTTTTCTTTAACATTCTGCTGTTCCTTGCAGAACATCTTGAATCCAACTTCAACCATTTCGACCTCACCATCCAAGGCTGCTGCTCCGCTCAACTCCTCTCCTCAAGGAGATTCCAGCAACTTAGTCCAAAATAAAGGTTCCTCCAATATGGCGGTTCTGGCTGGAACTTCTGAACAGCAGGATGATCAAGGTACCTCCATTCCTCTGAAAGAGGTGAACGAAACAATACTTCAAACGTCTGCAGAGGATTCGCAAAGGGCTTCTCTTCAAAAGTCCCCTCTTGAAACTCTTCAAGAGGACCCAAAGGACACTCAAACTGAAGAAGAGAAAGCTGATTCTGGGCAAAGAGCCGAAGAATCTGCAGACGAAGAATCTGAGGAGGAAAATGCCAATGACGAGGAAAATGTCAACGACGGTTCGACTGCTGGGACGGAGTCTAATGCAAATAGCAGCGAAAGGGATGGTATCGAAGTGGTAGACTTGGACGAGGATGAAGAAGACCAAGAGCATGAAGCGAATGAGGGGGATGGTAATGCAATCAACGAACCTCTAGAGGTTGAAACAAACGTGGTTCCCCTACGCGTGGAACTCCCCCAATCCTCTCTGTCTCGAATGACTGACGAGGAACTGGCACTTCTGAGACGAAATGACCCTATTGGGTACATGAAGGCAAAGTTGGCTCAGAGGGACGTCCCACTCGCTAGGGCTGGCACAAGTTCAACCAGCTATCCTCTTCCCACAGATGAAAGAGTTGTTCTTCTTAACAAAATTAGGAGAACTATTCTCAATGTGGATATATTCGAAGTGCTTAAGCAAGATAGTACTGCTTGCTATACTATGAAGGAGCTGCTCACAAAGGTCAATCTTTCCACCTGCTCCTTGCCAGTTAGTACTCTCTTGTTCGATCTTCAGAATTTGCTGGACAACGTAACTGGCTACCTTCTCCAAGACGAATCTGCTGCCAAGAAGGTTCAAGAGAAACGCATTGCCATGGATGCCGCTTATGAACAAGCTTCGAAACTCTCTCAAGAAGCTGAGGATCAAGCTATGCATCTGAAGCAGGCGAAAACTGATTATGAGGCTCGAGCTGAGTCCATTCTTATTTGGGAAAGGCAGATTCTGGAACTTCAACAGAAAGTTAAGGAGGCTAAGGAACAACAACTAGCCTTCGAAACCAATCCTGCAGGTAACCAATTCGAAGAGCTTCTCAACCAGGGGCTTGCAGAAATGGAGACTGCAGAACAACTTAAAGGAGAAGTGGCAACCTTGGAAGGAGCCAGGCGGTTCGCTCAGCAGAAACTTGAAACATTTCGAAGCACCTTTAATCGATTGAAAAATAATGCTTATTTCTAGATTTTGATGTTTATTTGACTATAATTTTGGTTTCTTACATGTAATATTCGAACAACGCCATTTTGGCATTCTATCTTGCCATCTTGGCTTTTTATAATATTTTGTTTACGTTGTTACTATTCGAATCTCCCGCAGGCTTGGCTTATATTTCTTTAAATATTTCCCATTAACCTTTAGGACACGTTTATCATCCAAGAGCTCTTCGACTTCGTATGCATTGTTTGAGAACACTTTTAATATTCGAAAAGGTCCTTCCCAATGAGGTGACCATTTACCTAACGCTTTATTCTTCTTATCCATAGGCAATATGACTCTCCAAACCAAGTCATTAATAATGAATACTTTTTTCTTCACCCTTTTATTGTATGTTCTGGCCACTCTTTCTTTTTGCCTCATCAAAATTTCCAACGCATGTAATCTAATTTCGTCCAACTCAACTAATTCATTCATCATTATTTCCCAATATAATGCAGCTGGGATTTCGTTTTGTCTCTGAATTCGAACTGATTGCAGATGAATTTCTACTGGTAACACTGCATCATGACCAAATGTAAGTTGGAAAGGCGTAGTGTTAGTAGCTTCCTTAGGAGATGTTCTACAAGCCCATAACACTTTGTCCGGAGTTTTGTGCCAATTTCTTGGCCTCTTGCCAATATGCTTCTTGATTAATCCTATTATTACTTTATTTGCTGCTTCGACTTGTCCGTTTGCTTGAGCATAATATGGTGTTGATGTTAGCAATCTAAACCCAATTTCTTGGGCAAATCCTTGCATCTTTCTACCAGTAAATACAGAGCCTTGGTCTGTAGTTATGCTTTCTAGCAATCCAAACCTATAGATAATGTGCTTTTGTATAAATTCAATAATTGCCTCTTGATCAGCAACTACCAGAGGTATAGCTTCGATCCATTTGGTAAAATAATCTACTCCCACCAAGATGTATTTCTGTCCTTTGGACGAAGCAGGATTTATTTCTCCTATCAAATCCAATGCCCATCCTCTAAATGGCCATGGTTTGATGATCGAATGCAGCTCACTTGCAGGGGCATGTTGAATTCCTGCATGTTTCTGACATTCCTCACATCCTTTAGCAAAGTCTATGCAATCTTTGAGCATGCTAGGCCAATACAAACCGTATCGAAATAGCAACCATTTCATTTTATGGCCTGCTTGGTGTGCCCCACATGCCCCATTATGGACTTCAGACAATGCTAAATATGCCTCACTCTCTCCTAGGCATTTCAATAATACACCCTCTTGGGTCTTTTTGAACAATTCGTTCCCCATGAGGAGATATGACAATGCTCTATATTTTGTTTTTCTATCCACCTTTAGAGTTGGGTCTGCTAAATAACTCTTCAATGGACTTCGCCAATCTGCATCTGACAAAGTATTTATGGCTAGTATTTCGACTCCCTGTTTCTCAGCATATCCCAATCTCATACTTTCCAGATCCGATGGTGTGAATCTAGTAGCCATAACTCTTCCCCTTAATTCGACCAAATCCTTAAAGTTCTTGGTAGACACTTTATAACCTGAAGCCAACAGCGCTAAGTCATTTGCTTCTTGGTTCTCTATTCTTGGTATGTGTTGAATATCCATGTATTCAAATTTCCTTAATAGCCTATTGACTATGACGAAGTATACCATTAAATTTTCCTTTATGCACTTGTATTCCTTTGTGATTTGTTTGACCACCAATTCAGAGTCTCCTTTAATTTCGACTCTGGTTGCCCCCAATTCCAACAAAGCTTCAAGTCCAACAATGAGCGCTTCATACTCAGCTTCGTTGTTCGAACAACGAGGACCATCTAATTTATACTTGAATTTTTTTGGAATTCCTTCAGGAGAAATTAGGAGGACTCCAACACCACTTCCATTCCTGTGGGTTGAACCATCAAAGTACAATTTCCATGGTTGCATTTCGACGTAACTCATGCTTGTCTGCTCAACCAACGAATGATCCATAATGAAATCAGAAATCACTTGACCTTTCATAGCTTTTAAAGGCATGAAAGTCAATGAATATTCTGTTAAGGCTAAAGCCCACTTGCCAACTCTGCTATGCATTATTGGTTTTGAAAGCATATGTTTAATGACATCGAAGTGAGATGAAACATAAACATCAACAGGTTTTATATAATACTTGAGTTTCATACAAGAGAAATACAAACAGAGACATAGCTTTTCTAAATTGCTATATCTGGTCTCTGCATCATTTAGCACTCTACTTAAATAGTATATGGCTCTTTCGACGCCATTGCTATCCTCTTGTGCTAGCATACTACCTATACTAACTTCAGAGGCAGATATGTACAATCTCATGGGCTTCCCCCATTATGGTGGAGACAAAATAGGAGGCTGAGAAAGATATTCTTTTATTCTGTCAAACGCCTCTTGGTGAGCTTCGTTCCATTCGAAGGCTTGACCTTGCTTCAGACGAAGTAACGGAGAGAAAGCTTGGGTTCTTCCACTCAGGTTCGAGATGAATCTTCTGAGGAAGTTAATTTTCCCTAGCAGAGATTGCAACTCCCTTTTTGACGCAGGTGCTTTCGTCTCCATTATGGCTTTGGTTTTGTTCTGGTTGATTTCGATTCCTTTCTTGTGGACCACAAAACCAAGAAAATCTCCAGCCTGCACAAAAAATGCACATTTAAGGGGATTCATCTTTAAGCCATGTTTTCTCATTCGCTCGAATGATTGGCTTAAATGATGCAAATGTGTTTCTGCAGATATATATTTGATGACTATATCGTCAATATACACCTGCATGAAGGTTTCAATGAAATCATGAAAAATTGAATTCATTGCCCTTTGATAAGTTGCCCTAGCATTCTTTAAACCAAAAGGCATCACCACCCATTCGTAGGTGCCTAAGGCTCCTGGGCAACGAAATGTTGTTTTTGCAACATCTTCTTCAGCAATGAAAATCTGGTTATACCCAGAGTATCCATCTAACATACTCAAGTATTCGAACCCTGCAGCAGAATCTACTAGCATTTCTGCCAGGGGCATGGAATATTCATCCTTAGGGGTTGCAGTGTTTAAATCCCTAAAATCTATGCAAATTCTTAAAGAACCATTTTTCTTAATAACGGGTACTATGTTTGCTAACCATTCAACGTACCTTGTTGTTCTGATGAATTTGCAGCGCAGCAACCTTTCGATCTCAGCTTTAATTTTTGTGAGGACTGCTGGTGCGAATCTCCTGGGAGTTTGTTTGATGGACCTCTTGCCATCTTTGATTGGCAGTCTGTGTCCGACCAACTCCCTCTTTAAACCAGGCATCTCATCATAGTCCCATGCGAAGCAATCTTTATTTTCCTTAAGGACTTCGATCACTTTCTTCTTGAGGCCTGGGCTAAGTTTAGCACTTATGTAAGTTACTCTTTTCGTTTTTTCATCCCCTAAGTTGACTTCTTCGAGCGGATCCTGTGCCACCATTTTGACACCTGAGTTTATGGGGTCCCTTTCGAAGCCTAAGGATTCTTTATCATAGATGGCATCCAACCTTTGATCCATCTCAAATTCTTTGATGGGTGAGCATTTCGAACCCTCCCCACTAACTTCGTTCGTCTTTATAGTTGATTTATTTATTTCAGCCTCTAAGGCCGCTTTTGATTCGTTCTCAGCCATATAGGCCGAAATCCTTTCGAAAAAGGTAGACTCAGTCATGGCTAAGGTTGTCGAAGTCCCAGCCTGCTGGCCGTTTTTGTATAGTGCTTTCGACTTCCTCTTCTTCACTGATTATTGTTCTATCCCAGTAAAGGCCGTCATGACGAAGTGTCATGTAGTAGTGGGCGTTTCTAGTTTCATTAATCTCATCATTTGGAACACATGGAGCAATCTTTGCCAGATTTTTATCATAGTCCCTTTTGTCAACTAAATTGACAGTTGACATAAAGTAACTGTGGTCTGCTTCGATGTTTTCCACGATTCCATCATCTCTCCACAGAACTAGTCGCTGATGCATTGACGAAGGAACTTCCCCCACGCCATGGATCCACTCTCTTCCCAGCAGCAGGTTATAGTTGGCCTTGGCTTCGATCACCATAAACATGGTGGGCCTGCAACTTGAGCCTATCGTCAATTCCAACTGGACCACCCCCAGTGTTTTGCCCACTTTTCCCTCATAATTGGACAGAACCATATTATGGGGCTTGATATCTCCTTCGCGGATCTCTAATATTTTTAGCATGAAATGGGGTATCAAATTGACTGCAGCACCCCCATCCACTAGAACTTTGTTCACACCATGGACACCCACTTTCGCCCGAATGAAAAGTGGCTTGAGATGATTCTTCATTGCAGGTTCTGGACGTTCGAAGAACGCATTTTGTTCCTCAACAGCCCCATTGTCCATCACGTAGTAGCATACGGGCCTATGTTTCATTAAATCTGTGGTGTCTTCCTCCTCATATTCATTGATTTCGGTTTCCTGCCCAAATTCGCAGGGCAGCACAGACACGACGTTACAGTTCAAGTTGAATGAAGACTCCCCCTCCGATTCGAAGTTATCTGTTATCATATCTTTGTCCTCTTCCGGGCCTGGAGTGTATTCCTTTGGTTCATCGCATTGTTCTTCAGAGAAGAGCCTCCTATTGACTGGAGGTTTATCTTCAGTTTGATTTTTTGGTTTGTTGGTGCTAGCTTCACCTTGGTTTTTTGTTGAAGTATCCCCTTTATTTGCCACAGCTTCTCTCTCAGCCTTTCGAATCCTTTGCTGTCTGCGCCACTGGGATCTTGACATGGGGTTCCTTCCTTTGTAATTCTCTAATCTCACTTCCTCCCTTTTTGCCGTGTTGAATTGCCTCCTGTATGTCACAGCATGGCGTGCATTTCGTTCAGCGTTTCTCCATCTATCTTTGCCTTTGTCATTTCTGACTTGTAACCATCTATCGGTTGGCACTTCAGCAGGGAGTTTGAAAGTCACTCTTCGAGCAGCCTTGGGGTGAGGGCTATCAGGCCTTCGCTGTTTGTGTCTGCTGTCGAAACGTGGGCCCATCTGAGCAGTTTCTTGGTGGTTCCAGCAAGGGGCAAAGGGAATCGTTTCGAAGGCCCTGGCCATGCTTTGGTCATACACAGCAGAACACCTTGGGCAAATCAAGCACTTGGTTGCCCCTTTGTAGCAGCGAAAAACAAACTCCAGCAAACTCTCTCCAGCCTTGGGATAACACCTAAAAAGCTGGTTATCCTGGCGCCAATTGTTGCCAGTTCGAGCCCTCTGTACCCTTTCGAAATTCGCAGCAATTCTTTGGTTGCAGAGGATGCTGCACCTAGGGCACAATATCATGCCTGAATCTCCTTTGTGGCATGTCATGAGATAATCTTTGAGACTAGCATCTCCAGTGTGATTATCCCCCATTCTGTACTTTTCTTTTTCTAAGTATTTTTCCACTTCCTCCATCTCAGAGCGAGGCCTTTCCATATCTACCATATTTATTTCCACATCCTCCTCTTTAGCTTCATCATCACCCCATCCTGTGGGCTTTATATCCTCGATCTGAACCTTCGAACTCTCTGGGGCAGAATATTTGACCAGATAGTCAAATTTTCCACTGGGTTCCCCTAGAGTGTCCCATATTTCCTTCTGAGGGGGAATTGGCTGCGTGATTTGGACTTTCTCCAATTCCAGTCTCAAGCCTTCAGTGACTTGTGTTAATCATTCGTTTTGATTCCCTTGGCCTTCAGTAGCCTGGGTTTCTCCTGCAACAGCTACAGGTGCAGCAATCGAAGTCTCTGGCGTATTCTGGATGTCTTCAGTGACCTCCTCCATCACCCAGTTTTCAACTCCAGTACCCTTCTCTTCTGTTAGGGCGTCGCTTCGATCAGTTTCCACCATGTTGACCTCTCCAATGCATGCAGGCTCGGAGTAGTTGGTGTATGCGACGTCCAAGGGATCTTCGTCCACTTTCATCTTCACCTTATCAGCAAACTTTAGTCTGCCATCTTTGATCGCGTTTTGAATCAAGTCCCTGAAAAGAAAACATTGTGAGGTCTTGTGGCCTAGGAAACTATGATATTTGCAAAATCCCCTCTTCTTTCTCTGATCCAAAGGAGGTATTTTGACATTTGATGGCACAATTAGTTGGCCATCCTTGACAAGCAAGTCAAAAATTTCGTCACATTTAGTGACGTCGAAGGTATAAACCTTCTTTGGAAATTTGTCACTTTTCTCATTTTCAACAATATCTTTCCCTTTTGTGGGAACTAACATTTTGCAGGAGTAAGGCGGGGCCTGTTTTAATTCAGCGAGGTCGATTTTGACCTCTTCGAATTCGAATTCAGGATATTCTTCTACTTCCTCAGTCCCAACATAGGAAATCCTTTCTTTCTTGCTATTCTTAAAGACTCTGGCTTTTTCGGCCTTTAGTCTTTCGACCTGTCGAACCCTATCGGCTAACTGAGCCATATCCCTCAAATACTGAGTGTCTAGTTTCTTTCGAATAGAATAATCCAAGCCACCAGCGGCCATTTCGACTAACTCATGTTCAGGCACTACTGTGTAACATCTGGATTTCAAAAGCCTAAATCTATTCAAATAATCATCTATGGGTTCGGTGAACTTTCTCTTAACACTGGCCAATTCCTTCAAACTTATTTTCGATTGTCCCATGTAAAATTGTTCATGGAATAATCTCTCTAAGAGAGTCCAAGTGTCAATAGACCCAGGAGGCAAAGTGGTAAACCATGTGAAGGCGTTTTTTATCAAGGAACTTGGGAAATATTTGATCATGAGATCTTCATTATTGGCTATATCTCCCGCTTCGGTTAGATATCTCGCTATGTGTTCGACTGTTGACTCATTGGTATCCCCAGCGAACTTTGTAAATTTAGGGACTTTATATCCCCTGGGTAAGTCAGTATGCATTATACAATCCAATATAGGAGAAGCGTAATTTGGCCTCCTCATTCCTGTGTTGAGGCCATTCTGGGCCATGACCCTCTCTATCATGGTGGTTAGGTTGTTTTCTGCCAGGATATTATCGTTTCGAATTCTATGAACGACGACATCGGCATCTTGATTTCGACCAACCAAAACAACTCCCCTAGGTTGTTCTTCTCGAAATTCTGGGGCTTCTGGCCTTTTGATCCTTGCCCCTGGTTCCATAACTTCCCTTTGTGGACCCGGGATTATTGGGGCTTCTAACCTTGGTGCCCTGACCCCTAAGTTAACTTCTTCTCTGGGTGGTCTATACATTGGGTCGTTAGCAATTTGTTCTATAACAGGCGTGTTTGTTCGAAATCCCGCCTGATTCTGCCTACGCCTTTCTGGAGGAGCAAAGAAATCTGCTATTCGACTCATATTATCAGCGTTTTCCCTGTTCGTCACAGTCACATTCTGCACTATTGGGGCAAATATTTCCTGCATGGTTTGCGCTAACACCCCTATCATATTATGGTTACTGTCATCCATCAATTGCCTAAAAGCCAACTGGTTATCTGTGGTTAGGATAGGCAATGTGCTATAACCCACTGACCCTTGGTTATTTGTCATAAACTGATTCGCCCCAGACCCAGACCCTAGTTGTGGAGATGAATTCGATGTGGAATTGTGTAAACCTGCCATAAAAGATGTTGGCATTCCATAAGAGGAATTTCTGATTCTATTCCCATCGAAACCGGGTGGTCTAGTTAATGGGGTGGCGAAATGGGATTGTGTCCCTGATGGTGGAACGAATCCCCCAGGGTAGCCATAGTTCCAGTATTTCCTAAGATCGAACTATTAGTTGATATGCCACTTATTCCATTGGTGGCTGTGTTACTGGTCGAAGATGCAACAGACTGTGCATTCGAAGGGATTACATTAGATGTTCCGCTTGAAATGGACGCGTTAGTGCCTGTTGCATGTGGGCCACTTTGGTCCCCTTGTTGATTGTCTGAATTAGACATTTTGTCCAAACGTTTTCTTCTGGATAAAGGTTGGTTGCTGTTGGTTATCTTACCACTTCTCAGGTTCATAAAACAGCAAACTTCTTAGGTTCCAACGTTTTTGTAATGGTTACGTCTCAACAATCCTTAATTCTGATATCCAATTATTGGTCCCACCGGGTGTGCCAATTTGTTTCCAGTGATTTCTGGTAAACAACCGCTAGTCTTCCAAACTATCGAATAATCTTTCTTACTGTTATTCAATCCCTCTGGTAACTCACAGGATCGACTAGATTGATCCTAGGACTCCTTGGATATTAAGGTTACTCTCACAATCAAACAGATATTCATAGTTGATATTGTATAAGTGTTTGGCTTATTTCGATCTCTCTCTCTAAGAGTCTAAAGATGTAATAAAAATGTGTATGAAAACTAAGTTATACGAATAAATGCTAATTGTAATGCTAATTGTAAAGACATATAAAACTGCATGAGAATGAAGTAAATGGTTTCGATTTACAAAACGGTTAACATAAAGGGTTTCTGGAACATAAAAGTTTGAAATGAGGAGAAAACGTTTAACGCAAGAAATCTGTAAATGATTTTAAGTAAAAGTATGCGTTCGAAGGACAAGACTTGAATGTAAAGGTATGGAAAATGTGACAGTTTTCTGAAATATAAAATGCTCGAAACATAAAGAAAATAATAAAATGTAAAACTTTGAGGAAGAGACTTCGAAGTGAAAAGACTGTAAATAAGAAAACTTGTAAATGTTGTTTGACAAAAGGAATAAAAGAAGTACTGGAAATGGTAAAAAGGTTTTCACTAAATCAGAAATACATGGTGCTATCATACATACATTTCTCTTGCATTCGTTTCCCTTGCCATGTGGTAGTTTGAATGTTATTGAGTATTTTGTATAACAGATATGACACACGAAATCCTAATACTAAGACTCCTATTTATACTAATCCGACCCTAACGGTCTCGCCATAGGATTATGCCACGTTTCGAACATGCAGGACAATGCTTCTTTCATCCTTCCACGTGTCCCCAAATACTCCAACACATAACTTTCAAATTTTGAAAGTCCCGCTCCCATTTGAATTTAAAATGCTTTGGTGTTTCTCCGTTTCGAACGCTTTTCCCAAACATAGCCTCGCTGTTGTTTCGAGACTCCTTTAGATATGTTCCCATAATTGCCGCTCGAAGCTTCAAGCTTTGACACACTTATTCGAAACACTGCTTCTGCAACTTCGAAATATGGCGTTTAATTCCATTTCGATCAGAACGTTTAACTCTTTTGGCTTCTAAATAACATTATCAAAATCTTCAGCCAACACTACTGTTTCTAACTAAGCAGTCTCAGAAGCTTACAGCTTCTGGCTAACAACCTCAGAAGCTTTACTACTTCTGAATAACAAGATCTTCTGAATATGAATTACTTTCAACATACTTCTCTATGATTGTGTATGATTTTAAGGCAATCATGTCAAGTTGTGAGAACCATGTGATTCTTATCCAATCATACAACACTTGCCGCATATATAACTTTAGCTCTAAGTATAAAAATATTGAATACATTGTTGAGATATTATTTTATTATTATTGTTCAGTATATATTGTTTTTATTAGTAGTATCAATTAGGATATTATTGTATCATATCTTTTCTTAATTAGTGAGGTTGATTAAGAGGCTTAGACATATATATATATATATATATATATATATATATATATATATATATATATATATATATATATATATATATATATATATATATATATATATATATTTCTCCTCATAATAATAAGAATTTCATATTCAAGTTGGTATAAGAGCTTGATTCAAAACCCTATTTCTTTTTCTCGGTTCACAATCCTATTTTCTTTCTTTCTATTTTTTTTCTCTTGGGTATTCAAGAATTTTTCTTCAAGTCTGCGGGCAGTGACCCGCAACCTTCTACAGTGGCCGGAATTCACGAGTTTTTTCAAGTCCGTGAACAGTGACACACAACCTTCTACAGTGGCCGGAATTCTCCGATCTGCCACCTGCAAAAGTCGTGCCGTCAAAAGCCCAACCACGCGCCGCTCCATGCACAACCACTCTCGCCCACTCGCTGGCGCGTGAAGTACACGCACCACCCTTCAGTCGTTCGTTCCCGACGGTGATTGCAGCAACTGACTCAGTTTTTCCTTCTGACTCCATTGGGACCACTTTCAGTTTGTGGGTCTCACGTTTAAGGTACGTTTCGGCCAGTTCTTTGCCTCCAACGTATTAGTTCATTGTTATTTCTTTGTGTTCACATACAATCTGGCAACTATGTGTTGTCTCTGCGATCTAGAGTTCTTTTGTTGGCGGTGTTGAAATAATGACAGAAATTCCAAATCCAAAGAATGATGTTATTAAGGAGAATCCTCCCAAAAAAAGTCTTATTTCGTTTTCGTTTCAAGGAACGCCAATTATTACCACGGCTAAATTAAATGGTAATAAGAACTATTTGAATTGGTATGCTTCAGTTGAGTTATGGTTTTTAGGACAACGTTTGTTTGACCATCTTACTGAAAAGGTTTCAGAAATTGATAAAGATATAAAAGATGACTGGGAAGCTGTTGATTATCAATTTGTATCATTATTGTGAAATTCTATTGAACCAAATCTGATGGCACACTTTTGTGCGTATAGATAATGTTATGAGGTTTGGCAGAAGGCTAAAAACCTCTAGCTAACGATATTCAAAGAATGTATGTGTCGGTCCTCAACTTGGCTACTCTTCAGATGAATGATCAAGACTTATCAGAATATTTCACCCGTGCTCAGTCTACTATTGTTGGCCTCAAACTTATGTTGGTTAGTGATGATATTACGAAGATATTGGGCAAGCTTGACAATTAGTTCATGGTGTTTGTTCTTCATGGCTTCTCTAAAGAATATAGTTTTTTCTTGGTTAAAGACTAGGCGTTAACAAATACTACCATTCCTACGGTAGAAGAACTAATAGATCGTCTCATTCGGGTATCTCTACCAAGTGATGACACTCATACTACTCCTAGTCCTCTATTTTTGTTTCTAACTTTAGTAATGGAAGACGTGGTAGACATGGTCGTGGTAGAGGAGGTAGAAGTAACTTCTATTGCACTTATTGTAGGAAAGATTAGCACACTCAAGATCGGTGCTTTGACTTACACGGCTACCCGAACAAAACTGCTAATGCAGCTCAAATCACCGCAAACCCTGAATCAAAGGGTGAACTTGAAACTACTTTATATGCCGACGAGTATCAGGAGTATTTGCGAATGAAGGTAGCACAACAAGCCACCTCCTCGACTACTATTGCTCATAATGGTAATTCTATGGTTTGTCTTTCTCGTGCTACTCTTATTGGATGAGTTATGGATTCTGGTGCTTCAGACCATGTGACCGATAATGCCCCACATTACTGTTGTGGATGGATCTAAAGTTGAGGCAACTGGTGTTGGACGAGTATCACCTATTCCTTCAGTGTCTTTGAGTTATATTTTATTGATTTCCAATTTACCTTTCAATTTGATTTCTATAAGAAAATTAACCAGCTCTTTAAATTGTGTCGTAACATTTACTTCTGATTATTTTTTGATACAGTAATGGAGTACGGGACAAATGATTGGAGTCAGAATTGAATCTAGTGGTATTTATTATCTTCAACCACCCACTTATGCTATATGTGCTACTACTGAATCTCCTGATCTTCTGCATCATTGCTTAGGTCATCCAAGTTTATCAAAATTGAAGAAAATGGTGTCTGGTCTTTCTCCTTTAGAGTCCTTAAAATGCGAGTCGTGTCAGTTAGGAAAACATGTTAGAGTTTCTTTTTCCAGCCGCATTAATAACAAAGCTTTGTCTCTTTTTGACGTCGTTCATTCCAATGTGTGGGGTCCTAGTCAGATTCCTTATATCATGGGGTATAGGTATTATGTTACTTTTATTGATGATTTCTCAAGATGTACTTGGATGTTTTTAATGAAAGAACATTTTGAGTTTTTAAATATTTTTAAGAATTTTTGTTCTGAAATCTTGACACAGTTTGGCAAAACAATTCGCATTTTACGCAGAGGCAATGCAAAAGAATATTTTTCTGATCGTTTTAACTCTTTCATGCACTCCAAAGGCATCATACATCAATCCAGTTGTCATCACACACCTCGACAAAATTGTGTTTCTGAAAGAAAACATAGATACATTGTTGACACTGCTCGTACCCTTTTGCTAAATGCCAATTTACCTCTAAATGTTTGGGGTGATGTTGTTCTTACTACTGAGTATTTAATTAACCATATGCCATTCTCTATTGAATGATCAGGTTCCCCATTCCCTAATGCATCCTACAGATCCCTTATATGATGTTTCCCCTCGTGTTTTTAGATGTACTTGTTTTGTTCATGATTTGTCTCTGGGTCATGATAAAATGTCTACTCGTGCCATTAAATGTGTTTTCCTAGGCTACTCTGGCATCCAAAAGGGATATCGATGTTACTCTTCTTTCATGCATCATTTTTACACATCTGCAGATGTTACATTCTTTGAGGATGTACCATACTTTCCCAACTCAGGTGTCCCTGAAACTAATTTGGATCAAGTTTTCCCTATTCCTTATTTTGAGTCAGTTGAGTTGAGTCTTTTATCGTCTAGTCCACCCGATGTGATAGATGGGTTTCCTCCTCTGTTGAACCAGTATGACATTAACAATGAGAGAAGATTGAGACCACATGATTCAGCTTTTATTCCAAGCGCCTCCGCCCTTGCTCCGGCCCTGTCTCCTGACTTTCCCACTGCCACTTGTAAAGGTAACCATTCAACCCGTAACCCTTATCCTATTAATAATTGTGTGTCTTATCATCAGTTATTTCCTACCTATTATGCGTTATTTATCTCACTTACATTTGTTTCTATTCCTAAAACTATTCAGGAAGCTTTATCCCATCCAGGGTGGAGACAGACAATACTGGATGAAATGTCAACTTTAGAATCTAATCATACTTGGGAGCTTGTTTCTCTCCCACCTGGAAAATCTGTTGTTCGTTGTAGGTGGATATTTAATGTTAAGTAGGTCTTGATGGACAATTTGATCGATTGAAAGCTCGCTTAGTGGAAAAAGGGCACACTCAAGTCCTAGGTCAAGATTATAGTGATACTTTCTCTCCTGTTACAAAGATTGCATCTGTTCGCCTCTTTCTAGCCATGGCTACCATGAAACAATGACATTTATTTCAATTGGATATCAAAAATGCGTTCTTGCACGGTGACTTGGAAGAGGATATTTACATGGAGCAACCTCCTGAGTTTGTTGCTCAGGGAGGGTGTAATCGGGTATGTAAATTACACAAGTCTTTGTTTGGCTTGAAACAATCACCTCAGACATGGTTTGGAAGATTAAGTAAAGTGTTGCAATAATTTGGGATGAACCGATGTGAATCACATCAATCTGTTTTTACTAAATACTCCTCCAATAAATATATTTATCTAGTGGTTTATGTTGACGACATGTTAATTACAGGTGGTGATTTTGAGGGTATCAATTATTTCAGAATTTTCAAACTAAGGATTTGGGTTCTCTTTGTTACTTTCTAGGAATTGAGGTAGCTCAATCAAAGTCAGGTATAGTTATCTCTCAAAGGAAGTATGCTCTTGATATTTTGAAAGAAATAAGCTTACAGACTGTAAATCAGTTGACACTCCTATGGATCCTAATGTAAAGCTTCTCCCTAATCAGGGGGAGCCATATATTGATCCGGGAAGATATCGAAGACTTGTAGGAAAGTTAAATTATCTTACTTTGACTAGACCTGATATATCTTTTCCAGTCAGTGTAGTAAGTCAGTTCTTGAATATTCCTTGTGACTACCATTGGGATGCAGTTATGGAAAATGGCTTGTTTTTTGTGATCGAGGCAACACTAATATCATTGGATATTCAGATGTTGATCGGGCAGGAGATGCAAGTGATAGACGCTCTACATCGGGTTATTATGTTTTTATTGGTAGAAATTTGATCTCATAGAAAAGCAAAAGGCAAACAGTTGTTGCCCGATCAAGTACAGAAGCTGAGTATCGAGTCACGGCCCATGCCACATGTGAGCTCTTGTGGTTAAAGCATTTACTACAAGAATTCATTTTTGTAAACTCGGTCCTATGGAACTTGTATGTGACAACCAATCAGCTTTGCATCTCTCCTCCAATCCAGTATTTCATAAAAGGACATAGCATATAGAAGTCGACTATCACTTTCTTAGAGAGAAGATTACCACTGAGACCATCAAAATCTCCTTTGTTAATTCCAAAGATCAACTTACTGACCTCTTTACAAAATCTCTTCGAAGACTTTGGATTACATACATATGTGACAAAATGGATGCTTATGAGATACGCACCACCTTGAGGAGGAGTGTTGAGATATTATTTTATTATTATTGTTGAGTATCTATTATTTTTATTAGTAGTATCAAAGATATTATTGTATCATATCTTTCCTTAATCAATGAGGTTGATTAGAAGGCTTAGACATATATATATATATATATATATATATATATATATATATATATATATATATATATATATATATATATATATATATATATATATATATATATATATATATATATATATATATATATATATATATATATATATATATATATATATATATATGGGTGTTCAAAATCAAACCGGCCCAATAGAAAACCGCAAAACCGAACCGAACCAAATCGAAACCGCAAAAAATCGTATTTGGTTCGGATGTGTTTGGGTCATTTTCTCGTGGAACCGCATGGTTCGGTTCGGTTTGCGGTTTGTATTTTACAAACCAAATCAAACCAAACAAAACCGCATTATGTTATAAAATCTTACTAACCAATATATATTTCTATAATTCTATAGAGAAATCAACATGTATTATGTGTATATTTTATCATACTTTGTATTATATTCATTTTAATTTACAAATCATAAAAAATAAAATATTATTCATTTATAAATACTATTTTCACAAAATATATTTTATCATATTCTTTGTATAATATTTATTTAAAAATGCAATCTTGTTGATATCATTATTTAGATTTAGATAAAATTATAATACGCAATTTTATGTATCAAATTATAAATTTATTTTGACAATTATAAATTTTTTATGGTAATGTATGAACAATTAAATATAAAATTATATTTTCCTATATATTTGTATGTATGACATAATAATTATTTTTGTAAAAAACCGAAACAACCGAACCAATCCAAACCGCATTAGTTTGGTTTGGTTCGGATTTATTTGTAAAAGCCAACCGAACCAAACCGAACCGCATGTTTTTTTCTCTTGCGGTTCGGATGATTTTTTGCTTCAAAACCGCCTAAACCGCACCGTGAACACCCATATATATATATATATATATATATATATATATATATATATATATATATATATATATATATATATATATATATATATATATATATATATATATATATATATATATATATATATATATATATATATATATATATATATATATTTTGTTTCTCCTCGTAATAATAAGAATTTCATATTCAAGTTACATTATTATTACTAGCTATCGGAGGATGAAATTGATTACCTCTAATTGCTTGCCAACTATGACAACTACATGCTCTGGACCTGCATCAAAAGACAGAGGACCTCTTTCAGTTTGGACGTAAAATATGCAATGCTCCATGGGAAGGTAGAAGCGCAAAGCATGTTCACACAATACGCCCTTTGTCTTATCCGAGACACGTTCATTTCGTTTGGGGGTATTGTCATGGGGATACCTGCAAAGACAAATTACAGATTCTGTCTTTTGAATCCTCTCCTTAAAATCTTGAGACGAGTCCTGTTTTAGAGCCAGAGTCACTTGGTCCACTATAGTATCCAATCTACTTGCTATGTACCCCATATGAATCCTGCTTGTGTAACATAAAAACAGGTTAGCACCTTGTTTTGTCTCCATTGGAGATGAATGACAATCTATACGACCAATTGTCTATTTCTATGAGCAGCTGTGTACATGCTGAACAGTAAAACTTAAAACCTCAAAACAATCAAACAACTCATCATGTGCATGTTTGGATTGAGTGTGATTTGACAGGATAACAGTGTTTCAATGTGATTTTGATGAATGGTATACTTTAAAGCTTCAATAATAGCTCGGTGTCATTCGTGGTTTCATCAAATTTATCGTCATTTTAAATATGTATGCATTATGCAGCATCAATAAACCAATCATGAAGACACAATACCCAACTTTTTGTGATGGGTAGAAAAACTGTCTCTTATATTATAAGGGCAAAAAGTCTTACATTCAATAAAGCACACATCCAAATAAATCGCAGTATTTAGTTTTACATAAAACAAGTATGCGCCAAATAATGAATTTTTCTCAATCTAGTGTTAGAAACCCAAATTTGAGAAAAATAGATATTGTATTATTAATTGAATAACAATAACTATTACACAAGATAAACACTGTATTTCCTGAGATAAGCTTATAAGAGAAGAAACAATTTTCTCTCTGCCCAAACCTCTAAGCGAATAATTCTCAATGCTCTCTCTCGCTACCCCCATCCTTAATATAATTATCATTTCCCTTTAACAAATTAGTCACATCGATAATACAATTCATTCTTCTATTTGACACGTTTGTTGGGCTTAGGCCCAAACCAAGTATCTAACCTCAAGTAAAATGGAGCTTAATTGTGATTTGTGTAACATTAGTACTGAACCCTAAAATCTATCATAAGTAATTAATCAACTGATCATACATCATATAGATAAAATTGTAAATTTAGTACCATTTCATATGTATAGAAATTTCAATGAACAAAAATAGTTTGCATGCAAAAATGTGATGGAGAATTTTACAACTAAAGTCACTAACTTGAAGTAAGTTAAAATAAATATGCATATAATATAACTAACTATAAAGAGTGGAAAAGAAATAGGTATTGCATATAATATATATATACCAAAATTTTCGATGCGTTTGGTTGTGAGCTGTGAATTCCAGTTCTCCATTACTAGATCGAACACAAGGAATCATCCCTCCGCAGCGCCTGTTACGCTCAACGTAAACCTTTCTAGAGCCTTTGAAAACGATTTCAGCTTCATTCGCTATAGTTTCGAGATCATAGCTGGAGATTCCGTGGCTCCGTATCCGGAACGCGCCGAACTCCTTGGCGGATCGGAGGAGCAGAGGAGCGGAGGCGAGTGGGAGAGACCAGAGGTCAATTTCTGCCGGTGCTGGTGGTTGATGAAGTTCCGGTAGTGTGAGTTCCGGTAAGTGGAGTTTCTTCTCGAGGAACTGGCTGAAGATCTCGTTGGCGGCGGAGCGCGATCCTCTTCCGGTTGGAATTGGCGACGGAAGAGGAATCTGGCTGTCGCACGGCGTGATTGGCATTGTGACGAAAACGACGTCGTTACAATGCCTTTCGTTGCAAAAGTTACCGTAAGGAGAATCACCGATTCGAATCTCGAAGCTATTTGAACAGCGGCGACGTCGTTTTGTTGTGCTGCGTCGAAGATGATTTTGAAAAGCGGTTATGAGGAAATGGTGGTTATGATAAAGATGAAGGAGGATTGAATGATACGACGTCGTTTGGGGAAAGAGAGAGAAATTGTGATGATGAAGATGAATGAGGATTTTTCAATGGTGATGATGAAGATGAATGAAAATTTTGTAATGGTGAAGATGATGATGATGGTTGTTGTTGGAGCTTTTGTGGAAGGCTGAAAAGTTGGAACGTGAGGGACCCTTTCGCGCTGTAATCTATTTCGCGTGGGACGCTCAACTTTTGAGTTACGTGCTTACCTGTAAAGGAGAATAGAGGACCCTTTCATGCAGATATGTTCTCGTGCGACATGTATTTTTTTTAATTAGAAAATGATTTTCTTACCACATTTATCTACATTTATACTGTATTTATGTGTTCATCTATAGGATGAACAATAAAATATTACAATAATAATATATTTTTTTTAAATATTTTTTTTTATTGTAGGAGTATGAAAATAAAACTATGTCATCAATCAATTTCATAATTTCATTAATTAATTTTTTATATTTCATTAATCAACTCTATAACTATTAAAAATTTGGACAATAATCAACTTCATAATTTTATTAATCAATTTTTTATATTTTAATCAACTGTGTTTTATTATTAAAAATTATTTTTAATATTAGGATGTTTATTAACCAACTTCATCATTTCATAACTAATTTTTTACACTTCATTAATCAACTTTGCTTTACTATTAAAAACCATTGTTCATATACTATTCACGAACATTGTTCATCGGTATTGTTCACTGGAACTATTCACGAATATTATTTACCATTTAATATTATTTTATTAAAAAACATTGTTTACCATATAAATACGCTGAATAGTGTATACGGTGTAAGTATTGGTGTAGGAAATTGGTGTAGGAATATAAAAGTTGTTTTTTTTAAGGCTAAAATATATTGATAATGAAAGAAATAGAGTGGAACCTACCAATCTTATCATTATACAAAAGAGAAAGAAGGAAATTGGGTATGGAGTCCCAAAGAAGAGTAGAGATCAAGGAAGAAATTTTTTAGGCAAGCAAGTTGGCGCATTGGTTAACTTCCATGTGAGTAATATAAAACTCTATTGACTTAGCTATGGACATACATTTATCAATCAAATTCCAAGGGACAATATTAGGGTCTTTGGTGGCAAGAATGCTCATCATTGAATTTGTTTCCAACCAAAGCTTAAACCAATCAAAATGGGAGGCAAACTCAATAGCTCTAATCACACCGAACACCTCTGCATGAAAAGTGGAATTTCCCTCCACCATCTCTGAGAAAGAAAACATGAAATCCCCATAATCGATTTGGAAAATCCCTCCACAACAAGCTTCTTGATCAAAAAAGAAGTCGTCAATGTTACATTTTATCCAACCATATGAAGGAGGAGCCCATATCACTTCCACAATGTAGGAGCTTTGAGAGGATTGAGATCAACCTTGAAAGCCTTGATTATAGTGAATTCATGCATGGAAGAGTTGGCCATTTTTTTAGTGTTGTTTTCAATGAAAGCCATCTCAGATTGAATCAAGCTCAAGTCCTCCCTCCAATGAAACTTCCAGCCCCTGAACCTAACACTATTTCGAGAAATCCAAATATTATTACAAATCGAGATAATGGTTGATTGAATAATGAAAGAATATTGCTTGTTCTAGGTTATGTCACAAATTTTGAGAGCCTAGAAAATATCTAAAGTTTTGGGAACCTTGATTAAATACAAGAACCACTGCCAAAGGTGTTGAGCAAAAGGGAAAAGGAAAAAAGGTGAGAGATGAACTCCTCGTTATCGTGGAAAAGGCTACAACGAGAGGGGTCTAAACAACCTCTTTTGGAGAGGTTATCGTCAGTGGTGAGCCGATTATGACAAATATTCCAAACCATGAAATCTTTAGAGGGAGGGATGTATTGGTTCCAAATGGAAGCAGTCCAAAAAAGAGAAGGCATAATAGGAAGACTATGAGAATAAGCATCACTGAGAGTTAACTTACCACTAGTAGAATGAGGCCATATTGAAATTCTGGTATACAAATAGCAATATCCTAACACATGTCGAGACGAATATCTCTACGTAACAACACTTGGACTAAATAAAGCACACTGATATAATACTTACCAGAACAAAGTCATGACAGATGTTCCAACATCTTATACGACATGTCAATCAACAAGAAAAATTGAACTATGATGAATAATAATAATATAAAGATATGATGACACAGTTCGGTGTATAACAACACCTAATCTGGGGGCTCCCAAGCCAGGAAGAAGATTCTATTATCAGTAGTATTATTTTATGTAAACAACCTCATGTTTACAGGTAAACAACCTCTGTTTTACCTAATCACTACCCAATACAATCTTTATCTCAGAACTCTATATAAGATAAGAGAAACTCATCTCACTCCCTAAATCACCCCAGTGATATTTAAGAATCACAACCTCTGGTGACTGCATCAAACTACTTGAAAGACACCCCTTTCAATATAAAGTTCAGCCAAGACTCTTGACTAACAAACATACTTGGATTTGCTTCAAAGTTTCATTCAAGAACAATATATCATTCACTACCTAAAGGCTTCTGAATTTGTATATAAAAATATGTCTACCACAATGTATAAAATCGATACAAAGGGTAACTTACAACACAAGAAAGTACACGACTCTCAAAATCCTAAACCCTTATTTTTACTTTACAAAAGTTTTACACAAGGATTAGTCTATTTCCCTAGGTTTAAGTTTTCCTTTTGTAATCTTTAACTGTCCATGTCCTTCAAATCTTAAAATATTATTTTATCCACTGCTAAAACGCTCTTTAAATCTAGGAACAGATTTACCAAAATCCTGCTGTAATAGTCCAAGATGTCGAGTCTTCATGGTAGGACATCTTGTTCGACATGTTGTTCTTCACATATTTTAACATCTTGTTCAACACATTGTTTTACCAAAATTAGTCAAATCTTTAGAGTTTTCAATCTCCCCCTTTTGGCAAATTTTGGCTAAAACTCTGATCGATGTCGCGTGCGAATCAAAACGTGTGATTTTTAAAACTGTAGATAGCGACAATGGCTCGAGTCGCATCACAAGGATTCTTGTATTATAATAACGAACTGAAATCGAATTTGGGGGGGTGGGGGTGGTTTAAGGTTCGATTTAACAAACAGAGAAAAAAGTGATTATCCAATAAGCTAAAATGGCCAATCCTACTGATCCGGGTTATGACTTATCATCGATTATAATAACACCAATCCCTAAATGACTTCGTTCTTACTCGATTATGAGGTCAATCAGACAAGCGCTTATCAAACTCATACGAATTATGTTCCTGTTTACCAAATTAAGCAAACGGTTAAGAATATGACAAATTAGCGAATAAAGCAAACGATAACACACAATTAAATTTAGGAACATGCATACAAATGAATTTAATCAATTCTATCCTAGAAACAACAATTGAATTAAGCAAATAATTTCAATCAAATTAAGCAAATGATTTCATAGAAAAGGATTGAACATAAATTGAATTTAAATTAGTATTAGAATAACCTCAAAGCAATGGAGCCCGTAAGTAGCATGATTTGCCTTCGGGAATTAGTTCTCCATATCAAGCGTACAAAGCCAAAAATATTTTTCATGAATATTGTGTGATGTAAATAGTACCACGGTTGCCTAGGTATAGGGGAAAATAAGCAATTCAGGACATAACCCAACTGGGTCAAAAACATAAAAAACTTGGCCCAAAATCGACCCAAAACTAAATGTTTCTAATGACTAGAACTTCAACAAATTTTTTATGTCTGTTACACGCCGAATCAGCTTCTTCCTTCAACATGAAAGTTGTAGCTCTTTCTCTCAGATTTCCAACAAATATTATAATGCCTCAATCCGATTCTTATAGCTCCAATTATGAATTTTTCATTGAAAGTTGCTAATGCTGAAAATAAGATACAAAAATTAAATCAAGCTAGAAACAAACTTAAATATGAAAACACACTAAAATGGTGAAACTAATGAAATATAATAAAGAAACGCCTAAGTATAACAGTAGAAGAATGTGCATGAAGATGCACAAATCAAATTCCCCCACACTTAAACTTGTGTGCTCCGAGCGAAATTAAAAATTAAAAATAGAAAAACTTCAAAACAAAAACGAAACAGAGCATGCAAACTCAAAGGTTATCAGGATACAAGGTGCAAGCAAACTTTTAATTTTAAGCTTCAAGTGACATTAGTGAGTAAATCTTTTATGACATTCAAAGTAAGTATGAAAAATAGATTACCAAAAAGCACACCAAAAGCATCAAGATCCTTACAAGATAAATCGTTTCCACTCAACTCTCAAGTGTTTAGGTTACTGTTTACACTTAGCCCTAAACCCTAAACCCTAAATCATAAGAAAAGTACAACATGAAAGTTAGTACTACCATAAGCTTGAAAAGACTCTAACATTCACAATTTGAAATACATTACACACAAAGATCAAAGGACTTTTATTATAGTTGTAATTTGTCCAAGATCAGGGTGAGATATATCCTAAGGGGTACTAGGCTAAAATTCAAAGAGTTAAAAGAAAATTGAAAGAATTGCAGGCATTAAACTACATATAATCTTAATTGCTTTTGAACAACAACCTCACAACTTATTTCTCTTTTTCTTTTCCTTTTATTCTTCTCTTTCTTTTCTTTTTTTCTTTCAAAAGGGCTAATATTGACATCATTCTCTATTTTTTTTTTCATTTTTCATTTTTTTCTTTTGTTTTCTTTTATGTTTTTTTCTTTTTCGTCAACATCATAACAACTATGTTCAACCCTACACAACTTCGTACAAGCATCTTTCAACCCTTTGAATAGGATAGTAACATTGTTTTTCATATTTCGACTTGTAATGAGTTTTAAACATAAAAAAGAGATAATAGGCTCAAAGGGGCTTCAAAACAAGGGGTAATATTATCAAGGTTGACTTTTTGGCTAACTGGGTAAAAATAAAACAAAATAACATGCCTTTATCATTTCAGTGTGCACAAGTAAACAAAAAGCTTCAACAATAGTCAATTCAAGTTCTAGATACTAACCAACATGAGTGAAATCATACAAGAAAGAAAAAGATGGATTTTTGTATGTGTTATCCATTATTAGGCTCAAAATCTCACAAGAGTTAGTGATCTACTACTAGTGATGTACAATTTAGATTTTAGTCAAACATACATACCAAGAATGCACAAAAAGAATCAATCATATCACACCACAAGTCTTTCGACAAAGAACATAGAGAATGCTCACATTTGTAGCAAAATAACCAATGAAAAAGCATGCAAATTCCATTTTTTTATTCAATAAAACAAAAAAAACAAAAACAAAAGGTTCCCTCCCCCATACTTAAGACATACATTATCCTCAATGAAAAGAACTCAATAATAAAGTAAGAGTGAGAGAAAGGAAAGGGTGTTCCCTGAT
The DNA here is from genome assembly GCA_948472305.1 of Vicia faba. Lineage (NCBI taxonomy): Eukaryota > Viridiplantae > Streptophyta > Magnoliopsida > Fabales > Fabaceae > Vicia > Vicia faba. The sequence goes on from OX451740.1 coordinate 367,449,209, forward strand.
CAATTTGTAGTGTAGTTGGGCGCTTCCAAAGAAAGCTCTTATATGATTGCATCTTCAAGCACTGAGCTTTCATGGATAGCTTCAGGCACTGCCCATTGACCTTGAAAACTTTGTTCGTACCTTCACTTTTAATTTCTACTGCACCATGAAGGGAAACATTACTAACAATAAAAGGGTCAATCCATTTGGATCGAAGTTTCCCGCCATAAGCTTAAGGCAGAAGTTAAACAGTAAGACATGTTAGCCCATAGAGAATTCCTTCCTAGAAGTCATTTTATCATGGAAGTGCTTGGTTTTATCTTTATAAATCCTAGAGCTTTCATAAGCCTCTAGCATAAGCTTTTCAAGTTGTTGTAATTAGAGTTTTATTTCAATACCGGCTTGTTGCATCTCCAAATTATAACTTTTCACCACCTAATAAGCACAATGTTCTATCTCTACAGGAAGGTGACATGCCTTATAAAAAAAGTCTATAAGGAGACATCCCTACGGGTGTAGGGATGTCAATGGGGCGGGGCGGGGGCGGGGCCGGGGGGACACTTCCCCATCTTTTTCCCCGCCATCAAATTCATTCCCCGTCCCCGTCCCCGATCTCCGTCACGGGGGAATTTCTATCCCCATCTCCGTTCCCCGCGGATCCCTGTTCCCCGCGGGGATCCCCATAGATCCTACATTTATTCATTAATATTTTATTTTTTTAAAATGTTTATATTTTCTATAAAAATAAAAAGCACAAAGAATTCACATATTTATTATGTTATTAAAAAATACTAGTATTTGACATTTATTATTTTTTATTAAAAATACTAATGGAACACAAAATAATAATATTTTTTTTATAAATTTCTATAAAATGCTATAAAATTCAACAAAATGAACTATAATACTTTTTAAAGTAACAATATGCCTAAACAACTAAAAAAATCCAACAACATAATTATGCTTAAAAAACTATACTTCATCAAAACTAATAAGGGATAATTATAAAATTTAGCATCATGAGTATGCTTGAAAAGCTAAAAAATACTTCATAATAAGTCAACTAAAAGCAAAAGTCAACATATCTCTATTTGCTCAATTGATAACACACGTAAAGTAGAAATATCAAAATACTTAAAACAAAGTTACATATAAATAAACTAAAATATTAAGCAAAATATCCAAACAAGTAATGATCAATCATGTCTCTCTTTCCAACTTCTCCTTGCAAGGTCTTCTTCCTCATTCCACAATTAGATATGACTTTCTTTTTCCTACGAAAAGTAAACAATCAATAGGCGGGGCGGGGTCCCCGCGGGGCGGGGGGTGTATTCCCCGTCCTCGTCCCCGAAATGCTCTCGGGGGAATTTTTCTCCCCATCCCCGCCCCCACGGGGGAAAATTCCCCATCTTTGAGGCCCCGAACGGGGCGTTCCCCGCGGGGATCCCCATTAACAGGTCCAAACTGACATCCCTATACGGGTGTCTTGAAAGCTATTCTTTGAGCCTAAAGTGAGTCCTCTAGACGGCGGCTACAATCCTTCATGTTTGGTTGCACCATTTTCTCTAAAACCTGTCTGATCTCCCTGTTTGAGATCTCAGCGTGCCCATTAGTTTGTGGGTGATATGCAGTAGAGACTATGTGCACAACTCTATACTTCCAGAGCAAAGCTTCCATGGTGCGGTTATAGAAATGAGTGCCTTGGTCACTTATGATAGCTCAGGGAATTCCAAACCTGCAAAAGATATTTGACCTAAAAAATTCTGCAACAACTCTAAAATCATTAGTCCTAGTGGGGATAGCTTTAACCCACTTTGAAACATAATCAACAGCAAGCAAAATATAGAGAAAACCATATGATATAGGAAAAGGACCCATGAAATTGATTCCCCATACATCAAATATCTCACAGAAAAGCATATGTTATTGAGGCATTTCACTCTTACGAGTGATGGTTGTACCAGCTATCTGGCACTCTTTACAAGTGAGGTAAGTCTCATAAGAATCTTTAAAAATAATGGGCCAATAGAAACCTGAGTCTAGGACTTTTCTTGCAGTCCTTTGAGGACCAAAGTGTTCCCCTACTTGAGATGCATGAGAAAAAAAGGACCCATGAAATCGATTCTCCATACATCAAATACCTCACAGAAAAACATAGGTTATTGAGGCATTTCACTCGTATGAGTGATGACTGTACCTGCTATCTGGCACTCTTTACAAGTGCGGTAAATATCATAGGCATCTTCAAAAATAGTGGGCCAATACAAACCTAAGTCTAGGACTTTTCTTGCAGTCCTTTGAGAACCAAAGTGTCCCTCTACTTGAGATACATGAGAAAAATTCAAAATAGATTCAATCTCATAGTCGGGAACACATCTCCTAATTACCTGATCACTACCAAACTTCCAAAGGTATGGATCATTCCAAACATAATATTTAGCATCACTCTTGAGTTTGTGAATTTGTGACCTAGATGCATCTGTAGGAAAGACACTAGCAACAAGATAATTAACAATATCAGGAAACCAAGAAGTAATCCCATGCAAAAGTAAAATATTCTCATCAGGAAAGTCATCTTGAATGGGAAAAGGATCTGTATCCCTCTCTATCCTGCTCAAGTGACCTGTCACTAAGTTCTCAGCTCCACTTTTGTCTTTAATTTCTATATTAAACTCTTGGAGCTACAACATCCACCGAATCAATCTTGGCTTTTATTCTGGCTTCTTCAACAAGTACTTTAAAGCTGCATGGTCAGTAAAAACAACAACCTTGGAACCTAGCAAATATGATATGAATTTATCAAAAGCAAAAACAATGGCCATAAGTTCTTTTTCAGTGGTGGTGTAATTTGACTGTGCAAAATCTAAAGTCCTAGAAGCATAATAAATAACATGGGCAGCCTTGTAAACTCTTTGTGCATGGACAACCCCAATAACGTAATTAGAAGCATCACACATAATCTCAAAAGAGAAGGTCCAGTTAGGGGGCTGGATAATGGGAGTGGAGGTCAATGCTTTCTTTAAGTCAAACGCTTATTTGCATTTGTCATCAAAGTTGAGAGTGACGCCATTCTTCGACATGTTTGACAACGGAAGAGCTACCTTGCTGAAATCCTTGATGAAACGCCTGTAAAAACGTGCATGACCAAGAAAAGAATGAATCTCACAAATGCAAGAAGGGTAAGGTAGTGTTGAAATCACATTAATCTTAGCAGGGCCTACAAAAATTCCTTTTTCAGAAATTATGCGACTCAGAATAATTCCCTGCTCAACCATAAAATGACATTTTTCATAATTTAAAACAATGCCGGTCTCAATGAATCTCTCTAAAACCATATTCAAACTGCTCAAGCATGCATCAAAAGAAGAACCATAAACAGTGAAATCATCCATGAACACTTCCATGCAATTTTCAATAAAATCGGCAAAAAATGCTAATCATGCATCATTGGAAAGTTCCAGGAGAATTAAAAAGGCCAAAAGGCATCCTCCTGTAGGCAAAAGTATCGAATGGGCAAGTAAAAGTGGTATTTTCTTGATCTTCAGGTGCAATATGAATCTGAAAATAATCTGAAAAACCATCAAGAAAATAATAATGTGATTTACCAGCAAGCCGTTCAAGAATTTGATCAATGAACAGTAAAGGAAAGTGTTGTACCCAAAACTTTTCCCTCCCATATTTCTCAAAACATTACATGGAAAATTGATAACACGAAATTATATCGTTTATTTTCCATGAAATTTACCTGTTCTGTATTATTTTGACCCGATTAACTCCCGAATATTTCGAGTTTGTCATTACTTTTTGCAGGTATTCATAACTCAGCTCAAAACAGAAGAAAACATGAAACAATGCAAGAAAGCATCAAAAGAACAGAAGAAAAAGACAAATCTGTCAAAGAATTACATTTTTGTAGCTGTGACGGTCGTAATTCCGCTGCCACGACCGTAAGCCATCTTGAAGCGTGTTACGACCGTAACACATTGGCCACGACCGTAACACGGGGAAAGACCAAAGCTGCTCGTAACGCTCATGTAACGAACGTAATGCGTATATCAGTTTATTGAAAAGTGCAGAACATGGCAAAGCAAAACAGAAGGAGTTTCTAAACTCCTTATTTCTCTCCAGTCAAACTCCATGTTCACCACTTCTTCCTCAACTACTCACGTTCCTACATTTTTGGAGATTTTCAAGGAAAGCTTAGTTACAAGTTTTCAAGCCAACTGCCAAATTTATTCTTCTATAAATACCTCAACATTCAACGTTAGAAGTACAGAGTTTATTACAGTTTACTTGTGCGGAAGCTCTGCCAAAATCAAAAACGATTATTCCTTCAGTTATTATTTTTCAGCATTTGTTTATTTCAGTTCTTTTAATTCCACTGTCCAAATAATAATTTCCAACATCAGGGAATTATTATTATAGTTTAGGATTTATCATTCAAGCCTCAGAATTTGTCATATTACCGATACCAAGTCCGAGTTTCCGATTTGTGGAAGAGGGATTGAAGTATTGGCTTTATTTCCAGGTTTCTATTTTGCAATTGTATTACATACCTTTTAATTAATTAATGCATGTTTAATTTATTATTTATGATGTCCAATTTATATTTGTTTGTTTTTATTTCCAGTATGTTCATTATAATTTCTATGGCTAGCAAAACCTTTAGTGTCGGTATGGGATAGTAAGAGACATTAGGCATCTGATCAAACTTAGGCTAAAACTTTAATCAACTTAACTCTGGTTATAACTTTTTATGCTTAATAATAAAATCTTTGTTACGAAAGTAAGAAGAGTAAATAGGTTAGATCGAGACCACGAAAGTGTGAGGTTTTTAACCGGATAGCTAAAGTTAGGCATTTGATTTAAATACAGTGAAAGTGCTTTAAACCAAATTAGAATTAATTAAGTTTCCAAAAAATACTTCTAAACACTTATAGGCTAGCGAAAGCAGGTATAGGGCTTTAGACGTATAATCCGAGATAAGACCATGAAAGTGTGAGTTGAGGGTTTTTAAACTGATTAATTCTACAGATAAACCAAGTTGACCATCCTTATATGCCTAGGTCCGATTAGATCCTTTAGGTCGACTCTATTGCATACCGACCATTTCATTTTATAATTACTTTAAAATCAATTAATTTACCTTCCTTAATCTTCCCAAAACCAACGTGACAATTTCCGCCTTAGCTAAACCAACCTGTTTTACAACACTAGAGTGATTACAAAGTCCCTGTGGATTCGACAATCTTTTATTACTACCGCGATAGGCTGTGCGCTTGCAGTTAAGATACCGTCAAACATTAAGTCGATCGCAGACACATCAAGTTTTTGGCGCCGTTGCCGGGGACTTTAGTTTAGTCACTAGTGTAATCTGAAAACAACGCTGTCTAGACTAAGGCAACTTTTTATATTTCCCTCTGTTGTATGCCAAACACACGTTCTCAAAACGAGCCTTTGCATTTACAAATTAACGATATCGAGCGTTACTTAAGATTAAGACGCCGAATTCAAGAATACCGATCCCTCAATAATCTTCCTCCAACTAAAATTCCGGATATCCCGTTATCGGAATCTATCGAAGAATCGACAATGGCTGACGTACCAAATCCGCCTCGCGCTCTTAAGAACTACGCAGTTCCTTCGCAAGCGGAGCCTCACAACAGCATTGTTGCCCCTGCTATCGCTCGAAACGATTTCGAGCTGAAACCTTCGCTTCTATCCGCCATTCAGCAGAACCAATTTTCTGGATCTCCTACTGACGACCCTAACCTACATCTGTCAGTGTTTGTGTAGTACGCAGACACTGTAAAAGCGAATGGTGTAAACCCCGAGGCGATACGATTAAGCCTATTTCCTTTTTCTTTAAGAGACAGAGCCCGAGCCTGGCTCCAATCCCTTCCTTCAAATTCAATCACCACATGGGATGAATTGAAAAAAGTCTTCTTGGCTAGATATTTCCCACCAAGCAAAACTGCTATGCTTAGAGCTAACATCAACGGTTTTAGACAAAAAGATAACGAATCACTTTTCGAAGCATGGGAACGTTACAAGGACATGATTAGACTCTGTCCTCATCATGGTTTAGAAGAATGGCTAATCATTCATACGTTTTATAATGGTCTGTTGTATAACACAAGAATGACTATAGACGCCGCTGCTGGTGGCGCACTGATGGATAAACCATATGCCGAAGCAAATCAACTTATTGAAAGTATGGCCCAGAACCACTATCAATGGGGAAGCGAAAGAGCTAATGTGGAGAAATCCCAAACCAAAGGATGAATGTCTGAAGTGAATATCCTGGACCAAGTCAATGCTAAAGTGGAAGCTCTTACCCAAAAGCTAGAAAACCTTAGCACTGCTCCTGCAGCTACCGTAGCTGCAGTTGTCCAAACTTGCGATCTATGTGGTCTTCAATCACATCTTGCTCCATAATGCCCACTTCTAACAGGAGTTCCATCCGAACAAGAAAACTATGTACAAGGGAACCCTTATAGCAATACCTATAACCCTGGCTGGAAAAATCATCCGAACTTTTCATACAAAAGTAACAACGCGTTATACGCGCCTGTACAAGCTCCTGCCACACCACCCGGTTATCCAAAAGCTATCCGAAATCATCCTGGTAATGGACCTAATGCTCCTAGGAAATCTAACCTAGAAATCATGATTGAACACTTTGTTGCTTCCCAAGCTCAGACTAATAAAGACGTTATGAATCAAAATTTACATACTAATGAGCAGATAAAACAATTAGCTAGCAAGGTTGATGCTTTAGCCACCCATAACAAGATGCTTGAGACGTAAATTTCACAGGTAGCTCAACAACAAGCACCTACTGCGGCACCTGCTGGAATTTTTCTTGGTAAACCACAACCTAACCCAAAAGGACATGCTAATGCTGTGATACTGAGAAGTGGAAAAGAACTCGACGGACCTGTTGACCCGAGACTAGAAAATCCAGCCATGTACCAAAAGCAGAGCGAGCCGCCTGAACAAGCCAATGAACCTAGAGAAAAAGAAAAGGAAAACGAAACTCAAGAGGTGGTGGAGCAAGAGAAGCCTTATGTACCTCCACCACCTTATAAACCACCAATACCGTATCCTTAGAGACTTACAAATTCCAAAACGATGGGCCAGTTCAAGAAATTCGTTGAACTTCTGAAACAACTCAATATAACAATACCTTTTACAGAAGCTATCACTCAGATGCCCTCGTACGCTAAATTTCTTAAGGAAATCCTATCCAACAAGAAGAAGATAGAGGATAATGAAACAGTTACACTCACTGCCGAGTGTAGCGCGATCATTCAAAACAATATGCCTCCTAAGCTAAAAGACCCAGGTAGTTTCTCTAAGGAAATACCCTACTGCGTTAGGTTACAACATATCAGACTTAAAAGGAATTTGTCCTTCAATTTGTATGCACCGTATTCTATTAGAAGAGGATTGCAAAACCTCTCGAGAACCTCAAAGAAGAATCAATCTGATTCTAAGCACTGTAGTCAGAGATGAAATCAAAAAGCTAATGGAAGCTGGAATTATATACCCGATCTCCGACAGTAAATGGGTTAGCCCAGTGCATGTCGTGCCTAAGAAAGGAGGTGTCACTGTCGTGAAAAATGCACAAGGCGAATCAATAACACAAAGAGTAGTTAGTGGACACAGAGTGTGCATTGATTATCGAAAACTGAACAAAGCTACTCGGAAAGACCATTTTCCTCTACCCTTTATTGATCAAATGTTAGAACGATTAGCCAAACACTCTTATTTCTGCTATTTAGACGGTTATTCCGGATTTTTCCAAATTCCAATTCACCCTGATGATCAAGAGAAGACTACATTCACGTGTCCCTATGGAACGTTCGCGTACAGACGAATGCCATTTGGATTATGTAATGCTCCCGCAACTTTCCAACGATGTATGATGGCCATCTTCGCAGATTTCATTGACGACATCATGGAAGTGTTTATGGACGACTTCTCTGTGTGTGGACAAAGTTTTGAAGGATGTCTATCTAATTTAGAAAGTATTTTAGAACGATGTGTAAAAGTAAACCTTTTGCTCAACTGGGAAAAATGCCATTTCATGGTCAGAGAAGGAATCGTACTTGGACATGTTATTTCTAATAAAGAAATTGAAGTTGAAAAAGCTAAGATAGAAGTGATTAAAGAACTCCAACCACCAAAGACCGTTCGAGAGATACGAAGTTTTCTAGGACACGCCGGTTTTTACCGACGCTTCATTAAAGATTTCTCGAAAATTAGAAAACCACTTACCGGTCTATTAATGAAGGATGTTGAGTTCATATTCGATGACGATTGTCTTAAAGCTTTTGAAACCCTTAAAGCCGCACTTATTTCTGCACCAATCATGCAACCGCCCGATTGGAGGTTACCTTTCGAAATCATGTGCGATGCAAGTGATTACGCTGTAGGCGCAGTTCTTGGACAAAGGAAAGATAAGAAACTTCACGCAATTTACTACGCCAGCAGAACGCTAGACTCAGCTCAGATGAACTACGCCACCACTGAAAAAGAACTCCTAGCCGTGGTCTTCGCGCTTGACAAATTCCGTTCTTACCTTGTAGGAGCAAAAATCATCATTTACACGGACCACGCTGCTATCAGATATTTACTTGCCAAGAAAGATGCAAAACCCAGACTCCTCCGATGGATCTTACTTTTACAAGAATTCGACTTGGAAATTAAAGATAAGAAAGGAACCGAAAACGTCGTAGCGGATCATTTATCCCGTTTAGAAGGTATAAAACCCGAACAAGTGCCAATTAACGACGATTTTCCGTATGAACATCTGATAGCACATATGATAAACGACCTAGCTCAATTGAATTTAAATAAACCAGAAGCTAAAGAAGTCGTGGAAGCCATCGACATGACCATAGGATTGCCTTGGTATGCTGACATCGTTAATTATTTAGCTGTCGGAGCGCTTCCACCTGACTTAACTTACCAACAGAAAAAGAAATTCTTCCATGATCTCAAGAGTTACTATTAGGACGAACCACTTTTATTTAAACGAGGACCTGATGGAATTTTCCGCCGGTGTATACCCGACGAAGAAATAGAAAACGTCATTTCCCATTGTCATTCATCTCCTTATGGCGGACATACTAGCACCTCTAAAACGTGTGCCAAAATTCTCCAAGCCGGCCTTTTCTGGCCTAACCTGTGGAAGGATGTCCACATCGCCGTTAAAAACTGTGATCGATGCCAACGCACCGGTAATATCTCAAGACGCGATGAAATGCCCCAAAAAGGAATACTTGAAGTTGAAATCTTTGATGTTTTGGGAATAGATTTTATGGGACCTTTCCCATCTTCTTTTGGAAACAAGTTTATACTCGTCGCTGTCGATTACGTTTCAAAATGGATCGAGGCAATAGCTTCTCCTACAAATGACACACGAGTAGTGATAAAGCTTTTCAAGAATATAATTTTCCCGCGTTTTGGTGTTCCCCGACTTGTTATCAGTGACGGTGGATCTCATTTTATTTCGAAGATATTTGATAAATTACTATCTAAATATGGAGTGAACCACCGCGTAGCAACACCTTATCATCCGCAAACTAGCGGACAAGTCGAAGTTTCGAACAGAGAGATTAAACAAATATTAGAAAAAACCGTCGCGATATCTCGAAAAGATTGGTCATCCAAGCTTAACGAAGCTTTATGGGCTTATAGGACGGCTTATAAGACTCCTATCGGAACTACACCTTTCAAACTTGTTTACGGAAAATCATGTCACCTCCCGATAGAATTAGAGCATAAAGCTTATTGGGCGATAAAGACACTCAATATTAATTACACTGCTGCTGGCGAGAAACGAATCCTCGATTTACATGAACTGGAAGAATTAAGACTAGACGCTTACGAAAATGCTAAAATATACAAAGAACGAACTAAAAAATGGCACGATCAGCGTTTATCGCGGAAAGAATTTAGTGTGGGAGATGCCCTACTTTTATTTAATTCTAGACTTAGACTCTTCCCTGGAAAACTTAAATCTAGATGGTCCGGTCCTTTCGAAATTACAAGAGTTTTTCCTAGCGGAGCGGTAGAAATCAAGGATAGAAATAGCGCCCCGTTTATTGTAAACGGGCAGCGTTTAAAATAATATCATCGTATAGATAATAGAGATTATACGAATAAGCTTAAACTCGTAGAACTGCTACCTATTTCTCCCGACTAATCTTTCACTAGGCATTTCGTCAGGCTTATGACGTTAAAAACAGCGCTTCATGGGAGGCAACCCATTTTATTTGTTTTTACCTGCTATTTCGTTTGTATTATTTGATTTTGCTTGCTATATAAGTATTTTTCATTTTTTTTAAAACTTTTATGAAACTGCTGCTGATTTCAAAACAATTTTACTTGCCACTGGATTTCTGAATAGTCTTTTTCTCTTTACTTTCTCCTCTACTCTGTTTCCCCGCTTTGTTTTTTCTATGGCTCCTCCACAGAACTTTATGGAAACCACCTTTAGAGGTAGAAACCAACGAAGAAGATTTGAGGCTTTGTCTCAGCGAGACATCAGTTTAACCCTGTATCATGACGAACCCACTATGGACTCTTTAGGCATTACTGACAGTGTTCACTACATGTTTAACCAGTTGGGATGGAAGAAAGCCCACCTGAAAAATAGGTTTGTCACTTACCGAGAGATTACCCTTGAGTTCTTGAGTTCTTGAGTTCTCTAGTTTACATCCCTGAACACGGTGTCGGAGCCCGAAAAGGAATCATTACCTTCAGACTTTTTGGTATTTAGTTCACCTATAACCATAGGGACTTAGCTGCTTTATTAGGATTCCCCAGTGGACCCTTAGCTTTTACTACCCCTGAGGCCGATATATTGGATTTTGAGCTGGATTACTTCTGGGGTACTTTAACCGGAAACTATCACCCCGACCCAGAAAGTATGGATAACAATGAGATACATAACCCAGCCATCCGTTATTTCCATAGGATTCTTGCCCACACTCTGTTTGGAAAAGAACAAAATCAAAATGCTGTATCCAAGGATGAATTATCTCTGCTTTATTATATGAACCTAGGACGCCCTGTCAATGTTGTCCCACTCCTGATGAAGACCTTTACCCGCATTAGTGAGGACCCTAATGTTCCTGTCAGTGTGGGAAGATTAGTTACAATGATTGCACATGCTCTTGGACCTCGTTGCCAACTTAATAACTGTGCACCATTTGGATCAATTAGGCCTATGAATATAGACTTCTGTTTCAACAACCGGATAATAGGAAATTTAGGCCCTGCACCTTATGATTACCTAATCAGAAATGAAGTTGTTACTCTTTTTACCCTCCCGAACTATGCCCGAATAAGTGTCCATAACCGGGAAAATTGGTTGTACGAATTGAATCCACCCGACCATCCTTCGACACCAGAAACACCACAATCATATTTTGTTGCTAATAATTTCATGTCTGAAAACGAAACAGATCCTGAAACTCCTCCTGGTTATCATGACTTTACAAATATGGTTGAAGCACAAGCAGCCCCTGATACAAACCAAGGAGAATATACTACACAATTAAACACCATTCTGACCACTTTGGATGCTTATAAAACTGACATTGATGGAATAAAGAATGAATTGAAGACTATGCGTTTGGATCTAATTGGTTTAACTGACATCTCGGTGGAGCAATTCTATAACATCACCCAGGCTTTGTAAATATTAAAAGAAAAGATTGGATGAAGCAGTTTTTAGTTTCTTAGTTTTTCAGTTTTCAGTTTTTCAATTCTTTGTTTTTAGATTTTTTTCATTTTGTTTTGTTCCTAGGTAGTTTCAATTTTTTTGTTAAGTTACTGCATCTCAATTTACAAGTCATTTATTTTCTGTCAAAAAGAACAAGTTACTCAATTTGAATTAATGCAATTGTTTGTTTTCAATTTTAAACTTACAATCATTATGCTGCTTATAATGTTTTATGGTTTTCTACTCTATTGCGAATTATATATGTTGGATTATATGTTGAATAAATTAATGTTGTGTTTATGTTAGAATGCCTGAGATGTTCTGCCTGCTATAAAAATATATACTTTGTGTAATTGTGTTCTGTTCTGTCAAAATTTTGCAAAACTTGTAGCTGCCACGATCGTCATCCACCCCCCACGACCGTAACGCGCCTTTCAGAGCGTTACGCTCGTCAGCCAGGTGTTACGACCGTAACACGGGCTACATCAGTAACCCTGTTAGCAGAACGTTCCCTTTTCCTGAACCTTTCTCTCTTCTTCTTCCATAACTCCCCATTAACCCCATTCAACCCACCATTAATCCCTATCAATTTTCAAACTTCCACTATCTCCTTCCACCATATATACATCCATTACCCGTATCATCTTCTCATTCTCTCATTCACCAACCAACAACCATTCTCACTCAAACACTCTTGCATGCAAATGGAAAACAATCTCCAACCCATTCCTGGCATTACCCTACGAAATGGCGAAGCAGGTGAAACTCAGCGGACACGGTTCCTGAAATTCCAACGCCGAGGCATCCATCCTACGAGGTTCGTCGACACTGACTGCCTCCGAAACCTCGGGTTACTTGAAAGTGTGCAACACCTACTACAGAATGTCAACCTTTGGACGCTATGTAGCCAGCCACAACCAACTTACGAGAATCTCACCCTTGAGTTTCTCAGTTCATTTTGCTACATCACTCCAAACGGCCCCAGAAATCAACTTACCGGTGTGGTAAGGTTCCAAATTTTCAGCACCAAATACGAATTCCCTCAGAACGCATTCGGTCGCCTACTAGATTTTTGTACTGACGAAGGCGCTCACCTACGTGTGCCCGACACCTTTCATGAGGAATCATTCAACCTTTGGCATAGCTTGGCCAATAATCGGGCTGATTCATACGATCACCTCAATGCCACCCAAATCCACAACCCCGCCATTCGCTACTTCCACCGCATCTTGTCCAACACAATCTTTGCAAGAGATAGTAACCACAAGCTCAACTCAAAGGAGCTATTTTTCATGCATTATGCATTCTCGGGTCAGAAAATTAATGCCGCACCTTTCCTCCTGGCTCATATTCACTCCATCTGCACCAGAGGCGACAAACCTTTCTATTTCGGAGGGCTTGTCACTTCTCTTGCTTTAGCACTAAACCATGGTGACACCCTTGTTCATCTGCCATCCCGACCACCGGTTCTGCTCACTTTGGATCATTGCAAATCGGCCCACCTCATCCACGAGCGGGACGACGGAAGATTTCATCCAGTGATACAAAACTGAGTTTACACTAACATTGTTTTGCCTTGCAGGGACCGAATCGACCCTCAGAACCGAGCCAACTGGCTATTTAACCCTGAAGGCCCTGCTGCTGCTCAAGAAGAACCCCATGCCGGCCCCGCTGATGAGATGCTGGAAGAAATGGATCGAGCCGCTCCCTTGCCTGACATTCCTGAGTCATCCTCTTCTGCACCACCTCCTTTTACGATGGAGGACGTCCTTAGAGCCCTCCATCAGCAAAATCAGATGGTTGTAGCTCTTGAAAGAAAGAATCAGGAGCGTTTCGACGCCTTACATCAGCAAAATGTCCAAATCTTGAGTGGTCAACGCTCGACGAATGAAAGGCTTGATGAAGTGTTATGCGAGCTTAATGCTTTAAGGATGGATGTTACATCTCTTGGACCCCAGGACACTGACCCTGAAGCTACTCCTTCCAGACGGTCACGAACCCGAAGCCGCCGTGGTCGCCAGTAGTTTTTCATTTTCTTGTTGTTTTCCTTGTTTTTCCGATGTATTTTTCATTTAACCTCGCCATTATATCATAACATTGAGACAATGTTTGATATAGTGTGGGAGGAGTACTGCATTCTTAATTTCAGAACGAGTGATTTCATTTCTATTTCAGTTATATTTCGTTATTTCATTTTGTCCCCGTTTTATTTAGCCATACAAAAAATTTTCGCCTTTTATATTCGCATAACCGTTAGTTACCTACTTTAACTGAAATCTTAGTTAGAAGGCCGAGAGCGATCCAACGAGAACTATACGATTATGACACCTTCGACTCTCTACTTACGCGAATCGTCTCCATTTTCGTTATACCGATACTTCGAGTTTTAAGTCTTAAATTAGCCCCTAGTAGTTTATATTAGCAGTCAGCACCAGTCTTAACACAATCCACGTGGAAAGTCGATGAACATAAGTGGATGATCTTGCAAATTGATTTAAAAAGAATGTTACATGCTTTAAGGAAATAGATATTGCACCAATTAAATTAGGCGATCCTCACCCGATCGTTTAATCCAACGGATGCAAAAGCTTCTACTAAGTAACATAAGAATCCATTGTCTAGGTGGTTCAGAAGCATCTGGCACTGAACTCGGTAGGGCAGACTACGGTTTGATCCCCCGCATCTTGCAATTGGATAAAAGAGGTTGCCACATAATTGTGCCAGAAACCGTAGTGTTTTGATCAGAACCACTAACCGGCTATTCCACTACGTGCGTGCAAGGATAATGGGCTTAATGTGATTGCGCAAGAACGAAACCGGGTGAAATATGAACGAGAAACCTTAAGTTGAATTATAATGGTATAATTGGACGTTTCGTTTAAAAAGGATAGTCGTCGACTAGCTTGTTGCTTGTGTCATTTATGTATCGTTGTGGTTTCATTCGATTTCTCGGCCGAACTAACTTAGGATTTCTTGAAATTATTTGAAAACGAAAGGTATACTAGTTATGTGCGTTTATAAAAACTTGTCCGATATTTTTAATTGATTATTTTGCTTGAGGACAAGCAAAGGTTTAAGTATGGGGGAATTTGATAACACGAAATTATATCGTTTATTTTCCATGAAATTTACCCGTTCTGTATTATTTTGACCCGATTAACTCCCGAATATTTCGAGTTTGTCATTACTTTTTGCAGGTATTCATAACTCAGCTCAAAATAGAAGAAAACGTGAAACAATGCAAGAAAGTATCAAAAGAACAGAAGAAAAAGACAAATCTGTCAAAGAATTACATTTTTGTAGCTGTGACGGTCGTAATACCGCTGCCACGACCGTAAGCCATCTTGAAGCGTGTTACGACCGTAACACATTGGCCACGACCGTAACACGGGGAAAGACCAAAGCTGCTCGTAACGCTCATGTAATGAACGTAATGCGTATATCAGTTTATTGAAAAGTGCAGAACGTGGCAAAGCAAAACAGAAGGAGTTTCCAAACTCCTTATTTCTCTCCAGTCAAACTCCACGTTCACCACTTCTTCCTCAACTACTCACGTTCCTACATTTTTGGAGATTTTCAAGGAAAGCTTAGTTACAAGTTTTCAAGCCAACTGCCAAATTTATTCTTCTATAAATACCTCAACATTCAACGTTAGAAGTACATAGTTTATTACAGTTTACTTGTGCGGAAGCTCTGCCGAAATCAAAAACAATTATTCCTTCAGTTATTATTTTTCAGCATTTGTTTATTTCAGTTCTTTTAATTCCACTGTCCAAATAATAATTTCCAACATCAGGGAATTATTATTATAGTTTAGGATTTATCATTCAAGCCTCAGAATTTGTCATATTACCGATACCAAGTCCGAGTTTCCGATTTGTGGAAGAGGGATTGAAGTATTGGCTTTATTTCCAGATTTCTATTTTGCAATTGTATTACATACCTTTTAATTAATTAATGCATGTTTAATTTATTATTTATGATGTCCAATTTATATTTGTTTGTTTTTATTTCCAGTATGTTCATTATAATTTCTATGGCTAGCTAAACCTTTAGTGTCGGTATGGGATAGTAAGAGACATTAGGCATCTGATCAAACTTAGGCTAAAACTTTAATCAACTTAACTCGGGTTATAACTTTTTATGCTTAATAATAAAATCTTTGTTACGAAAGTAAGAAGAGTAAATAGGTTAGATCGAGACCACGAAAGTGTAAGGTTTTTAACCGGATAGCTAAAGTTAGGCATTTGATTTAAATACAGTGAAAGCGCTTTAAACCAAATTAGAATTAATTAAGTTTCCAAAAAATACTTCTAAACACTTATAGGCTAGCGAAAGCAGGTATAGGGCTTTAGACGTATAATCCGAGATAAGACCATGAAAGTGTGAGTTGAGGGTTTTTAAACTGATTAATTCTACAGATAAACCAAGTTGACCATCCTTATATGCCTAGGTCCGATTAGATCCTTTAGGTCGACTCTATTGCATACCGACCATTTCATTTTATAATTACTTTAAAATCAATTAATTTACCTTCCTTAATCTTCCCAAAACCAACGTGACAATTTCCGCCTTAGCTAAACCAACCTGTTTTACAACACTAGAGTGATTACAAAGTCCCTGTGGATTCGACAATCTTTTATTACTACCGCGATAGGCTGTGCGCTTGCAGTTAAGATACCATCAGACATTAAGTCGATCGCAGACACATCAAGTTTTTGGCGCCGTTGCCGAGGACTTTAGTTTAGTCACTAGTGTAATCTGAAAACAACGCTGTCTAGACTAAGGCAACTTTTTATATTTCCCTCTGTTGTATGCCAAACACTCGTTCTCAAAACGAGCCTTTGCATTTACAAATTAACGATATCGAGCGTTACTTAAGATTAAGACGCCGAATTCAAGAATACTGATCCCTGAATAATCTTCCTCCAACTAAAATTCCTGATATCCCGTTATCGGAATCTATCGAAGAATCGACAATGGCTGACGTACAAAATCCGCCTCGCGCTCTTAAGGACTACGCAGTTCCTTCGCAAGCGGAGCCTCACAACAGCATTGCCGCCCCTGCTATCGCTCGAAATGATTTCGAGCTGAAACCTTCGCTTCTATCCGCCGTTCAACAGAACCAATTTTCTGGATCTCCTACTGACGACCCTAACCTACATCTGTCAGTGTTTGTGCAGTACGCAGACACTGTAAAAGCGAATGGTGTAAACCCCAAGGCGATACGATTGCGCCTATTTCCTTTTTCTTTAAGAGACAGAGCCCGAGCCTGGCTCCAATCCCTTCCTTCAAATTCAATCACCACATGGGATGAATTGAAAAAAGTCTTCTTGGCTAGATATTTCCCACCAAGCAAAACTGCTATGCTTAGAGCTAACATCAACGGTTTTAGACAAAAAGATAACGAATCACTTTTCGAAGCATGGGAACGTTACAAGGACATGATTAGACTCTGTCCTCATCATGGTTTAGAAGAATGGCTAATCATTCATACGTTTTATAACGGTCTGTTGTATAACACAAGAATGACTATAGACGCCGCTGCTGGTGGCGCACTGATGGATAAACCATATGCCGAAGCAAATCAACTTATCGAAAGTATGGCCCAGAACCACTATCAATGGGTGTTGTACCCCAAAATTTGCCCTCCCATATTTCTCAAAACATTTCAAGAAAATTCACAAGTCCAACCCGGCGCGTTATATTCAGGTGTTCTTTCGCCAAGATATCTCTGACAACGTATTTTCAAATTCAGGTTCGGCTCAAGAGTCAATTATTTAAAGAAGGTATCCGAATGTGTGAGTTTTCTTGAAGAAATATAGTGAAAAAGTGTGCTGAAAGTGCAGTTTTTACGCGCTAAAAAATTCATAACTTGAAGATCGTGGCTTGTTTTGAACCCGTTCCGGTGGCCAAAATTCCGTCTTGACATTATTTACGTTTTCATCTCTCACGGCTGGAAGCCAATTTCGATCAGAAGGTCTTCAAAAATGTGGATTTATCAAGTATTTTCGTGCAGAAAATTTGTGACAGAAGTTTATTTGCGTCATGTTCAGAAAATCATAACTTGGTCGATTTTCATCGTATCGAGCTGGTTCCGGCGCCAAAATTTCACAAATTGAGTTGGCTACATTTTCACAGAAGGTATTGAGTTCAAACTGTATTCAAAAGGCCTTCGTTTTTTGCTCAGAGTCCGTGACACGCTGAAAATCCTGAATGCTGAATATTATTTCATCTGAGCCGAAACTTCGAAAATTCATAACTCGGTCAATTTTTATCGGATTGGACTCATATTTTTACACAAGGTCCTTGACTCATAGATCTACAACTTTGCTTCAAAAGTCGAGACCAAATTATGCACCGATCAATACCAGTTTTTTATTGAAGAACGTGTCAGAGTCGACACTGAAGTCCAAAATAAGTTTGTCTGAGCTGAAACTTCAAAAATTCATAACTAATTCACCGTTTATCCGATTGAGTCGATTTTCGGACAGGAGTTAGTTCTCGATGTCTGCTACATTTTGTTTTCACACTTCAACTTCACAAAATGCACTTAAGTCCCTGCGATTTAGCCTGGAAAGTGACGAATTCAAGTGAATATTGGAGGCCCAATTACACATTCAAAGCCCATTTTCTTTACCCTAATTTTCACTATATAATCACCTTCTTGTCACACAAACCAGAGAGGAGAAAAAAAGAAAAAAGAGGGAAGAAAAAAAGAGAGAAAAAACCTTGCCACAACACGGTTGGAATATCAAACTCTTTCAAGAATCCTAAAACCTTGAAATCCTTATTACAAATCCCTCTCTCACTACAAACAAGTCATCACAGTTACAAACCAACACCTCACTACTTCTTCAGTAAGGGTAAGGCTGGCTTGATCTCCATGATCCTAATTTTCCAGTAAGGCATAAAAGCATTCAGGTCACTAATCTTCCAGTAAGGGTAAGATTGATTTGATCTCCATGATCAAAAGAGTATAATCATTCATACATGCCATATTGTGCCTAAACATTAAATTTCTTCATATGTTGGTTTTATTTAAATTTTTATGATTTTATTTAATGTGTTCATGAGGTTCAACACTGCAGATTTAGACAGGATCCCATGCAGGTTCATTAAGGAATGTTGAGGCCAAAAGCCAAATGGCCAAAAGGCCAAAAGCCAAATGGCCAAAGTAGAACAGCATGACACCAATACATGGCGAGGTAGACATCTTGAGAAGGTTAAGGAACGTTGAGGCCAAAACACAAATGGCCAAAAGCCCAAAGCCAAATGGCCAAAGTAGAACAACTTATGCATGACACCAATACATGGCCAAACCACTCCAATTCACCTCCAAAAAGGGGACAGAAACCCCCCAAGGTATTGTATTTTCTTTCTTTTCCTTATTTTATTTATTTCAATTATTTCTTTTTTTTAATTAATTCCTTTAATTTAACTTATTTTCATAAAATATAAAAAATAGTAAAAAACAGAAAAGTCATAAAAATCAAAATATATTTATTTAATTAATATTTTTTGTAAATAAATTTCACTAATAATTAATTATTTATTTTTATAAATCAAAATTGCATGTAAATAATTAGATTAATTTTAGGTTTAATTTTAACATGTTTTTCTTAATAAATAAAAAAAATTAGAATTAGGGTTAATATTTTAATTTCATTTAATCTTTCTCATAAAAATACATAAAAAACATAAATACCAAAAACTCAAAAAATAATAATAATTTCTTTTTTCTCTTTAATTTCATTAGTTTAATCATTTAATTTAATTTCATTAAAAAGGGTCCAACGCCCTCGCTTCCAATTTTAATTCCAATTCGCGCATTTTATTTTATTTCTTGTAAATATTAATGTAATTCTCCCAAAGCCTTGTAAACTCTGACATTTTATTTCTCGCACTTTATTTATTTTCTGTCAAATCGGGTTCTGGAAATTTTGGCGATGTGGACCCGCGCCTTTTGTAATAGCTTTAGAACTTTTATTTCTCGCAATATTTTAACTATTAACAAATGCATGCAAGAATGAATGGCCTTAAATAAAAACAAACGTGTAGATCACCTTGACATGAATAAGACAAAATAACTGAACATGACACACAAATCACACACCACCTCTAGGGTACGCCTCACTGTTGCCTTGCCTCGAAAGGTGATCGTCGAGTAGAGGATGTCTTAGTAAGTCCTCATGATCCGGGAACCTGGCATGAGGGTAGCTTCTAAGGTGTCTTCCTATTGCTCCGGTGATCACCATGTCCCGAACCTTCGAATTGACCCGAACACCTCCAACGGTGGTGCTACCTACCTCTCAATGGTGGGATGGCACTACTTTAAAGGACATTTACACAGACGAATTCCTTAGGGTAGGTAGGTTCTCGTAGATACTTGCTCTAATTTCAAAACAATTCAAAAAATACTTTTCACACCAACACATTTTCAAAAAGCTTTCGAAAGCAACTTTTCAAACACTCTTGAGGACCGATACAAGAGTCGAACTGGAATTTTCAAAGAAACTTTTTAAAACCCACAGTTGAAAAGCAAACAAACCATTTTTGAAAACACAAGTGAGCAAGTATCTAAGAGCCCATGGATAACCATGGATAGAAAGGGTGCTAACACCTTCCCTTTCTATAATCTACCTCCCGAACCGAGAGCAATCTCTATTAGGAATTTTTCTGTGCTTTTGTCCTTTCCATTTGGAGAAAATAAAAGACGGTGGCGACTCTTGCTTCCGCGACATTTCGCGAACCAGCGTTAAACAGTCAGTTCCAGATCCACCGATCACAATGGGGAAGCGAAAGAGCTAATGTGGAGAAATCCCAAACCAAAGGTGGAATGTCTGAAGTGAATATCCTGGACCACGTCAATGCTAAAGTGGAAGCTCTTACCCAAAAGCTAGAAAACCTTAGCACTGCTCCTGCAGCTACCGTAGCTGCAGTTGTCCAAACTTGCGATCTATGTGGTCTTCAATCACATCTTGCTCCAGAATGCCCACTTCTAACAGGAGTTCCAGCCGAACAAGCAAACTATGTACAAGGGAACCCTTATAGCAATACCTATAACCCTGGCTGGAAAAATCATCCGAACTTTTCATACAAAAGTAACAACGCGTTATACGCGCCTGTACAAGCTCCTGCCACACCACCCGGTTATCCAAAAGCTATCCCAAATCATCCTGGTAATGGACCTAATGCTCCTAGGAAATCTAACCAAGAAATCATGATTGAACACTTTGTTGCTTCCCAAGCTCAGACTAATAAAGACATTATGAATCAAAATTTACATACTAATGAGCAGATAAAACAATTAGCTAGCAAGGTTGATGCTTTAGCCACCCGTAACAAGATGCTTGAGACGCAAATTTCACAGGTAGCTCAACAACAAGCACCTACTGCGGCACCTGCTGGAATTTTTCCTGGTCAACCACAGCCTAACCCAAAAGGACATGCTAATGCTGTGATACTGAGAAGTGGAAAAGAACTCGACGGACCTGTTGACCCGAGACTAGAAAATCCAGCCATGTACCAAAAGCAGAGCGAGCCGCCTGAACAAGCCAATGAACCTAGAGAAAAAGAAAAGGAAAACGAAACTCAAGAGGCGGTGGAGCAAGAGAAGCCTTATGTACCTCCACCACCTTATAAACCACCAATACCGTATCCTCAGAGACTTACAAATTCCAAAACGATGGGCCAGTTCAAGAAATTCGTTGAACTTCTGAAACAACTCAATATAACAATACCTTTTATAGAAGCTATCACTCAGATGCCCTCGTACGCTAAATTTCTTAAGGAAATCCTATCCAACAAGAAGAAGATAGAGGATAACGAAACAGTTACACTCACTGCCGAGTGTAGCGCGATCATTCAAAACAATATGCCTCCTAAGCTAAAAGACCCAGGTAGTTTCTCTATACCTTGTAATATTTGAAAATTTGTCATAGACAAAGCTCTATGCAACTTAGGAGCAAGCATTAGTGTCATGCCCTCATCTATTTTCAAAAAGCTAGAGATGGGAGAACTCAGACCCACGAAAATGTCCGTCCAATTAGCCGACCGATCGGTTAAATACCCTGTAGGTATACTGGAAAACGTTCCAGTTAGAATAGGTCAATTCTATATCCCTACCGATTTCATCATCATGGACATAACCGAGGACTCAGTTACCCCTATCATATTAGGAAGACCATTCCTAGCCACAGCTGGAGCTATAATTGATGTAAAGAAGGGCAGATTAACATTCGAAGTCGGAGAGGAAAAAGTGGAATTCATCCTCACTCAATTTCTACAAGCACCCGCCATGAATGACACATGTTATTTACTCAATATTATAGACGAGGGCGTGAGAGAGATGGAAGTTGAACAAACCACATATTCCGAAATAATGAAAATTGAAACCCCTCTGATATTCGAAGACGACAATTGGCGAGAACCATATAAAGATGACAGTCTAAGCGAAAGTCTAGCACTTACACCCGATCATATGCCATGTCCCAAGAAACCAAAACTAGAATTGAAAGTTCTACCTAAAAATCTACAATACGAATTCCTTGATACTGAACAAACTCGACCTGTAATAGTGAATTCCAGTTTAGGAACGCTCGAAACTCAGAAACTTTTAGACGTTCTAAGGAAATACCCTACTGCGTTAGGTTACAACATATCAGACTTAAAAGGAATTTGTCCTTCAATTTGTATGCACCGTATTCTATTAGAAGAGGATTGCAAAACCTCTCGAGAACCTCAAAGAAGAATCAATTTGATTCTAAGCACTGTAGTCAGAGATGAAATCAAAAAGCTAATGGAAGCTGGAATTATATACCCGATCTCCGACAGTAAATGGGTTAGCCCAGTGCATGTCGTGCCTAAGAAAGGAGGTGTCACTGTCGTGAAAAACGCACAAGGCGAATCAATAACACAAAGAGTAGTTAGTGGACACAGAGTGTGCATTGATTATCGAAAACTGAACAAAGCTACTCAGAAAGACTATTTTCCTCTACCCTTTATTGATCAAATGTTAGAACGATTAGCCAAACACTCTTATTTCTGCTATTTAGACGGTTATTCCGGATTTTTCCAAATTCCGATTCACCCTGATGATCAAGAGAAGACTACATTCACGTGTCCCTATGGAACGTTCGCGTACAGACGAATGCCATTTGGATTATGTAATGCTTCCACAACTTTCCAACGATGTATGATGGCCATCTTCGCAGATTTCATTGACGACATCATGGAAGTGTTTATGGACGACTTCTCTGTGTGTGGACAAAGTTTTGAAGGATGTCTATCTAATTTAGAAAGTATTTTAGAACGATGTGTAAAAGTAAACCTTGTGCTCAACTGGGAAAAATGCCATTTCATGGTTAGAGAAGGAATCGCACTTGGACATGTTATTTCTAATAAAGGAATTGAAGTTGATAAAGCTAAGATAAAAGTGATTAAAGAACTCCAACCACTAAAGACCGTTCGAGAGATACGAAGTTTTCTAGGACACGCCGGTTTTTACCGACGCTTTATTAAAGATTTCTCGAAAATTACAAAACCACTTACCGGTCTATTAATGAAGGATGCTGAGTTCATATTCGATGACGATTGTCTTAAAGCTTTTGAAACCCTTAAAGCCTCACTTATTTCTGCACCAATCATGCAACCGATTGATTGGAGGTTACCTTTCGAAATCATGTGTGATGCAAGTGATTACGCTGTAGGCACAGTTCTTGGGCAAAGGAAAGATAAGAAACTTCACGCAATTTACTACGCCAGCAGAACGCTAGACTCAGCTCAGATGAACTACGCCACCACTGAAAAAGAACTCCTAGCCGTGGTCTTCGCGCTTGACAAATTCCGTTCTTACCTTGTAGGAGCAAAAATCATCATTTACACAGACCACACTGCTATCAGATATTTACTTGCCAAGAAAGATGCAAAACCCAGACTCCTCCGATGGATCTTACTTTTACAAGAATTCGACTTGGAAATTAAAGATAAGAAAGGAACCGAAAACGTCGTAGCGGATCATTTATCCCGTTTAGAAGGTATAAAACCCGAACAAGTGCCAATTAATGACGATTTTCCGTATGAACATCTGATAGCACATATGATAAGCGACCTAGCTCAATTGAATTTAAATAAACCAGAAGCTAAAGAAGTCGTGGAAGCCATCGACATGACCATAGGATTGCCTTGGTATGTTGACATCGTTAATTATTTAGCTGTCGGAGCGCTTCCACCTGACTTAACTTACCAACAAAAAAAGAAATTCTTCCATGATCTCAAGAGTTACTATTGGGACGAACCACTTTTATTTAAACGAGGACCTGATGGAATTTTCCGACGGTGTATACCCGACGAAGAAATAGAAAACGTCATTTCCCATTGTCATTCATCTCCTTATGGCGGACATACTAGCACCTCTAAAACGTGTGCCAAAATTCTCCAAGCCGGCCTTTTCTGGCCTAACCTGTGGAAGGATGTCCACATCGCCGTTAAAAACTGTGATCGATGCCAACGCACCGGTAATATCTCAAGACGCGATGAAATGCCCCAGAAAGGAATACTTGAAGTTGAAATCTTTGATGTTTGGGGAATAGATTTTATGGGACCTTTCCCATCTTCTTTTGGAAACAAGTTTATACTCGTCGCTGTCGATTACGTTTCAAAATGGATCAAGGCAATAGCTTCTCCTACAAATGACACACGAGTAGTGATAAAGCTTTTCAAGAATATAATTTTCCCACGTTTTGGTGTTCCCCAACTTGTTATCAGTGACGGTGGATCTCATTTTATTTCGAAGATATTTGATAAATTACTATCTAAATATGGAGTGAACCACCGCGTAGCAACACCTTATCATCCGCAAACTAGCGGACAAGTCGAAGTTTCGAACAGAGAGATTAAACAAATATTAGAAAAAACCGTCGCGATATCTCGAAAAGACTGGTCATCCAAGCTTAACGAAGCTTTATGGGCTTATAGGACGGCTTATAAGACTCCTATCAGAACTACACCTTTCAAACTTGTTTACGGAAAATCATGTCACCTCCCGGTAGAATTAGAGCATAAAGCTTATTGGGCGATAAAGACACTCAATATTAATTACACTGCTGCTGGCGAGAAACGAATCCTCGATTTACATGAACTGGAAGAATTAAGACTAGACGCTTACGAAAATGCTAAAATATACAAAGAACGAACTAAAAAATGGCACGATCAGCGTTTATCGCGGAAAGAATTTAGTGTGAGAGATGCCGTAATTTTATTTAATTCTAGACTTAGACTCTTCCCTGGAAAACTTAAATCTAGATGGTCCGGTCCTTTCGAAATTACAAGAGTTTTTCCTAGCGGAGCGGTAGAAATCAAGGATAGAAATAGCGCCCCGTTTATTGTAAACGGGCAGCGTTTAAAACAATATCATCGTATAGATAATAGAGATTATACGAATAAGCTTAAAATCGTAGAACTACTACCTATTTCTCCCGACTAATCTTTCACTAGGCATTTCGTCAGGCTTATGACGTTAAAAACAACGCTTCATGGGAGGCAACCCATTTTATTTGTTTTTACCTGCTATTTCGTTTGTATTATTTGATTCTGCTTGCTATATAAGTATTTTTCATTTTTTTTAAACTTTTATGAAACTGCTGATGATTTCAAAACAATTTTACTTGCCACAGGATTTCTGAATAGTCTTTTTCTCTTTACTTTCTCCTCTACTCTGTTTCCCCGCTTTGTTTTTGCTATGGCTCCTCCACAGAACTTTATGGAAACCACCTTTAGAGGTAGAAACCAACGAAGAAGATTTGAGGCTTTGTCTCAGCGAGACATCAGTTTAACCCTTTATCATGACGAACCCACTATGGACTCTTTAGGCATTACTGACAGTGTTCACTACATGTTTAACCAGTTGGGATGGGAGAAAGCCCACCTGAAAAATAGGTTTGTCACTTACCGAGAGCTTACCCTTGAGTTCTTGAGTTCTCTAGTTTACATCCCTGAACACGGTGTCGGAGCCCGAAAAGGAATCATTACCTTCAGACTTTTTGGTATTGAGTTCACCTATAACCATAGGGACTTAGCTGCTTTATTAGTATTCCCCAGTGGACCCTTAGCTTTTACTACCCCTGAGGCCGATATATTGGATTTTGAGCTGGATTACTTCTGGGGTACTTTAACCGGAAACTATCACCCCGACCCAGAAAGTATGGATAACAATGAGATACATAACCCAGCCATCCGTTATTTCCATAGGATTCTTGCCCACACTCTGTTTGGAAAAGAACAAAATCAAAATGTTGTATCCAAGGATGAATTATCTCTGCTTTATTGTATGAACCTAGGACGCCCTGTCAATGCTGTCCCACTCCTGATGAAGACCTTTACCTGCATTAGTGAGGACCCTAATGTTCCTGTCAGTGTGGGAGGATTAGTTACAATGATTGCACATGCTCTTAGACCTCGTTGCCAACTTAATAACTGTGCACCATTTGGATCAATTAGGCCTATGAATATTGACTTCTGTTTCAACAACCGGATAATAGGAAATTTAGGCCCTGCACCTTATGATTACCTGATCAGAAACGAAGTTGTTACTCTTTTTACCCTCCCGAACCATGCCCGAATAAGTGTCCATAACCGGGAAAATTGGTTGTACGAATTGAATCCACCCGACCATCCTTCGACACCAGAAACACCACAATCATATTTTGTTGCTAATAATTTCATGTCTGAAAACGAAATAGATCCTGAAACTCCTCCTGGTTATCATGACTTTACAAATATGGCTGAAGCACAAGCAGCCCCTGATAAAAACCAAGGAGAATATACTACACAATTAAACACCATTCTGACCACTTTGGATGCTTATAAAACTGACATTGATGGAATAAATAATGAATTGAAGACTATGCGTTTGGATCTAATTGGTTTAACTGACACCTCGGTGGAGCAATTCTATAACATCACCCAGGCTTTGGAAATATTAAAAGAAAAGATTGGATGAAGCAGTTTTTAGTTTCTTAGTTTTTCAGTTTTCAGTTTTTCAATTCTTTGTTTTTAGATTTTTTTTCATTCTGTTTTGTTCCTAGGTAGTTTCAATTTTTTTGTTAAGTTACTGCATTTCAATTTACAAGTCATTTATTTTCTGTCAAAAAGAACAAGTTACTCAATTTGAATTAATGCAATTGTTTGTTTTCAATTTTAAACTTACAATCATTATGCTGCTTATAATGTTTTATGGTTTTCTACTCTATTGCGAATTATATATGTTAGATTATATGTTGAATAAATTAATGTTGTGTTTATGTTGGAATGCCTGAGATGTTCTGCCTGCTATAAAAATATATACTCTGTGTAATTGTGTTTTGTTCTGTCAAAATTTTGCAAAACTTGTAGCTGCCATGATCGTCATCCACCCCCCACGACCGTAACGCGCCTTTCAGAGCGTTACGCTCGTCAGCCAGGTGTTACGACCGTAACACGGGCTACATCAGTAACCCTGTTAGCAGAACGTTCCCTTTTCCTGAACCTTTCTCTCTTCTTCTTCCATAACTCCCCATTAACCCCATTCAACCCACCATTAATCCCTATCAATTTTCAAACTTCCACTATCTCCTTCCACCATATATACATCCATTACCCGTATCATCTTCTCATTCTCTCATTCACCAACCAACAACCATTCTCACTCAAACACTCTTGCATGCAAATGGCAAACAATCTCCAACCCATTCCTGGCATTACCCTACGAAATGGCGAAGCAGGTGAAACTCAGCGGACACGGTTCCTGAAATTCCAACGCCGAGGCATCCATCCTACGAGGTTCGTCGACACTGACTGCCTCCGAAACCTCGGGTTACTTGAAAGTGTGCAACACCTACTACAGAATGTCAACCTTTGGACGCTATGTAGCCAGCCACAAACAACTTACGAGAATCTCACCCTTGAGTTTCTCAGTTCATTTTGCTACATCACTCCAAACGGCCCCAGAAATCAACTTACCGGTGTGGTAAGGTTCCAAATTTTCAGCACCGAATACGAATTCCCTCAGAACGCATTCGGTCGCCTACTAGATTTCTGTACTGACGAAGGCGCTCACCTACGTGTGCCCGACACCTTTCATGAGGAATCGTTCAACCTTTGGCATAACTTGACCAATAATCGGGCTGATTCATACGATCACCTCAATGCCACCCAAATCCATAACCCCTCCATTCGCTACTTCCACCACATCTTGTCCAACACAATCTTTGCAAGAGATAGTAACCACAAGCTCAACTCAAAGGAGCTATTTTTCATGCATTGTGCATTCTCGGGTCAGAAAATTAATGCCGCACCTTTCCTCCTAGCTCATATTCACTCCATCTGCACCAGAGGCGGCAAACCTTTCTATTTCGGAGGGCTTGTCACTTCTCTTGCTTTAGCACTAAACCATGGTGACACCTTTGTTCATCTGCCATCCCGACCACCGGTTCTGCTCACTTTGGATCTTTGCAAATCGGCCCACCTCATCCACGAGCGGGACGACGGAAGATTTCATCCAGCGATACAAAACCGAGTTTACACTAACATTGTTTTGCCTTGCAGGGACCGAATCGACCCTCAGAACCGAGCCAACTGGCTATTTAACCCTGAAGGCCCTGCTGCTGCTCAAGAAGAACCCCATGTCGGCCCCGCTGATGAGATGCAGGAAGAAATAGATCGAGCCGCTCCCGTGCCTGACATTCCTGAGTCATCCTCTTCTGCACCACCTCCTTTTACGATGGAGGACGTCCTTAGAGCCCTCCATCAGCAAAATCAGATGGCTGTAGCTCTTGAAAGAAAGAATCAGGAGCGTTTCGACGCCTTACATCAGCAAAATGTCCAAATCTTGAGTGGTCAACGCTCGACGAATGAAAGGCTTGATGAAGTGCTATGCGAGCTTAATGCTTTAAGGATGGATGTTACATCTCTTGGACCCCAGGACACTGACCCTGAAGCTACTCCTTCCAGACGGTCACGAACCCGAAGCCGCCGTGGTCGCCAGTAGTTTTTCATTTTCTTGTTGTTTTCCTTGTTTTTCCAATGTATTTTTCATTTAACCTCGCCATTATATCATAACATTGAGACAATGTTTGATATAGTGTGGGAGGAGTACTGCATTCTTAATTTCAGAACGAGTGATTTCATTTCTATTTCGTTATTTCATTTTCTCCCCGTTTTATTTAGCCATACAAAAAATTTTCGCCTTTTATATTCGCATAACCGTTAGTTACCTACTTTAACTGAAATCTTAGTTAGAAGGCCGAGAGCGATCCAACGAGAAATATACGATTATGACACCTTCGACTCTCTACTTACGCGAATCGTCTCCATTTTCGTTATACCGATACTTTGAGTTTTAAGTCTTAAATTAGCCCCTAGTAGTTTATATTAGCAGTCAGCACCAGTCTTAACACAATCCACGTGGAAAGTCGATGAACATAAGTGGATGATCTTGCAAATTGATTTAAAAAGAATGTTACATGCTTTAAGGAAATAGATATTGCACCAATTAAATTGGGCGATCCTCACCCGATCGTTTAATCCAACGGATGCAAAAGCTTATACTAAGTAACATAAGAATCCATTGTCTAGGTGGTTCAGAAGCATCTGGCACTGAACTCGGTAGGGCAGACTACGGTTTGATCCCCCCGCATCTTGCAATTGGATAAAAGAGGTTGCCACATAATTGTGCCAGAAACCGTAGTGTTTTGATCAGAACCACTAACCGGCTATTCCACTACGTGCGTGCAAGGATAATGGGCTTAATGTGATTGCGCAAGAACGAAACCGGGTGAAATATGAACGAGAAACCTTGAGTTGAATTATAACGGTATAATTGGACGTTTCGTTTAAAACGGATAGTCGTCGACTAGCTTGTTGCTTGTGTCATTTACGTATCGTTGTGGTTTCATTCGATTTTCTCAGCCGAACTAACTTAGGATTTCTTGAAATTATTTGAAAACGAAAGGTATACTAGTTATGTGCGTTTATAAAAACTTGTCCGATATTTTTAATTGATTATTTTGCTTGAGGACAAGCAAAGGTTTAAGTATGGGGGAATTTGATAACACGAAATTATATCGTTTATTTTCCATGAAATTTACCCGTTATGTATTATTTTGACCCGATTAACTCCCGAATATTTCGAGTTTGTCATTACTTTTTGCAGGTATTCATAACTCAGCTCAAAACAGAAGAAAACATGAAACAATGCAAGAAAGCATCAAAAGAACAGAAGAAAAAGACAAATCTGTCAAAGAATTACATTTTTGTAGCTGTGACGGTCGTAATACCGCTGCCACGACCGTAAGCCATCTTGAAGCGTGTTACGACCGTAACACATTGGCCACGACCGTAACACGGGGAAAGACCAAAGCTGCTCGTAACGCTCATGTAACGAACGTAATGCGTATATCAGTTTATTGAAAAGTGCAGAACGTGGCAAAGCAAAACAGAAGGAGTTTCCAAACTCCTTATTTCTCTCCAGTCAAACTCCACGTTCACCACTTCTTCCTCAACTACTCACGTTCCTACATTTTTGGAGATTTTCAAGGAAAGCTTAGTTACAAGTTTTCAAGCCAACTGCCAAATTTATTCTTCTATAAATACCTCAACATTCAACGTTAGAAGTACAGAGTTTATTACAGTTTACTTGTGCGGAAGCTCTGCCGAAATCAAAAACGATTATTCCTTCAGTTATTATTTTTCAGCATTTGTTTATTTCAGTTCTTTTAATTCCACTGTCCAAATAATAATTTCCAACATCAGGGAATTATTATTATAGTTTAGGATTTATCATTCAAGCCTCAGAATTTGTCATATTACCGATACCAAGTCCGAGTTTCCGATTTGTGGAAGAGGGATTGAAGTATTGGCTTTATTTCCAGGTTTCTATTTTGCAATTGTATTACATACCTTTTAATTAATTAATGCATGTTTAATTTATTATTTATGATGTCCAATTTAAATTTGTTTGTTTTTATTTCCAGTATGTTCATTATAATTTCTATGGCTAGCTAAACCTTTAGTGTCGGTATGGGATAGTAAGAGACATTAGGCATCTGATCAAACTTAGGCTAAAACTTTAATCAACTTAACTCTGGTTATAACTTTTTATGCTTAATAATAAAATCTTTGTTACGAAAGTAAGAAGAGTAAATAGGTTAGATCGAGACCACGAAAGTGTGAGGTTTTTAACCGGATAGCTAAAGTTAGGAATTTGATTTAAATACAGTGAAAGCGCTTTAAACCAAATTAGAATTAATTAAGTTTCCAAAAAATACTTCTAAACACTTATAGGCTAGCGAAAGCAGGTATAGGGCTTTAGACGTATAATCCGAGATAAGACCATGAAAGTGTGAGTTGAGGGTTTTTAAACTGATTAATTCTACAGATAAACCAAGTTGACCATCCTTATATGCCTAGGTCCGATTAGACCCTTTAGGTCGACTCTATTGCATACCGACCATTTCATTTTATAATTACTTTAAAATCAATTAATTTACCTTCCTTAATCTTCCCAAAACCAACGTGACAATTTCCGCCTTAGCTAAACCAACCTGTTTTACAACACTAGAGTGATTACAAAGTCCCTGTGGATTCGACAATCTTTTATTACTACCGTGATAGGCTGTGCGCTTGCAGTTAAGATACCGTCAGACATTAAGTCGATCGCAGACACATCAAAAATCTCCAAGTTGTCCAAGGTTGCTGAAGAGTTGGTCAGACAAGTTATCTCCTAAGGCAGTCTACCCCAAATAAGGGTTTTGTGTTGCATCAAGATCTTTGAGTCCAAATGACCTCAAGTACTCCCCAATGTCCTAATATGTTCTCAAGATCATCCATGTCCAATTTCAAGCCTTGCAGAGGAAGTTTTCTCAGTCAATTGCTCAAAGGTCCAAAAATCGACTATGCTAGGGCAAAAGTCAACTGTGACCTATATACAGTCAAACTTCAAGATTTTTGGTCGACATTCTCATTTTGAAGGATATTTCATCATTTTATCAAGGGTTGATCATGATTCATCAAGGATTGCTCAAAATTCATCAAGACTCAAAAGTTGCTAAATTAGGGTTTTGTAGGAAAAGTCAACTCAACTTTGACCAAGCATAACTTTCTCATACTTTATGAGAAATGACCCATCCAAAGCTCATTTTCAAGAGGATGCAATTCCCTACAGTCCATATTCACACCTCAAGATCAAAAAATGCACTCACAAAAGTTATGAATTTGGACATCATAGGTCATTTTTGAAAGTCAACAAAAACACCTTTTTTGTAAAAGCTTATAACTTGAGCATGGAATATAAAAATGAGATGATACCAAAAGGGTTGATTATAGGACATCTCAATCTTTCTAAAAAGTCCAAGAACACATCCAAAAGTTCAAAATTGAAGAAGTTATGCATTGTTGAAGTTGGACTTGTTTGCAAAATTGCCAAAAGTCAACTATCCCCAAAACTTCAAATTTTGTTAAATGGGCCCATTCTTTTCCACTTGATTTGAGCTTGCGTAGTTGCCCACGTGCTCTAGCTTCAGCCATGAGCCCATATTTCATTTTTATTATTTAATATGATTTTTAATTGAATTTATTCATTTTAAATCAAATAAAATCATATAAAATCCAACACTTTGATAACACAAGATCTTTTGGCTATTTCAGGCTTTGATTACAATCATTATCATCATCAAATTCGAATCAAACCAAATCATGTGCAAATAGATTGGAATTAGGCAAAATTGGCAAGTTTGTAAAGGGAGATAAAATCAAATATGCAAGCATTGATAAGGCAAGATTTGGATCAATTTTGTTGACCTAATGCACTGAGCATTACATAAGGAAGGCAAAGACACGAAAACAAGGGTGGAAAACGGTGGAGAGAGGCATAACAAGAATTGAAAAATTCACAAAAAAGTGAGAGATCAAAGTCCAAGTTAGAGGCAGTTTCAGGACACGAGACTTGTCCCAATCGCTTCCCGGGCATTCACACAAGCTACCTGGATCAAAAGCAAGCATTTTCAGGCCTCTACAAGCACTGTAAGTCTCACGAAACACAACCCTATTCTTGAAATCAATTTGACTTGTTCTTGCATCATTTGAGAAAACTATTGGCATATTTGTAATCACAAGAACATTTCCAAGCTTTTTGCATCATTTAATTTCATTTATATGGTCTGTATTGCAATTCGCCATAGCTAGGTTTTGCTTGGAGTTTTTGGGTGTTTTTATTTCAGGAACAATTGACCCCCATGAAGGGTATGGTTATGACCGGGAGGTTGAGACGAACATGACTATGCTTATAGCTACGGACTTCTGTCCGTTGGTATAGGTTTGTGACCTTTTAGCCACGGACGAGAGGTTGGGGATGATGCGTGGCGTCCCATCATCGGGTCATTCAAATACCGCGCGCGTTTTTTTTTACTTTCTGGCCATTGACTTGTTTTATTATATTATATATTCTTTGCATTATATTAACAAACAGATCAACGTAGCGTAGTGGCAAGCGTGTAAGTGAAATCTCCTTCAGGACCTGGGTTCAAATCCCAGGTCCTCCACTTTCTCAATAATTTTTCTTTTCAGGTATTCCCATGCATGCTCAAATCTGCAGCCTACCATGCTCCCTCATGCATCCAAGAGCCAGATGGCCAATGGCCAGATCTGATGGCCAGGGATTGATGGTCCACCAAGGCGCCAGTCAATGCATGAGCACCAGATCCAAAAAGTCAAAGAGGCCAGCACTAATGGGCCTTCCCATTGCTACCAGCACCCCTGAATCAGGCCCAATACTCCTCTCTTATTATTTATTTTTGTTTATTATTTTACTTTATTTTATTTTATTTCTAACCAATCAAAATTTTGTTTTATTAAATAAAATCACCAAAAAATATTTTTTATCTCAATCAATTTTTAACTTTTATTTTTCTTAATAAATTTATTAATTAACTAGGTTTTTAATTAGAAAACTTTAACTTATTTTTGTAAATAATTTTAATTAATTAGATTTAATTAGATATTAACCACTAATTTAATCATTTTTAATTTCTTTCCTAAATAATCAAAAACTCCAAAAATAATTTATTTTTCATTTAATTAATTTATTAATTTAATTTAGTTGTTTAACTTAGGTTTATTTTCTTTCTTAAAATAAAAACAACAAAAACCTAAAAAAGATATTTTCTTTAACCAAAAGGGTCAAAACCCTAATCATTCATCCGATTTAATTTTGCGCCGCGATTTACTTTTCCTTATCCATTAATGTACCTGTTTCCGGATTGTAATAGTTAAATAGGACATTTAATTATTTTTATTCGCTTTATTTTATTTTTCAAAGGGTTTGTCTTTGGCGATGTAAATACCCGACGCCTTGTAATTTAATTTCCGCACTTTTAATTCCGCAAATTATAACTGTTAGATGTTTGATAATAGGGTTGCATGACAAGACTGAATGTTAATCTTAAAATCAACTTAGATCACCCTTCACATGTACAAAGATAAAAATAAACTGAAAATAACACACTCGCACATGCGCACTCTTAAGGTACACCCCACTTGGTTGCCTTCGTACACGGTCATTGAGTATAGATCGTTTTAGAAGTCGTCTTCTTGTCTAAAAGATCATAGTTGCCTCGAAACGGTTGCCTCGGATATTGTTGCCTCAAACAAATGATCTAAGACATTAGGGTTACCACTAAGACGTCCTAACATTGCTTCAGTGACTGTATGTCCCTCATTCGAATTGACCCTTTAACTCCAACGACGGTGCTACCTACTCATTCATAGTGGGATAGCATTGTCTAAAGGAAATTAGCATAGAACGATTCCTTTTTCGAGTAGGTAGATGGTTCTTAGATACTTACTCTTTCAAAAAACAAAACTATTCGCACTTACACTCCTTTTCAAACAAAGTTTTCAAAAACACTTCATTACACTCTTGAGGACAAAAGCAAGAGTTAAATCAAAGTTTCAAATGAAAAAATTTTCAAACCCAAAAGCACAAAGAAAACAATTTTGAAAACAATTGAGCAAGTACCTAAGAGCCCGTGGATAACCACGGATAGAAAGGGTGTTAATACCTTCCCTTTCTATAATCTACCCCCCGTACTCAGAAATATCTCGAAAAAGGAATTTTTCTATGCTTTTTTCCTTTCCTTGTTGGATAAAATAAAAGTCGGTGGCGACTCTTGCTTACCGCGACATTTTGCAAAAACAAACGCAAAACACAAACCAGCATTTCAAAAACAGTCAGTTCTTCCCACCGTATCACAGAAAGTGATCCTTTCTAGTAGTCTGGTTCAATCTCCTGTAATCAATACAAACTCTCCAACTGTTCTAAACTCTAGTGGGTACAAGTTCATTCTTTTCATTTTTACCACTGTGAGTCCATATTTCTTAGGTACAACCTACACTGGGCTTACCCATTTACTGTCAGAGATATGATAAATGATACTTGCTTTCAAGAGTTTGGTTACCTCTTTCTTCACCATATCGATGATCCAAGGATTAAGCCTCCTTTAGGGCTACCTAACTGTTTTCGCACCATTCTCAAGTAAAATCTTGTGCATACACATGGAAGGACTAGTACCTGGGATGTCAGCTAATGTCCACCCAATCTCCTTCTTGTGCTTCTTCAAAACCTGCAAAATCTTATTTTCTTGATCAAAATTAGGGTTAGATGAAATGATAACAAGAAGTTTTTCATTACTCTCCAAATAAGCATATTTCAGATTATCCAAGAGTTGTTTCAACTCTAAGGATGAGGAGTGCTCGATGGATGGAGTGTTCGGGGAAGCAGGGATGTCAAGAGCATCAGGTGCATAAAAAATTCATCGACAACAACTTCACCTGTAAGAAACATGTCACCCTACAAGACATCATAAATCTTAACACATACAACACACAGGTTAGTGTCAGTATAATCAGCACATGAATAAACATCATCAAAACCAGATAAAGATGGAAAATCAAATGAAAACAATTTAGAAAAGGTGTCATCAACCAATTCAGAGATCAATTCAATATGAAAAATGGAGTGCTCTTCCAAGGGATGTTTCATGGCATTGAAAATGTTAATTTCGTGACAATGTCACCAAATTCCATGGACATGGTTCCATTGTCAACATCAATTTTTGTTTTCGCCGTTTTCATGAAAGGTCTCCCTAAAATGATGGGAGCTCTTCTTGACTTAGTTTCTCCTTCCATATCTAGAATGTAAAAATCTGCAGGAAAAATCAAATTGTTAACTTGAACAAGGACATCTTCCACTACTCCAGAGGGGCGGGCGTTGCTCTTGTTTGCCAATTAAATGATTAAACTTTTATGCTACAAAGGACCAAGACAAAGGTTATTATAAACAGAAGTAAGCATGACATTAATTCCCACTCCTAAATCAAGCATGCAATTCTCGAATTTACTATCTCTGATGGTGCAAGGAATAACAAAAGTTCTCGGATCCTTGCACTTTTGTAGCAAAACATGAGTGAGGGCTGAAACATTTTGCTCGCCCATAACTTTTTCAGATGAAGGCTTGGGCTGAATAAAAGCAGAAATATTTCTTCCCAAGTTGACTCTTTCACTCCCTTTCATCCTCCTCTTGTTTGTACACAAATCTTTCAGAAACTTTGCATACTTAGGAACCTGCTTAATGACATCAAGAAGCGGAATGTTTACCGCAAATTTTCTGAAAACATCCAAGACTTATTTCTCTTTGTCTCCCTCCTTAACCCTTTTATTTTTCATAACTCTATGTGGGAAAGGTACTAGTGGTACATACTCTTTTTCTTTATTTTTTTCAGCTTCTACCACAACAGAAGAAGGTTCAGATGGAGAAGGTTCAAATGTTACCTCAATAATTTTTTTATTTTTTTCAGGGGATGGATCTGTAACCTTTCTGGATCATAAGAAAATTACACTCACATTAGCATTAGGACCTTTTGGATTCATAATTGTTTGAGCAGGAAGTTGGTTCGATCCTTGGGCTTGCATGCCATTCATTGAGGTGGAAAGTTTTCCAATTTGTGTCTGTAAGGCTTGAATACTAAATTTAGTTCTTTGTTGAAAGTGAAGATTGTTAACAAGTAGTTACTTGACCAGGTCCTCTAATGAAGGTCCAGAAGGTGCAAAAGTGGTAGCTGGTGAAGTGTTATGTGGTTGTGGAAGGGGTAACAGTAGTTGTTGTTGTGTGGGCTACTGGTTTCCATATCAAAGGTTGGGATGGTTCCTCCAATTGGGATGATATTTGTTGGTGAATAAGTCAGGAACATTGTTGTACATGTTTTGATTGTTGCCTTGAGTGTAGAGGTTTTTTGCATAAGCTTAAGGCAACTCAGTGGTCGATTCATGCAAAATGGGACAAGTATTGGTCGGGTGTTTAGGAGAAGTACAAATACGACACAGGGTTTCTTCTTGAGTCTTACTTACTGCCAACTATTTCACTAAATAGGTGAGCTCGTCAATTCTGGTTTCTAAAGATTTATTGGAAGAAACCTGAACTTCATTCACACCATTGCTTTGAGCTGAATTGTTTCTGGTAGCAAATTGTTGGGAGTTGAGAGACATATATTTTAATCAATGCTTTAGCGCCAACTGTAGTTTTGTCAATGAGGGCTCCACCACTAGCAGCATCCAGAATGTTTCTATCCATCGGTAACAAACCCTCACAAAAGTACTAAATGAGCTACTGCCCGGCGATTGGTGTTGAGGACAACTAGACACTAATTTCTTGAATATTTCCCACTACTCAGCAAGTGACTCATTGTCTTGTCTAATACTACATATCTCTTTTCAAATTGAGGCATATCTGGAGGCAAGAAAGCATCTCTCCAAGAACACTCTTTTCAGAGTATTCCAGCTTGTGACGGAATTCAGTTCAAGGTAATAGATCCAATCTTTTGCTGCACCTTGCAATGAGAATGGAAAAGTTATGAGTTTGATGTGATCTTCAGTGATTCCTTCAGGCTTCAAGGGAGTAGAGCACACAACCTGGAAATCTTTCAGATGCTTATGCGGATCCTCACCTGTAAGACCATTAAACTTTGGCAACAAGTGTATCAAACAGGATTTTAATTCAAAAGATACACCAGCTTCAGGATACTCAATGCATAAACCATTATAATTCACATCAAGGGCAACCAACTGCCTTAAAGTTCTTTGGTCAGCCATATCAAAAACAATTTCAGAATCCGACAAATTATGAGAGAACAAGAACCAACAATGAAATAACAAACACAAAAATACCAACAATGTTCCTATTAAGTATAAACAATTGGAAGACACAAAAAATGATTAAAATAAAATTTAAAAAAATACAAAAACATGAAATTTAATTTAATTAAGTCAAAATAGAATTTCAGAATTTTTTTTGGAATTTTCTGAAACTATGAAAACAAAAATAAATTCATAAAAAATAGAAAAATAAGGAATTTGCCATTTTGAGGGTCAAAATTTCTAAAGGAGTACAGTTCGTCGATTTATTTTAGAATTTCTAGAAAAAATTCGGAGCAAATCGAAACACTAGCTTCCAAACTTACCTCACAGGCTGAAATACTTACCATTATACTGCAACCCTGAAAATCCACAAACAGAAAAAAAACAAGAAAAATGCAAGCAAGAACACTATACCTATGACTCTAATATCGGTTAATAACAACAAGAATCCCCGACAACAGCGCCAATTTGATCTATTGTCGCACGCGACTCAAAACGAGTGATTTTTAAAACTGTAGATAGAGACAATGACTCGAGTCGTATCATAAATATTCTTGTATTATAATTAAACAACTAAAATCAATTTGGGGGGAGGGGGGTTAAGGTTCAATTTAACAAACAGAGAA
Organism: Vicia faba; assembly: GCA_948472305.1. Lineage (NCBI taxonomy): Eukaryota > Viridiplantae > Streptophyta > Magnoliopsida > Fabales > Fabaceae > Vicia > Vicia faba. Next base: position 367,487,777 of record OX451740.1, read on the forward strand.
AAAAAGTGATTATCCAATAAGCTAAAACGGCTAATCCTACTGATTCGGGTTTTGACTTATCATCAACTATAATAACAACAATTCCTAAACAGATTTGGCCTTATTCGATTATGAGATCAATCAGACAAACTCTTATCAAAATCATATGAATTATGTTCTTGTTTACCAAACTAAGCAAAAGGTTAAGAATATGGCGAGTTAGTGAATTAAGCAAACGATAACACGCAATTAAATTTAGGAACATGTATACAATCGAATTTAATCAATTATATCCTATAAATAACAATTGAATTAAGCAAACAATTGCAATCAAATTAAGTAAATGATTTCATAGAAAAGGATTGAACATAAATCAAATTTATATTAGTATTAGAATAACCTCAAAGTAATGGAACCCGTAAGCAGCATGATTTATCTTCGGGAATTAGTTTTCCGTAGCAAGCGTACAAATTCAAAAGTATTTTTCGTGAATATTGTGTGATGTGAACAGTACCGTAGCATCCAAAGTATAGGGGAAAACAAGGAATTCAGGACATAACCAACTGGGTCAAAAACATAAAAAACCAGGCCCAAAACTAAATGTTTCTAATGACTGGAACTTCAATGAATTTTTCGAGTATGTTACGCTCCAAATCAGCTTCTCCCTTCAACATGAAAGTTGTATCTCTTTCTCTCATCTTTCCAACGAATATTAGAACACCTCAATCTGATTCTTACAGCTCCAGTTATGATTTTTCATTGAAAATTTCTAATGTTGAAAATAAGATACAAAAATTAAATCAAGCTAGAAACAAACTTAAATATGAAAACACACTAAAATGGTGAAACTAATGAAATAAACTAAGGAAATGCCTAAGTATAAAAGTAGAATAATATGCATGAAGATGCACTTATCAAACTCCTTTTGCGCAATAAGTTCAGGAACTTGCACAATAAAATCCAAGAACAAAAGTTCTGAAGTCATTTTAGCCAGAAGCTTTTATTCTTCCAGTGCACAAGGAAGAAGATAACCAGAACACACACCTAATTATCCAGTTGCTCCCCCTTAACCCAAGAATCGATTATTGTCAAGGAATAAATCTTCATCTCAGAGGGAATAAGAGAATCCTTAAGAAGAAACAAAAACTTTACCCTAAGCAACCCAAACACCAACCTGGATAACTTAGAACACATGACACAACTGTGTTCATAACTCAGATTACAAGACACAAATAGAGACTCAGACAAAACTCAGACATGATGTTGGGACATCCTGTTAAGTATCCTTGCAAAACAACTGCAAGGACAAACACAATACTCATATGGTGACCAGTACCTTTCTCCCTCCTTTTTAGCCAAAAAATGACAAAGATATCCCCCACAAAACCATACCCATATTGTACTCACCCAAACCCAGACAAAATCCATAATAGCTTTGATGAAGACAACCTAACACAAGATGAATGAAAGATAATAGATGACTCCTTTAAATACTCGAGTTGTTACTTAGGAATTAATGACTCTCGACTGTAGCAATGGTCTTGGTCAATGAGAGTGTTATCCGAGGAATATAACTGCACCAAAAATTAAGTGTACAACGTCCACAAAGCATTCTTCATGCCTTAATTCATTATGGATTGTTTCTCCTGGAAGTTAAAATTCCAATGAATGTGCATGCATGGTCAAAAACACGTGCAACACTTCCTCCTGACGTGTACTTGATTACACCGTCTATAAGCACCACTTGTTGATCTTCAAAGAGCCAAGTCCTAAACAATGTCCTGACATCTAACCAGAAATTATCTTATCTTCAAAAGAACCAACACCTTTTTTAGCATACAGTCAAATATTTTTCAAACTAGGGCCACATAGTAGTTCAAAAATATTCCTTTAGGAATTACTCATAGACGTTCACATTTTGAAGCATAATCACAATGCCTTCCACTGAATTCAAAAACATACTCCTTAGAGAGACTTGAGTATCATATCTTCTATTTATCAACAAAAAACTTCCATTGATATTGACTTCAATCTGCAGAGAAAAATAAATTCTAAAAAAATACTCCTAAGAAGCATGATCATGATTTGATTTAGCCCACTAGTTTCCTAATTAAACTCAAACTGCCAAGTCCATCATGAACTGTACCAGTAACATAATGTCTGACATCACATCCTCAAAAGAGGAGCTTAAGCTCAGCATGCTTGACCCCTAAGCAATCTATATGAAGACTGCACTTCTTCAGCAACACATTCTAGACAAGTTCAACTCCACCTGTAATAGGTAACCAGTCCTCCTTTGATAAGAACCACATAAATAGTGAACAATGACACAAGACTCATCTTTATGTTCATATAGCATTACACTCCTTGTTCTACACACCTGCTGAACACATTCACATGTTGTAATGCCAATCTTGACTCTTATAGGCACAAACGACGATGCTTCTAAAGAATACATCCAAAACCCCTGGACTACCTCAACCAAGTATCTCAAATATTTGGTTAGGAAAGATGTAAATCCCATCAAACACATTCTCCATAATAACAGATCTTTATTTACTTGCTTCAAAAGACTCAAATAGAACCATTTTTCTAGAGTAAATTGTAACAAAAGAAACCACTTCCCCACAAGCATTTTGATATTAGCATGAGTCGGAGCACTAGGTCTGATGTCCAACACAAACCTATCATAAATCATAACATCCTCCAAGATGTGAGTACAAACTTCATCGTCAAATATTTTGAATGATGTCCAAACTGGGTAAAGCTTGCACTTCTGAGTATTGGATAGTATCTTTATATCTTGTGGCACTCCTTTGAGTTAGAGGTCTTATGAATCATTAGAAAATATTTCAAAATTGATCCAAGTCATTAAAAACAGTTTTCTACATGTTTTTTTACTGCATGTGTCAACACATGCATATTTCAGGTCGACACATGTAATGCATTTTTAAAGTCCGTAGCTTCTGTAAGTGTCAAGTTGACACATGCATCATTTCAGGTCGACACATACTGAATCATTTCTGGAAATGCAGAAATTCTTATTTTATGTGTCGACATATCCATCCTTCGAGTCGACATATTTACTATCGTTTTAAAGCCTGTAGCTTATGTAACTTTCCGGTTGACACATGTGCCTTCATAGGTCAACACATATTATCCAAAAATCACGTATGTGTTGACACATATGACTCTTAGGTCGACACATATTGTTTTAGTTGGTCAATTTATTAAATTCTTTTATTTAGAATTTATCCCTCTTTGCCCTAAAAATTCCAAAACTATAAATACTCTTTCATGTATCATTCCAACTTGTTGAAAACCATAAAATTAGCCTATTTCTCTCTTCGTCTTCAACCTCCAATCTATGCATACACACTAACATTACATTGTAACGATGCTCCATTGGGGTGCCATCTAGACTAGGATTGCTAGTGTCCAATTGTGTATTGGTTAAAAGTTGGGATAAAATCCTGACCAAAATCTGTTGAAAATTTCTCTAAGTGCTAGATGAAAATGTCATGTCTTCATGGGCTTATATCTTCAAATCTAAGCATTTTTGGACATCAAACTTCTAAAAAAAAGTTGTAGAATTCATCAATATCTACAACTTTCATGTTGAAAGTTTCCTTTGAATCATTTTGCATCATGGTGGAAAATTGGTATAAAGTTAAGAAATAAACATGTGTAAAATACTTAGAAAAATTCTAAGTCTTGAAAAGTTTGACTTTTCAAAATGACTTTTGACTTTCTTGACTTTTTGATGATCAAGTTTGATATTATTGAATGTCTTGATGAATTTGATCTTTGAGACTTAATGTTGACCAAAAAGTCAAAGTTTGACTTTTGGTGTATCCGTTGACTTTTCATCTGTACAACTGATTTTTGGTCATCTGGTCAATTGACTGAGCATAATTTATGATACAAGATTTGAAACTTGACATGAGCATTATTGAAGGTCCATAATGATCCATGAAAGTCATTTGAAGTATTAGAAGTCCAATTGTCCTTGTAAAAACTCAAACCCTTATTTGAGGCATTAGTGTTGAAGAGATGTCTTGACGTAGTCAACCTTTGTGCAAGCTTGAGATATTGAAGATCTTTGTGAGAAATGTCTTGAGAAAAGAGAGGGAAAATTTTGGGGTACAACAACTGCCCCTGTTCAATCTTCTTAAACCTGAAGAGTTAGATTGGCGAGTCTGCCATTCGTGACTCGAAGGTGGAAGATGATTGAACACTAAAGTGCCCAGAAATTTACACTCGACTATGTGTTAGTTGATTGTGTTGGGAATGGGATTAGAGATGCCATTTGGAGAAGTGATAAATATTTTTTCAGAGATGGGCTTACAGATGCCATCCAAAGTGACTGTCGAGGGAGAAGTATCAGAATAAATCTTTGGTTGATTTATACTGAAACTGTAGATGTCTTTTTCCTGTTTTTAATTGGAAGAGATAAATCTAAACCAGAAGAGGTCTTTGTTTGGTGACTTCACTAGGGAAATTATTCTAACCAGAAGAGGTCTGTTGATTGCCTATCATTAACTAGAAGAAGTGAATCTAACCAGAAGAGGTCTTCGTGCGTTTATCTTTAATCTGGAAGAAATAAATCTAACTAGAAGAGGTCTTCGTCTTCCTGTCTTTAATCTGGAAGAAATAAATCTAACCATAAGAGGTCTTCATTTGCATGTTATTAACTGGAAGGAGTGAGATCCACCAGAAGAGGTCTTTGACTTATTGATTGACTTTTCCTGCAAGGAAGAGGGTCAGTTGCATGTAGATGTATGCATGGTGTAATGATATTCTCAAAATAAATGAGATTATGTTGTATGCATTGGTCATGTATGTGCTATGATAAATGAATGTTATTGAAATGTATCTTTGTCTAGGAAAATAAATTCTTGACAAATGCTGGGGAGTATTGGGAAGCTGAATCACGAACTGCTGCTTGGAAATGAATAGTATGTGTATCTTCAAACTTTGTTTAGAATGTTTCCGTTGGGAATTCATGTTTGCTATTTGAAGGAACTTTGTGGGGAATGTTGATTTCTGCTTGGGGAAGTATGGTTCAGAGATCTTTGGTTATCCATTACTCTACTTGGGAATTATCTCTTGACTGGGAGAATGAAAGTTAGTTGTTGTCTGGTTGAAATCTAGGCTTCATAGCCACCTGCCGGGGATAATAAAGTTAATTGTTATCTGGTCAAAATCCAGGCTTCACAGTAACTTACTGGGGAAGATGAAATTAAATTGTTATCTTGTCGGATTCCAGGCTTTGTATAAAATTAAAGTTAACTGTTATCTGGTCGGTTCCCAGGCTTCACAGCAACTTAGATGAAATTAATTGTTGTCTGGTCGGATTCCAAGCTTCACAGAAAATTTGAAGTTAACTATTATCTGGTCGTATTCCAGGCTTCGCAGCAACTTAGATGAAATTAATTGTTATCTGGTCGAATTCCAGGCTTCGCAGAAAATTGAAGTTAACTGTTATCTGGTCGAATTTCAGGCTTCGCAGCAACTTAGATGAAATTAACTGTTATCTAGTCAGATTCCGGGCTTCATAGAAAATGGTAGTTAACCGTTATCTGGTTGGATTCCAGGCTTCACAGCAACTTAGATGAAATTAACTGTTATCTGGTTAGATTCCAGGCTTCGCAAAAAATTGAAGTTAACTATTATCTAGTCGGATTCCAGGCTTCGCAGAAAATTGAAGTTAACTCTTATCTCTAGGCTTCGCAGCAACTTAGATGAAATTAACTGTTATCTGGTCAGATTCCAGGCTTTGCAAAAAATTGAAGTTAAACTGTTATCTGGTCGGATTCCAGGCTTCACAGCAACTTAGATGAAATTAACTGTTATCTGGTCAGATTCCAGGCTTTGCAGAAAATTGAAGTTAATTGTTATCTGGTCGGATTCCAGGATTCGCAACAACTTAGATAAAATTAACTGTTATCTGGTCGGATTCAAGGCTTCGCAGAAAATTAAAGTTAACTGTTATCTGGTCGGATTCCAGGCTTCCCAATAACTTAGATGAAATTAACTGTTATCTGGTCGGATTCCAGGCTTCGCAAAAAATTGAAGTTAAACTGTTATCTGGTCGGATTCCAGGCTTCACAACAACTTAGATGAAATTAACTATTATCTGGTCGGATTCCAGGCTTCATAGAAAATTAAAGTTAAACAGTTATCTGGTCGGATTCCAGGCTTCACAACAACTTAGATGAAATTAACTGCTATCTGGTCGGATTCCAGGTTTTGCATAAAATTGAAGTTAACTGTTATCTGATTGGATTCCAGGCTTCGCAACAACTTAGATGAAATTAACTATTATCTGGTCGTATTCCAGGCTTCGCAGAAAATTGAAGTTAACTGTTATCTGGTCGGTTTCCAGGCTTCGCAGAAAATTGAAGTTAACTGTTATCTGGTCGGATTCCAGGCTTCGTAGCAACTTAGATGAAACTAACTGTTATTTGGTCGAATTCCAGGCTTCATACAAAATTGAAGTTAAATTGTTATCTGGTCGGATTCCACGCTTCGCAGTAACTTAGATGAAATTAACTGTTATCTAATCGGATTCCAGGCTTCGTAGAAAATTTAAGTTAAACTGTTATCTGGTTGGATTCCAGGCTTCATAACAACTTTGATGAAATTAACTATTATCTGGTCGGATTCCAGGCTTCGCAGAAAATTGAAGTTAAATGTTATCTAGTCGGATTCCAGGCTTCGCAATAACTTAGATGAAATTAACTATTATCTGGTCGGATTCCAGGCTTCGCAGTAATTTGCTTGAAAGGATGAAGTTTAATGGTTATCTGGTTGAATTCCAGGCTTCATAGTAACTTACTGGGATAGTAATGACTCTGTTGGGGAATGCAATGACTCTACCGGGGATTAAGGGTTTTTGTCCATTGATTTGTAATAGTCTGAGAGGCAAACTCGAACTGGGGAATTTGTAGTTTGTTGGGGAAATAAAACCATTTTGAGAAGGATATTTTTGAGACCTTACTGGGGACATGAATTCTTTCATGCAAGGTTCATTTTTCAGTTAAGGCCACACTCAGCTGGGGAGAGGGTTTTCAGGAGATTATACTTTATAGGGATAATCTTGTTGAAGTAACTCTATGGGGATTTCCCGAACCTTTTGGTTCACCAGGATGCCCTTATTTTTGCCTAGGTATGTCAACCTAGCGGGTCTTTTTTCATGTGTAGTATTTTCCGACTATGTTCGTGTTCATAGGGTGTGGAGAGTTGACACTGCCCACAATAGTAAGTGTTTGTAGCACTGCCAAAAAAATGTTTGCTTGATTATATGTGACCCTTTGCTGGAATTTATGTTCAATGCCCCAAGTGATTCAGATGGAGATCTCCCCCTGGCTATTTAGCACTTTATGAGATATTCTTTGAATCTTGACTTGACTACCATAGGTGAGTCGGACAATAACATGTCATACCCCTTGACTATGAAGGGTTTGTCATTGGATTTGAAGTCATTCTGTTTATTGAGAGGATTTTCGTTCATTGGATATTCTTCGTATGAATTTCTCTGCTGTCGAACAATTAGTTATAGGCAAATAGTGGTATTCAAAATGCAAAGCTTATGCCTGTCTTAAATTTTTTTTGAAAAATGCATTTTTAACAAGCAGCAAAATTTTGTAAGAATATGAATTCAACTCGGGATTTACACTAAGCCTTACAGGAGTCAGGATACCTTTTGTAACAGTATACTTTCGAACTAACCTATGCTTCAATTAGGACTTTTAAAGGGTTGTAACGTGGCCTGGTTCACGGTTTAAGAAACAAAGGATAAGGCTCAAAGTTTTTTGTACCTAACCCATTCTCTATGATGTTCTCCAGTCCTATACTCAGTTAATTGCACGTTTGGATTCCAATTGAATCTGGAATGATATTTTGGTGATGGTTTGGATACTGGAAGTTTTGAAAAGGCAGTCAATTTTGCAACATTTTTCTGTTGTTAAGGATTTGTAGTGACCTCTTTTTGACTTTATTATTCCTAATTTTGCTTGACTATTTTTGTTTTGAGACTACAGTCAGCGGGATGGCCCAATTTTTTAAGTCTTCTTCATAGGTTTTGATTCAGTGGGCTCTTCTTTTGAGAGATAACGGCTGCCTATTTTATCAAGAACCAACACCATCTTTTGATTCAGAAGGATATTTTCGTTGTGAAGTCATAGCTTGCGACTGAATGCGCATTCGAATTAACTGAGAAACTACCCTTCCCCAGGTTATGATTAAAAGTTTCAGTTTGTGTGAAAAAGAAAACTCCTACTTTTTTGGCTCAAAGGGGGTGACTAGGGATTATCTTCCTTATAACTCCACTGTTTAGGATTTGAAATAAAACACGTACATCATCAGCAAAGTCTGTCCAAAAGCATATTGTATGAGATTATGGTATTATTTTCGTCACCCTCCCTCTAAAGGCTTACAACTTTTAATGAGAGTTGAATATCACAAAAGGGAATAAAAAACACAGTTTAAATATAGTGAAAACGAATGGATTAACTCAAGACAAACATATGCAATGCATTAGTGAGAATAACCAAAGTCTGACATAAGGATAAATGTTTAAACAAACAGAAATTACAACTGAAAATTCGAATGAACAAAAATTTCTCCGCCTAAATTTGTCACTTCATATGGTGTATCTTTGAAGGGTGACAGAAAAAACTCAATTTGACCATCTTGTGTAAATTCTAATGCTCCTTCGTCAACCAGGTCTTGAATCTTATATTTCAACATCTAACAGCTATCAGTATCATGCCCCAGACTATTAGAGTGATATGCACACCTGGCATCAGGATTGTAGTTAGGAGCCGAATTATTAGGATTCCGAGGAGGATCCTTCAATGTGACCAAATTTATCTTCAACATGTGTTGCAAGGCTTCTGACATTGGCATGTTGAGTTTGGTATATTGCCTATTGGGTGTATCCTACTTACGCCGACTACCCTGTCGTTGTTGGCGAGGTTATTGTTGGGCTCGTGGTGTAGTGGTAATTTAGAAAGGTCTACTATCCACCAAGACAACTTCTTGTCTCATTGGGGGCTGATTAATAACTTGATCCCCAATCTTAACTATTTGTTTCATACGGTTGCATCTGTCTTGATAAAGCTTTTTGATGAGAATTCTCAACTCTTCTTGTTCCCGAGCTAAGTTTTGGATAAGAGCCATATGTCCCAACATCTGAATTCTCATTGTTGCTATCTTTGCTTGCAATTGTCTCATCTGGCTCTCCTTGTCGTCTTCAACATTGTTATTAGTCATGATCTCAATGATAAGTGCTTTCACTTCTTCTTTCCGCTTGGACAAGTTTAGGAACAAATCTTGAAGCTGATCATTTTGGGTCTGAAGATCTTGGACAGTCTGCTCGAGAGCCATCTCCACTTGAAATAAACAGTAAACGGATGAGAAAACCAGTATGGGAAAAACATGTCATGATATGATGCATGGTATGCGGATGCGATGTTTTCAAGGATCTCGCAGGGTAAACACAAGAAGATGTTAGAAGTTGAATTTTGACTATAACTTTGATTGAAGAACTTCGTATCCTTGAATTTCCTTCTACGATAATTAAGCTCACCATGTCAAGTGGGTCATAGCCCTTAACTCTTTGGTTTTTTTGACACTATTTGGTTAGAGGAAAATAAATCCTCTTTCCCCTTGATAGACGTCTAGTTCAGTATATCTCTGCATTACAAACCCTTGAGATCCTTGAAATGGTTATTGAAAATGCTATGGTATGATGTCATGATGTTATAAACATATATAGGAAAAGCAAACAAATCCTTAGGTTTAGGCTTGCATGGAGTTCATAGGAAAGTACCCTCTTGAAGTTTAGTTGGTTCAACATGTCCTAGAAAGTAACCGGGTTTTAGGGAATCTCAATATCACTGATCTTTCTTCATCGGGTATTATTTCAGCGCCAACCTCTTTATTGGCGATCGAAATATCCCGAAAGTCCGATCTCAATGAGTGTAGCATCGAGTATCAACCAACTTCGGACTGCACCAAAGCCGGCTATCTCACTACTTCCTAATGGCCAAGTTGTTCAAATAAAGGTTTTACGGTCAGCTAGCACTTTATGACACCACACAGCGGCCCCGTATTCTCCTTGACTGGACTCAAGGGATACCGGTACCAGCAAATGTGTCACACTAACGTAGCCATCGCTTCAACCATGTCGATATACCCCGAACAGTCTCCACGATCTATTTCTACTTACCTAATAAAGTTCCCCGATCCTGGTAGAGGATCAATACAAAACCCAAACATGGACCCAAAATGTAAAGCAAACAAGTCAAACAATGAAAGCAATTAAAGGTGATCTAGTCTCTAAGGTAACCCCACTTTTAAAAATAAGCATTTCCCAGCAGAGTCACCAGTTCCATAATATGGTAGGAGAACTGACTTGGGTGTTTTGCATTTTATCGCAATTATTGCGGATAGCAAGAGTCGCCACTGACTTTTATTTTATCCAATAAAGGAAAGGGTGAAAAGAATAGGAAAGACCTTTTGAGATATTTTCTTGAGTTCGTGGGGTAGGTTATGAAAAGGGAATGTGTTAGCACCCTTTTCATATGTAGTTATCTACGGGCTCTTAGTTGCTAGCTCACTTTGAAATGCTTTGTTTGAAATGTGTTTGTGATTGTTTTTTGAAAGTATTTTTGAAAAGTGCCTTCATTTAGGCGAAATTTGTAATGATTCCCGTCTCTATAAGAATGCATACAAAGTGTTGACTTTTGAAAATATTTCATGTTTGAAAGTATTTGTGTATTTTGAAAAATGTTTAAAAAATGGTTGTGAGCAAGCAACTACAAACGTTCTATCTACTCAAAAAGTCTTTGTTCATTTCCTCCTCCTTTAGATATTGTTATCTTACCATTGATTGATAAGAAGCCCTATCATTGGATGTGAAAGGACGGGCGTGGGTCGTCATGTAGTCATAAAAGGCAATGTTGTAGGATACCTCAATAATTTTTGTAAGGGTCTAAGATCGTTTACCGAAGGCAACACCAAAGGGTCATCGAGGGACTACGTGAAGTAGTGAAAAACACAAGAAGGGGGGGTTGAATTGTAAAACTGAAAATCAATGCAATGAACAAGATATTTTTATCCTGGTTCGTTTGATCTCAAACTACTCCAGTCCACCCGTCAAGGTGATTTCGCCTCTCTCCAACGAGGTCTTAATCCACTATATTCAACTGAATATTACAGACTGCTTTAACAACTGCTAAAGCCTTCTTGATGCAAACCACAACCCAGTTTGTCAAGGAAACACTTTCTTACAAAGAAGATAAATCTAAGTGTGTGAATGTTTTCTACAAAACTGTATCACAACTGTGATGTATACACAACTTAAAGCTTAGAAACTAGATTGCTAAACAATGATTGAATATGAGAATGTGTAGTGTTTAGAAAATTGAGAGAAGGAAGATTTTGATCAGCTTTTTATGCGTGTAATGATTTGGAGAGCATTAGCCAATTCAATCTTCAAAGTCTTGTTTATATAGCACTGAGATGTTGATCGTTGGAACAATATTCTTGATTCAATGCTATTAACAAACTTTCCTTATCGACCAGATCTTGTCTGGAATGAGGCCGTTGGTATTAATTTGCTTTCAATGCACAAGACCGTTGCTTACTTAATGCAAGTTCTGGCTTGGCTCATTCTGACTCTGCTTAGCTGCTGATGAGCTGTTGTGTTTCTTTATCAGAGTGTTGAGCGCAGTCCTGTTCATCAGACTTCAGCATATACGTGAATTAATCTTCTGATTCTGACATTCTGATATGGCAACTTCTGATGCTGATGTCAGGAACCAAAATTCTGATGCTGATTAGGTGTGATCTTGCTTATATCAATCAGAGTATCTGCAAATCAGAACATAATAATTTAGGCAGCAGATAGTTCATACATGAATCATATAAATAATATATCTTTTCACTTTGTTATCATCAAAACTTAAACATAGGGTAGTAGATTCAAACTTTGTTCTAACAATCTCCCCCTTTTTGATGATGACAAAAACTAGATATTTTTAAATGAAAATAACGTGAAAAGGTATCAGAGAGATGCATCAGAGTAAGAGGTTATCAAAGATAAGGGGTAAAAAGATATTAGAGTTGAGAGATACTCCCCCTGAGTTTATTACTTCCCTTTTTGATTACACGTGTTCTTCAGGATCAGATCTTTTTGCCTTTCTTTGAACATCAGAGTATCAGAGTCTTTGACTATCAGAAGCTTTGGATCAGCATATCAGAGCAGAGCTTCAGATCAGCGTATCCGAGCTTTTCTTGTCAGAGCTTTGCTTTGGATCAGAGTATCAGAGCGGATCAGAGCTTCATAACTTTTAGTCTTCAGAGTGTCCAGGAGCTTCCTTGTACCTGTAGACTTTAAGCAAAACAAAAAAACATTTTCAAGTATAATGGAGTTAGACTGTTTGAGAATTTATGTCTTAGTTAACCGTTATTGTTTAAAATATCATTCTTGTTCTCCCCCTTTTTGTCAGCAATCAAAAGGTGTAGGTGAGTGCTAAAACAATTAAGATCAGAAAAACTTATCATATTAAAAGGTTCAGAATCAAACAAAACATATTCAAATAGTACATCAGAAAATCAAAGAAAACATGAAAAAGACATGAATGAAAAAACTAAGGTTGGGGAGGAAAGCGTGTGAACAGGTTCTCCAGCATGGCTTTGATCTGATCAGCAGTCTCATTCTGCTTGTGCACCATGCTGACAACAGTGTCAATCTTGCTATCCTGCACATCCATTCTTTCTTTCATCTTCTGGTCGTTTTCATCCATCCTCTGCTGCAGACGCATGTCATTCAGCTTCAGCTTCAGTTCTGCAACATCTTCTGCTTGACTTACTTCAGCTTGAATGGTCTTGTCTTCTTCTGGTTACACCTTTGAAGCTAGCTGTTTCTCAGACCAAGGTTCACTGTCCAGAGGGTTTTGACCTATTTAACTAAAAGAAAATAAATTAATTAAACTAAGAAGATTAAACTTAAGTTAATTAAGAAAATTAATTTGATTAAAGAAACAAGTTTAGGGTTTTTGTAAAAAGGTTTTAATTAAATTAAATTAATGTATATAAAAAAAATTAATTAATTAAAAGCCCTAAGTTCTAAATTAATTTTAAATAAAAGAAAAGATAAACCTAAGTCTAAATATTAAATTAATTTTAAGAAAAGAAATTAATTTTAATAAGAAAATGTTTTTTGGTTTTTGGTTTAGAAAGAAATAACAATAGGAATATATTAAAATTATAAATGATAAATAAAATATTTTGGAGGCTTGCATTGGCTCATTTTTCTGTTTTGCATCGACACATATCTGCTTTGCATCGACACATGTCATTTTCTTGCGTCTGGAAGTCAAAAATAGCTCAGTATGAGTCGATACATGATGGTATGTGTGATACGGTGGGAGAACTGACTATGGTTTTGCGTTTGTATTCGCACTTGTGCGGTTGAGCAAGAGTCGCCACCGACTTTTTATTTTATCCTAAAGGAAAGGTTAAAAAAGCACAGCAAAAACCTTTTGAGATATTTCGTGGGTCCGGGGGGTAGATTATGAAAAGGGAAGGTATTAGCACCATTTTCATCCATGGTTATCCATGGGCTCTTAGTTACTTGGTTTTTTTAGATCACTTGCCTTGATTTTCGATTGCTTGAAAATGGTGTGTGTGTGTGTGTTTTTTGAAAATGTTTTGGAAGAAGATGCCTTGTCTTAGGCTAACCTTGTAACAATTCTTTACTCGAATATTTTACAAAGGCGTGTATCTTTTCGAAAAGATGTTTCAAAAATGTTTTGAGAGTTTGTTTTTGAAAGTGCTTGTGGAATGTGGTTTTTGAAAAGAAGGCAAGTGTTTTTGTAAGTTGATCTCAAGTAACTAAGAGTTTTATCTACCCTATTGCACTCAAAGGTTTTCTCTATGTTTTTAACCCTTTTTTAACAATTTTGTTCCATCATTGAATTTGGTGGACAATCTTGCGTTTAGGAAGTTTGTTCGGGACGGGCGCGGGTCATCGTATGGACCATGAATGCAATGGTGCCAAGTGTCTTTGGCAATTTGCTTTGAAGGGACTATGATCATTCCGTTTAGGCAACATTCGAAAGCGTCATCGAGGGACTTATGATCATTTTGAATTGGTTTTGCCAAAGATACTCGACGTGCAAGCATGACCCATTTTGGAAGGCAACATGTGGGATTACCCTAGAGGGCGCAAGTGTGATTGTGTATTGATTTCATGTATTTGTCTTGTATTAGGTTATCTAGCGTTTGATTTTATGTACATACAAACCCTAGGTCTAACCATGGTATAATTGAAAGCGGTAAATTGTGAAAATGTAAAGTCTACGCTATTACAAAATAAGTATCCGGGAGTGGGGGCACAATATTCATAAATGGGGATGAGACTTATAGTATCCAATAAGTTACAACCAAATCGAATTTGCGATCAAATGTAAATAAGGTATATCAACGTATGGAAATAGCAATTGTACATGTGTCAAGTATATAATGTGAAATGTATTGTAAGTGTAATTATTTACAGGTGCGGAATGTGAAATTGAATGTGTATTAAGTATTGTTTTGACTTAAAGAAAAATTAAATGTTTATTTAATTTAATTAATAATCTTGTATTCTTGTATTTTGTTTAATATGCGTAAAAGGAGAATGTTTTGATTAAATGCTTTAAGTTTTAATTAGATTATGTATAAAAATGTATCTTTATTTATTATGTACAAAAAGTATTTTAATTAAATGTTTAAGAATTTAAATTATGCAAAAATGTATTTATCTATTATGTACAAATAGAAAATTTTAATTAAAGGAAAAGAAAAATGTTTTCAATCTTACTTATATTGTGTAATAAAAATATGTTTTTATGTATTTGTGTTTAATATATATATTCAAAAAATGTTTTAAATTAATTAAATTAGATATATAGAAAAGTGTATTGATTAAGTACAAGAAAAATATTTTAATTAAATGTTTAAAGAAAAGATATATTTTCAATTAATTATGTATATTAAAAAGAGTGTATTTTTATTATTAAAATATTATAAAAAATATATATTAAGTTAGAAAAAAAAATATTGTTTAAGGATGTTAAAAAAAACAGAAAAGTCAATGTTAATTTATTAATAAAAGACTTGTTTATAAAAAAAGGATTATGCCTAGTTAATTAACAAAATAACTTGTTTTATAAAATAAAAGAGAGTTAAGCTTCTGAATGGGCCTTGGGCGATTTGGAATGGGCAAGGCCCAGAGTTTGAAACAAGCATTTTTTAGGGTTAACGCATTTTATGTTCAGTTGAGACGCGCTTAGGGTTGGAGACAACGGCGGCGTTCGTCCGTTTTCATCTTCTCCGTCTTCGTTCAATCTTTACCAGGAACCTGACTCTCCTCTTTGCCCAGCCATCAGCGCCTCCGCCTCCTTCTCCCTTCCTTGGTTCGGTGAAAACGAATGAGGGGTAATCGTCCTTACTTCGTCTTTGTCTAGCACGTTTTTAGAGTTTTGTTATTTGCATGCTTATGGTTTACTGCTTCTTCTTGATTAACTGTTTGATTTGACTTTTTATGCTGTTCGTTATTGATTTTATTGGAGGTACGTGAGAAGGGATGAAGGAAAAATGTCTTACCTTTACTGAAGAGGGGAAGGAAGGAAATGAAGGTGATTAGGAGGCTTGATGGCGAAGAGGAAAAAAATGCGTGATGCTGATTGGCTTTTTAGTCAACCTGGTATTTCTATATTCTTTATCTTTTTGCCATTCGAGGGTTTTGATGATGAACTGACTGAAAACCCCTTTTTGAAACTTCACTTCTTTCTTCTTCTCTCCTACTGTATACACGTTGCCTTTGATGCTTTTGTTGTCTATGTTGATTTGCCTGTTGAAATGTGATGCCTTTTCATGCTGAGATTGCTGATTTGTTTGATACCTTGCCTTGACTTCTGTCGCCTATTTTGCCCGTATGCTTATGTTGCTTGCTTTTTTCTGCCCTATGATGAACTTTCTGAGGGCTTTCGTTGCCTTAAACACGCTATGGTTGAAACAGTTTTGTTGTTTTGATTAGCTTTTTCCTCTTCTTCTCTTGCTACTGCTACTGTATGATGTCTTGAATGTATGTTGCCTTCTGTTTATGTTGGCTAATGATGAGATAATCTGAGGCTTTGATATTGGACACTGGTTCAATGGTTAATGAGGTTTCAGGCTTATTGGTTTAAGGTCATTGACAAGTTTCAGGTGAGGCTTCAGGCTGTTTGGTTTACTAGGCCATTGCAGGTTTAGTTTATGCAGTAGGCAAGTCTTGGTAATGGTTAGGACAGGTTTTTGTGAGGTTTCAGCAGGTTAATGGCATTTTAGGGCTAAGGCTTATGCTTCTTGGTTTACAGTAGCTTGATGGTGTGTTTTGGCCTTTTTGAAAATTGCATGTTATCTGGTTTTGTTAGGCCATTGCAGGTTTATGCTTCAGCTGGTAAGATCTTTGACAGGTTATGCTTGTTCTGGTTTAGGCCATTAGCATTTGGTTTCAGGTTTTGCATCTGCAGGTTAGGCTTGTGTTTGACACTTAACAGGTTTATGCTAAGGCTTGACAGGGTTTTTGTGTTTGTATATTTTTTTTGCTCTCCTCTTTCTACTGTGTTTAGCTTTTTTGTATATGTTTCTATCTTCCTGCCTAAAGCCTAAAAACCTGCTCTCTTTTCTTCTTTCTCTCTCAGTACAGTTGCATTATAATAATGTTTATGCTGTACTTTTAGTTCTGAAAGTGGCCACCTTTCTTTGGGAAATGATGAAAAAAATATAGCTTGCTTGCATATCTTATCTTTTCTTGACAACTTTTGTACTTTGTTTCTTCTTTGATATCTTTGCCAAATCCTCTTTTCTTTGACAGCTTGGGTAACCTTTTTGGCATTTTGACAACAAGTTGTACTTTTGGATTTTTTAGTTTGATTTGAACTTGGAGTTTGAGATTTTGAACTTATGCAGTTTGACGCTTTGCATTTTTTCAACTTTGCATTCATGATTAGCAAATAAGATTCTTCCCTCTTTGTGAACCGGGAGAAATCCCGTGATTTGCAGAGAGGGTTAACTGATCCCAATCAGTGGCCCTTAATGATGAGCTGTCTGTCATTTATTATTTTATCTGCTTTTTGACTTTTCTCTTTTTCTCTTGCAGATGAATAATCGAATGGAGGGGAACAAAGGATGAAGAATTTGAAGAATAGAAGACTTAGAAAAATAGGATAGTTTCATTTTTTATTTAAATTTAAATTAGTGTAAAATCATTGTTTGTAAATAAATTGTAAACAATAATTGCACAATTAATTTAAGAATAAATAAAAGTTTTCATTATCCAATTAATTCTATTTTCTCTTTTATTGTTTATTCATTTATTTAAAATTCTTCGAATTAAAATAATTGAAAAATAAATTCCAATTACTTAATTTTAGAATAATAAATAATTTAAATAAACAAAGCTTTAACAAATTGATCAGTTAAACCTAGTACCTCTAATATCCAAAGTAAAGCAACAGTTAATCAAATCAACTGATCAGGCGCATTCCCTTTTCCCTGATTTTTTTATCAAACACTGCAAATCCCAACTGAATGTACCTTTTGACTGGTTCAATCAAACAAACGTGAATTCAAACCAACTGCCTTCTTTTACTGATTAAATCAAACAATGCGAATTCAAACCAAATCTCGGAATAACTTGCAAAGCACTGTAGAATTCAAATCCTTCTGAGAACGTGTCCAAAAACCCTAATTCCTGATTAAATGCCAAAGAAACGTTCGCCTGATCGAAGTTGAGCCAAAATCAACCCAAAACCCTAAGCCAATTGTGTGAAATATTCCAAAGCCCTGAAAAATCAATAAAACCCTAATTTTGCTTGGCTGACGAAAAAGGTCCGTTTGCCCGATTCTTGAGCCAGTCTGAAAAATCAGGAAAAGCCTGAAGTTGTGATTTCTTGAGAAAAATGCGAGGGCAAATTTTGGGGTACAACAGTTGCCCCTGTTCAATCTTCTTGAACCTGAAGAGTTAGATTGGCAAGCTTGCCTTTCGCGACTTGAAGGTAAAAGAAGATTGGACACTAAAGTGCCCAGAAAATTTGCACTCGGCAATGTGATGGTAGAGGTGAATGGGCTTAAAGATGCCATTTGGTGATGGGCTTAAAGATGTCATCTGATGCGATAGAATCTTGTCGGGGGATGGGCTTAAAGATGCCATCTGAAAATGGGCTTAAAGATGCCATTTGGTGACTGCTGGTAGGAGGATGGGTTTATAGATGCCATCTGAAAATGGGCTTAAAGATGCCATTTGGAAATGTTGAACTGTATGTCAATGGTGACTGGACGAGTATCAGAAAGGCATCCATGTTTTGGAACATCTCTGAATTGAGGGGTCCGAATAAGCAATAGATTGACATCCATGTCTGGAGAATCCATAAACTATTTTGAAGAGTTGAGATTGAATGAGCAATAGAGCCACATCCGTTGTTGGGAAGCGTCCGTAAACTGTTTTCAAAAGTTGGCATCTGAACAAGTTGGTAGATTGACATCCGTTGTTGGGAAGAATCCGTAAACCGTTTTCAAAAATTGCATCTGAACAAGCTGATAGATTAACATCCGTTGTTGGGAAGAATCCATAAACTGTTTTCAGAAGTCTTGAAGTTGAAGAGGAACCGGTGTAGGGTTTCCTGATGATGTGTTCGTATAAAACTGCATCTGGATGTATCTGGAATAAGTATCAGAATGTCGCCGTGTCCGGGTCACATCTGAACTATTTCTGGATGAATCTTGGGAGATGATCTTTGTCTGTCGACTGATCTTACCTGAAAAGGCAAAGGGTTAGTTGTATGCAATGTTATGATGCATGATGCAATGTATGTGACATCAATGTTTATGACATGAATGTGATGAATGCGTATGTAAGCTGATGAGCTATCTTGCTGAGGATAAACGAATCCGAGATGACTGAAGATAAAAGCATCTTGACTGCTGCCGGGAAAATAATTCCTTGGCTGTTGCTGGAGAAGAGAATTCCTGATGACCTCTACTGGGGAGTTCCAATCTAATAGACTCATGCTGGGGAGGTAAGACTGAGAATCTTCAGTTTGGTGGGAAGTACCTCTGGCGACTTCATTGGGGAACTCAAGATTTGCCCTCCCAAAACTCTGTGGGGAGAAGGTTTAATAGTCCGGCTCCGCTAGGGATTGATAATTTGAAGTTTTAGCTTCGCTGGGGATAATGAAGCTTGACTCTGAGTGGAGTTAGCTTGAGAAGAATCTGAACAAGCGATAGGTTAACATCCGTTACTTGGAGAACCTGTGAACTGTTTTCAGAAATCTTGAAGTTGAATAAGCAATAGAGCAGCATCCGTTGTTGGGAAGCGTCCGTAAACTGTTTTCAAAGGTTGCATCTGAACAAGCTGATAGATTAACATCCGTTGTTGGGAAGAATCCATAAACTGTTTTCAGAAGTCTTGAGAAGAATCTGAACAAGTGATAGGTTAACATCCGTTACTTGGAGAACCCGTGAACTGTTTTCAGAAATCTTGAGATTGAATAAGCAATAGAGCAGCATCCGTTGTTGGGAAGCGTCCGTAAACTGTTTTCAATGGTTGCATCTGAACAAGATGATAGATTAACATCCGTTGTTGGGAAGAATCCATAAACTGTTTTCAGAAGTCTTGAAGAGGAACCGGTGTAGGGCTTCCTGATGATGAGCTCGTGTAAAGCTGCATCGGGTTTTCGAACAATTTTGACATTCGAATGCCCTAAGTGGTGATGTAGATAATTTCCTGGCTTGTTACAGGTGTTGGTCTACCATCGGTCGTTCACAGATGTTTTCCCGGCTTGTTACAGGTGTTGATCTGGAACTCTTCAGACGTGCCCTGGCTAGATATAGGAATCAAGTCTGGAAATGTAATAGTTGATTTGTTGAACACTTTTGACATTCGAATGCCCCAAGTGGTGATGAAGGAGTCTTGAATCAGATTACTCTACATATTGAGAGATTTCTTGAAATCTTGACTGGACTGCCCCAGGTTAACTGAACTTTGAAAGATCTGTTGGACCTTGACTGGACTGCCCCAAGTCAATTGAATTGTGACATGTCATGCCCCTTGTTGATAGGGGATTTGATGGAAGTGTTATCCTCTTAAAGTGATTTTTACTTACTGAGAGAGTTTTCGTTCCTCCGAA
The DNA here is from genome assembly GCA_948472305.1 of Vicia faba. NCBI lineage: Eukaryota > Viridiplantae > Streptophyta > Magnoliopsida > Fabales > Fabaceae > Vicia > Vicia faba. The sequence goes on from OX451740.1 coordinate 367,507,984, forward strand.
CATTCGCTGTATGAATTTCTTCGCTGTCAAACAAAAAGCCAAATGCAGACAGTGATATTCAAATAATGCAAAGTTTATGTTTGTCTCAGAGTTTTTGAAAAATGCATTTTTAGCAGAAAACTTTTCATAAGACAAGTCAACACAAGATTTAGAGCAAAGCCCTACAGGAGTCAGGATACCTTTTGTAACAGTATGCTTTCAAACTAACCCATGCTTCAATTAGGACTTTCAAAGGGTTGTAACGTGGCTTGGTTCACGGTTTAAGAAACAAAGGATAAAGGCTCAAAATATATTTGTACCCGCCCGCTCTTCGTGATGTCCTTCAACCTAAGCTCAGTTAATTGTGCGTCACACTCTGTTTTGAGTTTTGAACGACTTTCGGGCGATGGTTTACCAGTTTGAATTTTGGGGAGACAGTCATCATCTCCTTTTTCTTTTTCAACATTTTTCATGTTGTTGAGGATTTTGTAATGACCTCACTATTTTGATTTTGATTTGTTATCCCTACCTTTTGCCTGACTGTTCCCGTTTTCGAGATTACCGTCAGCGGGATGCCCCAACTTTCTTAAGCCTCCTTTATAGGTTTTGGCTTGGTGGGCTTTCCTCTTTTGAGAGATTGACTGTCTATGTGATAGGGAACCACCCTTTTCTTTTGATTCCAAAGGAATGCTTCCTTTTTCGACGTCGTTCGTTGTGTTACGAATTGAGAGTTTGCGACTTCAATGCGCATTTTCTTTTGAATTAACTGAGAGACTACCCTGCCCCAGGTTTATATCAAAGGTTTTGATCGTTTAGAACAGAAAACTCCTACTTCTTTGGCTCGAAGGGGTTGACTAGGGATTATCTTCCTTATAACTCCAGTGTTTGGGAATTGAAAGAAATGTATGTACATCATCAGCAAGGTCTGTTCAAAAGCATACTGTATAAGATCATGGTATTGTTTCGTCATCCTCCCTCTAAAGGCTTGCAGCTTTTTATCAAGAGTCAAATATCATAAAGAAAATCATGAGAGTAGTGAAACGAATGGATGAATTCAAGACAAACATATGCAATGCATTAATGAAAACATAGTTTAACATCAACAGATAATTGTTTGACAGCAAAAGAAATTACAACTTTGAAAATTCAAAAAGAAGCAAAAGTCTTTCATCTTGAGCTTCGTCACTTCAAGTGGAGAACCCTTCAACGGAAGATTTTTATCTCGCCGTCTGGCATGAATTCCAGCACCCCAATGTCGATCAGATCTTGAATCTTGTTCTTCAAGGCCCAACAGTCGTTGGTGTCGTGTCCCGGGCTGTAGGAATGGTAAACACAAAACACGCCGGGATGATAGTGAGAAGAGGAGATATTGGGCTTCTGAGGAGGGTCCTTTAAGGTAAGCAAGTTGACCTCCATCAGGCGCTTCAGTATGAAAAATGATGGTATTTCAGTCTCCGTAAACTGTCTTCCCGGCGTTTCTTGCTTACGCCGATTACCCCGTTGACGCTGGCGAGGTTGTTGATGGGCTTGTGACCCTGAAGCAAGCAAAGGAGCTTTCCCCTTGTCTTCTTGAGTGGATGGAGGCTGAGCGGTGACTTGCTCTTCAACCCCAGATGTTTGCCCCATTTTGTTGTTTGGAAGCAGTTGGCGGACAAGAACTCTGAGTTCCTCTTGTCTTTGAGATAGGTCTTGGATGAGAGCCATCTGGCCCACCAACTGTCCCATCACTTGGGTCCTCAAGGTTGTCAGATCAAACTGCAGCTCCCCAAGCTGATCACTCCTGGCATTGTTGGAATTCTCCAAGCCCTTTGTGAGGAGAGCTTTCATCTCTTCTTGCCCCAAAGACAAGTTCAGGAACATCTCCTGCAGCTGAGCAGTCTGGTCTTGGATGTCTTTGACAGACCTTTCTAGAGCCATCTCTTGCTGAAATAAACAGCAGGAGAGTAAGGAAACCTGAAAAAGGAAAGACTGTCAAAATGCAATGCATGATATGTGGACGCATGCTTTCAAGGGTCTCTTGGGGTAAACACAAGAAAATGTTAGAGGTTGAACTTTGCTCTTGGATTGGAGATCTCCGCACCGGTGGACGTCTTTCCACGAGAATCAAGCTCACCATGTCAAGTGGGTCATAGCCACTGATTCAAGTTGTTGCACTTGATCTTTGATTGGAGAGCTTTGTATCGGTGGATGTCTTTCCATGAGAATCAAGCTCACCATGTCAAGTGGGTCATAGCCACTGATTCAAGTTGTTACACTTGATCTTTGATTGGAGAGCTTTGTATCGGTGGATGTCTTTCCACGAGAATCAAGCTCACCATGTCGAGTGGGTCATAGCCACTGATTCAAGTTGTTGTACTTGAACTTTGACTGGAGAACTTTGTTTAGAGGAGAAAACCTCTTGCCCCTTGGTAGATGTCTGGTTCAACGTAACCCTGCATCAAAAGAACCCTCGAGATCCTTGAAATGGTTATTGAAAATGCTATGGTATGATGTCATGATGTTATGTACATGTATGCACAAGCAAGTGAGTGTATATACAGGCAAACATATTCACACAAAGCAAACAAGTCCTTAGGTTTAGGCTTGCATGAGGTTCAGGTAAGTACCCTCTTGAAGTTAGTTGGCTCATTCTATCCTAAAATAGAAACCGGGTTCTAAGGAGCTCAATGTCATTGGATTGTTTTCTGTGTTCATTGTTTCGGTTTAGCCACTTACTGGCGACCAAAATATTCCAAGAAAACAACCCTCAAATGAGTGTAGTATCGAGTATCTACCAACTTCGGACTGCACCAAAGTCGGTCATCTCACTACCCCTAAAAAGGCTAAGATGGTCAATTAAGGTTCTAAGAGTTCGTTAGTGCTTCATGACATCACACAGCGGCCCCGTACTCTCCTTGACTACTCAAGGGTTACCGATACTCACAAATATGTCACACTAACATAGCTTACTGCTTCAACCGTGTCGGTATACCCCGCACAGTTCCCTCGCAGTTTTTTTGCTATTTACCTAAAAAGGTGCCCCAAATCCGGGTGGAGGATTTACAACGAACCCAAACAAAGAACCCAAAAGATAAAGCAATCAAGTCAATCAAAGCAAGAAAGTAAAGGTGATCTAAACCCTAAGGTAACCCCACTTTTAAGTTACGTCCCCAGCAGAGTCGCCAGTTCTGTGATACAGTGGGAGAACTGACTATGGTTTTGCGTTTGTATTCGCACTTGTGCGGTTGGCAAGAGTCGCCACCGACTTTTTATTTTATCCTAAAGGAAAGGTTAAAAAAGCACAGCAAAAACCTTTTGAGATATTTCGTGGGTCCGGGGGGTAGATTATGAAAAGGGAAGGTATTAGCACCCTTTTCATCCATGGTTATCCATGGGCTCTTAGTTACTTGGTTTTTTTAGATCACTTGCCTTGATTTTCGATTGCTTGAAAATGGTGTGTGTGTGTGTTTTTTGAAAATGTTTTGGAAGAAGATGCCTTGTCTTAGGCTAACCTTGTAACAATTCTTTACTCGAATATTTTACAAAGGCGTGTATCTTTTCGAAAAGATGTTTCAAAAATGTTTTGAGAGTTTGTTTTTGAAAGTGCTTGTGGAATGTGGTTTTTGAAAAGAAGGCAAGTGTTTTTGTAAGTTGATCTCAAGTAACTAAGAGTTTTATCTACCCTATTGCACTCAAAGGTTTTCTCTATGTTTTTAACCCTTTTTTAACAATTTTGTTCCATCATTGAATTTGGTGGACAATCTTGCGTTTAGGAAGTTTGTTCGGGACGGGCGCGGGTCATCGTATGGACCATGAATGCAATGGTGCCAAGTGTCTTTGGCAATTTGCTTTGAAGGGACTATGATCATTCCGTTTAGGCAACATTCGAAAGCGTCATCGAGGGACTTATGATCATTTTGAATTGGTTTTGCCAAAGATACTCGACGTGCAAGCATGACCCATTTTGGAAGGCAACATGTGGGATTACCCTAGAGGGCGCAAGTGTGATTGTGTATTGATTTCATGTATTTGTCTTGTATTAGGTTATCTAGCGTTTGATTTTATGTACATACAAACCCTAGGTCTAACCATGGTATAATTGAAAGCGGTAAATTGCGAAAATGTAAAGTCTACGCTATTACAAAATAAGTATCCGGGAGTGGGGGCACAATATTCATAAATGGGGATGAGACTTATAGTATCCAATAAGTTACAACCAAATCGAATTTGCGATCAAATGTAAATAAGGTATATCAACGTATGGAAATAGCAATTGTACATGTGTCAAGTATATAATGTGAAATGTATTGTAAGTGTAATTATTTACAGGTGCGGAATGTGAAATTGAATGTGTATTAAGTATTGTTTTGACTTAAAGAAAAATTAAATGTTTATTTAATTTAATTAATAATCTTGTATTCTTGTATTTTGTTTAATATGCGTAAAAGGAGAATGTTTTGATTAAATGCTTTAAGTTTTAATTAGATTATGTATAAAAATGTATCTTTATTTATTATGTACAAAAAGTATTTTAATTAAATGTTTAAGAATTTAAATTATGCAAAAATGTATTTATCTATTATGTACAAATAGAAAATTTTAATTAAAGGAAAAGAAAAATGTTTTCAATCTTACTTATATTGTGTAATAAAAATATGTTTTTATGTATTTGTGTTTAATATATATATTCAAAAAATGTTTTAAATTAATTAAATTAGATATATAGAAAAGTGTATTGATTAAGTACAAGAAAAATATTTTAATTAAATGTTTAAAGAAAAGATATATTTTCAATTAATTATGTATATTAAAAAGAGTGTATTTTTATTATTAAAATATTATAAAAAAAATATATTAAGTTAGAAAAAAAAAATTGTTTAAGGATGTTAAAAAAAACAGAAAAGTCAATGTTAATTTATTAATAAAAGACTTGTTTATAAAAAAAGGATTATGCCTAGTTAATTAACAAAATAACTTGTTTTATAAAATAAAAGAGAGTTAAGCTTCTGAATGGGCCTTGGGCGATTTGGAATGGGCAAGGCCCAGAGTTTGAAACAAGCATTTTTTAGGGTTAACGCATTTTATGTTCAGTTGAGACGCGCTTAGGGTTGGAGACAACGGCGGCGTTCGTCCCGTTTTCATCTTCTCCGTCTTCGTTCAATCTTTACCAGGAACCTGACTCTCCTCTTTGCCCAGCCATCAGCGCCTCCGCCTCCTTCGCCCTTCCTTGGTTCGGTGAAAACGAATGAGGGGTAATCGTCCTTACTTCGTCTTTGTCTAGCGCGTTTTTAGAGTTTTGTTATTTGCATGCTTATGGTTTACTGCTTCTTCTTGATTAACTGTTTGATTTGACTTTTTATGCTGTTCGTTATTGATTTTATTGGAGGTACGTGAGAAGGGATGAAGGAAAAATGTCTTACCTTTACTGAAGAGGGGAAGGAAGGAGATGAAGGTGCTTAGGAGGCTTGATGGCGAAGAGGAAAAAAAAATGCGTGATGCTGATTGGATTTTTAGTCAACCTGGTATTTCTATATTCTTTATCTTTTTGCCATTCGAGGGTTTTGATGATGAACTGACTGAAAACCCCTTTTTGAAACTTCACTTCTTTCTTCTTCTCTCCTACTGTATACACGTTGCCTTTGATGCTTTTGTTGTCTATGTTGATTTGCCTGTTGAAATGTGATGCCTTTTCATGCTGAGATTGCTGATTTGTTTGATACCTTGCCTTGACTTATGTCGCCTATTTTGCCCGTATGCTTATGTTGCTTGCTTTTTTCTGCCCTATGATGAACTTTCTGAGGGCTTTCGTTGCCTTAAACACGCTATGGTTGAAACAGTTTTGTTGTTTTGATTAGCTTTTTCCTCTTCTTCTCTTGCTACTGCTACTGTATGATGTCTTGAATGTATGTTGCCTTCTGTTTATGTTGGCCAATGATGAGATAATCTGAGGCTTTGATATTGGACACTGGTTCAATGGTTAATGAGGTTTCAGGCTTATTGGTTTAAGGTCATTGACAGGTTTCAGGTGAGGCTTCAGGCTGTTTGGTTTACTAGGCCATTGCAGGTTTAGTTTATGCAGTAGGCAAGTCTTGGTAATGGTTAGGACAGGTTTTTGTGAGGTTTCAGCAGGTTAATGGCATTTTAGGGCTAAGGCTTATGCTTCTTGGTTTACAGTAGCTTGATGGTGTGTTTTGGCCTTTTTGACAATTGCAGGTTATCTGGTTTTGTTAGGCCATTGCAGGTTTATGCTTCAGCTGGTAAGATCTTTGACAGGTTATGCTTGTTCTGGTTTAGGCCATTAGCATTTGGTTTCAGGTTTTGCATCTGCAGGTTAGGCTTGTGTTTGAAACTTAACAGGTTTATGCTGAGGCTTGACAGGGTTTTTGTGTTTGTATATTTTGTTTGCTCTCCTCTTTCTACTGTGTTTAGCTTTTTTGTATGTGTTTCTATCTTCCTGCCTAAAGCCTAAAAACCTACTCTCTTATCTCTTTTCTTCTTTCTCTCTCAGTACAGTTGCATTATAATAATGTTTATGCTGTACTTTTAGTTCTAAAAATGGCCACCTTTCTTTGGGAAATGATGAAAAAAATATAGCTTGCTTGCATATCTTATCTTTTCTTGACAGCTTTTGTACTTTGTATCTTCTTTGATATCCTTGCCAAATCCTCTTTTCTTTGACAGCTTGGGTAACCTTTTTGGCATTTTGACAACAAGTTGTACTTTTGGATTTTTTAGTTTGATTTGAACTTGGAGTTTGAGATTTTGAACTTATGCAGTTTGACGCTTTGCATTTTTTCAACTTTGCATTCATGATTAGCAAATAAGATTCTTCCCTCTTTGTGAACCGGGAGAAATCCCGTGATTTGCAGAGAG
>OX451740.1:368725777-368785777 GCA_948472305.1 Vicia faba
TTTTTAATATGCTGAGAAAAAATAAATGAGTCAGTTAAAAAAAGAAAAAGTCAAAAAATATTAAAAATGAAGCAAATGGGCTCAGGGGTGTAAAACCAAAAAGGGTGGTGTGAAAAGGAAAGTCAACATAGGCCCAGCCCATGAAGACCTTTCTTCAACCTCTGTACAGCAACATTCAAAAAACACGCGCCCTGTTCCTCATCTTCCAACTCTTGATTCCTGGCTTTTCAATGCAAACTCATAACACAAAAGATGTTCAGCATGAAGAGACGATTCTAACCATATGCATAACTTGATCTAACTCTCTAAGATGAGGGAGAATTTCTCCTCCCCCAAATCCTAACCTAGATTTTCTGCCATTTTCAAACCTCAAATTCTCACAGCTCAAGCAAAAGAAATGAAAAGTAAAAACATGTACATGTTCAGTGGCATGAGTAGAACCTTGTTTATTCACAAACTTAAAGCTAATGATGCATAATAAGAGAGATACGAGTTCACCAAGATACCTGTTCAGCTGAAGTTCTATCTTGCAATGAGGGAGCTTTCAGTGCAAGGTGATGATTGGAAAAGCTTCCTTGAGGTCCAGGGATGCTATTCCAATGTTTACTTTGTCTTGAAAGCTTCTGAATCGTGCTAGAGCACTTCACCTGCAAAACAAGAAACTGAAAATGGTGGAAGTGGTTAGAGGGATTACAGGTCGTGCTTTTGCTTTTGGTTAGCTTGCATATATGGTATGGAAGGTATGTGAACTGGTTTGGGCAAGAGAGCTTGAGAGAAATGAGAGATAGCACTCAAACTGCAGGGCCTGCCCTGTTTTTGCAGCTTGAGAGTGATTATGGCAAGGGGAGTGTTTGAGAGGTGCAAGGGTCGTGCAAAAGCTTGGTTCTGATCTTTGGAATATGTTTGATAACTTTGTCTAAGTGTCTCCAAGCTGATATGAAAGATGTGTTATGTTATGGCACATTACTTCACACTTAAGCAAGCAAAACCAACTTGGTGTTTTAGGCAAGTAGGGGACCTCTAATGAGCTGCATAAACTCTCCTTGATCAGAGTGATTTGTCCATAATCCTGTGCCAATTGGATTTGGTTTGTACTTGTGGATTTGCATCATGACATAAAGTGGAACTTTTGCAAAAATGGAAAGAATGCTTTATCTAATTTGGGATTAATCCATCATACAATGCTTTAGCTCATGAAACAAGGTCTTAACACAATGAAAATGCATTAAATTATTGAGTGTTGGATGGTTTTAGGACCTGTAATCAAGGGCATGCTGGTTTTGAGAAGTTTGCACAACTTATGAACATGAAAAATGGCCAATTCAAAAGTGAGTTTTTGCCAAATTGTGAAATTCGAATCTCCCAAGTCATGAGGTTGTTTGATGATTTCTTGGACATTTTGGAAAGCTTGGAATGTGTACTACAATCCATCTTTGAAATGCAAATTAAAATTACAAGTGGAAGTGTATGTAAAATGGCCTTGAAGTGGGGTAGAAAACCTTGTCAAAATAGATCAAAAATTCACTAAGTTAAGAATGGTTTAGTGCCCTTATTCAAAAATTTGTAACTTGAGATACAAGCCTCAAATGAGAAAACTTTGTGAATCAAAGTTGTAGATTATGAAACAAGCTACAACTTTCATGTTTTGACTTTTGTTTGAATCCAAATGGATCTTGGTGAAAAAGTGGGGCAAAGTTCGGAAAAATTAGGGTTTTTTATAACTTAGAAAAATTCTAAGTTATGAAAAATTCAAATTTCTAACCCTAATTTGCATTTTGTGATTTCTTGGTGAACAAGTTTCATGATTTGGCATGTTTTGATGAAAAATGAATCTTGACTCTTGATTTTGACCAAAAAGTCAAACTTTGACTTTTCAGTATACAGTCAAAATTGATCAATTGACTGGGAAATTCAACTGTCAATCTTGTGTACTTTGGATCCTTTGAGCTTGTTGAGCATGTCAAGATAATTCCATGGGGTTCTCGAGTCCATATATGAGCTTGGTTTGCCATTGGCTAGGTCAAATAGTCAAAAATTGCCTTTGTGCAGTCAAAACCCTAAAAATGACCATTTTGCCCTTTTGATGATCTGATCAAATTTCTTGTGGAATTGTGATCCAATCTTGATCAAATGGTCCATATGAGTTCATAATGTTGATGTGGGTCAAAAATCATGAGGTTTGACTGTCAATTGGCCACAGTTGACTTTTTCCCTAATACAGCTGATTTCCAAGTCATCTGTCTAATTGACTGGGCAAAATTTGGAATCAAGACTTGAAACTTGGTATGGATAAACTTGGGAGTCCAATATGAAGCATGAAAGTCATCTTAGGCATTTTAGGTCAAAACATCTTTGTGCAAACACAAACCCTAATTTGAGTCAACAGTGCAAGGAGAGGTCTTGAGCAGATGAAACCCTAACTGGATCTTGAGCTTCAAGGGCTTTGTGGTGAGAAATCAATGAGAAATGGGAGGGAAAATTTTGGGGTACAACAGTACGTCTAAAGCAAACTCTGAAGGAAGCACTCCAAGGCAAACTCTGACGAGAAGCAATCCTAAGCAACCTCTGATAAAGCTAGCTGAAGCAAAGATTTGAAAGAAGCACGCTGAAAGCAACATCTGATAATGCAAGCTGAAGCAAACTCTGATGAACAAAAAATTGAATAAAACTCTGATAGAAGAAAAGATAAAGTAAACTCTGAAGTGGCAACGCTGCAAGCAAACTCTTAAACTTCCAGCGACAAGCTCTGGCAGTATCGTTGGTCATTTAATGCTAAGACGGCTAACACACTCAAGTGGTACTACGCACGAGAACATTGGAAACATAAAGACCAAGCCAACTTGCATCATTAATGCATACACTCTCTTTAAAGCAGTAATGGTCAAGACTGGAAGCTATATATAGAAGATCATTTGTTTCAAAGAAAGGTTACTGATCCACGAAAAACATACTAAAGCTCACTATTTTCATTCTTGTAAACTAATATTGTATAGTGGGTAATTCTTAAGTATTGGGCAACAATATTAGTGATAAATCAAAGTTTGTGATACAACTTATTAGAAGCATTCTGATTCACTACAGTTAAGAGATAACTTTTGTAAGTGTTCCTTGAGAGACCAGTTGGGTCAGATTTCTCAAGAGGGCTAGGACTAGTTGAGTCTTAGAGGTGTTAGTCACTTGCAGTTGGCTTGTTCATTGTATTATTAGTCACAACAGTTTGGTTATGAATTTGTAATCAATTTGATTATAGTGGATTAAGTCCATGTTGAAAGAGGAAAAATCACCTTGGCGGGTGGACTGGAGTAGTTTGAGTTTTAAACGAACCAGGATAAAAATACATGTGTCCTTCCATTAGTATTGCGTGAGAAATAGGAAAAACTTATTCAACCCCCCCTTCTAAGTGTTTTCTCACCCTTAAATTGGTATCAGAGCTCTAGTTCTGGGTGCAAACACCTAACATTGTCAGAAAAAGATCCAAAAGGAAAACACTATGGCAACTGAACAAAACAACAACAACTGCACCAAACCTCCTGTGTTTGGTGGAGAAGACTTTGAATACTGGAAGGATAGACTAGAAAGTTTCTTTCTAGGTCATGATGCTGATCTATGGGATATGGTCCTAGATGGTTACACACATCCAGAAGACAAAGACGAAAACAAGATTGACAGAAAGAACATGGATAAACAACAGAAGTTAGATTTCAAGAATCACCACAGAGCCAGAAACATCTTTCTGAACGCTATCTCTAAAACGGAATATGAGAAAATCACCAACAAAGATACAACACATGACATGTTTGAGTCTCTCAAAATGACTCATGAAGGAAATGCTCAAGTAAAAGAGACAAAAGCTCTGGCTCTCATCCAGAAGTATGAAGCCTTCAAAATGGAAGAAAATGAGTCCATTGAAGCTATGTTCTCAAGAATCCAAACTCTGACCGCTGGCCTGAGAGTTCTGAACAAAGGATACACCAAGGCAGACCATGTTAAGAAAATTATCAGAAGTTTACCCAGAATATGGACACCTATGGTTACTGCATTCAAAGTGTCAAAAGATTTGAATGATGTATCCCTTGAAGAACTTATCAGTGCATTAAGAAGTCACGAGATAGAACTTGATGAACATGAGCCTCAGAAGAAAGGTAAGTCTGTTGCCCTTAAATCTATTAAAAAATGTGAAACTAACGCTTTTCAGGCAGAAGAAGGAAACTCTGAAGATTTTGCATCAGAAGAAGATGAGTTATCTCTGCTCTCCAGAAGGATCAACCAGATGTGGAAGCACAGACAAAAGAAGTTCAAAAACTACCAGAGGTCAGAAGATAAACCAGAATCTTCTGGACATAAGACGTCAAGCAGGAGAGATATAGTCTGCTATGAATGTAAAGAACCAGGACACTACATAAGTGATTGTCCTAAGCTAAAGAGAGAAAGAACAAAGAAAAGGTTTGGAAGAAAGAAAGGCATGATGGCCACCTGGGATGATTCAGAATCTTCTGAAGCTGAATCTGACTCAGAAGATGAACACGCTAACCTAGCGTTTATGGCTACCGCAGCAGATGACGGTGACTCAGACTCTGATTCAGAACCGAAAGAGGTATTCTCTGAATTTTCTAGAGCTGAACTTGCTGAAAGCTTATCCGAACTTCTTGAAAACTACAGTCAACTCAAAATCAAATACAAGAATCTCAAAAAGAATCTTGCATCTGATTTTGAGAAACTTCAAAATAGAAAACTCTGAACTTAAAGAAAACATTTTTAAACTCAAAGAGGAAGTTCAAAAAGTTCAAAATATTTCTATTTCAGATTCTGCTTCAAGTTCAAGAGATATTCTTAAAGAATATGACTCTAGTTTTCAAATGTTTCTTGCTAAAAGCATAGATAGAAGCAGAATGGTTTCAATGATCTATGGTGTTAGTGGAAATAAAAAAAGAGGTATTGGATATGAAACTCCCAAAGGGAAAGAAACATATAAACCTAAGCCTATTGAGGAAATGGTTATCACAAATAAACCACTAAACAAACAATTTATTTTTGGGCACACACATGATATCAAATACACATATCACGCTAAAAATTCTTATGCAAAATCAAAGTTCAACCAGAACTTTAAAAACTCTAACAAAAAAGGACCCAAAAAGAAATGGGTACCTAAGGAGAAAATGATATATATTGCAGATGTCCTTAACAGCTCAGTTAAAACACCAGTCATGGTACCTGGACTTTGGATGCTCGCGACATATGACGGGAAGAAAGTCTATGTTCCAAAGTCTGGAACTTAAATCTGAAGGAGATTTTAAATTTAGAGGAAATCAGAAAGGAAAGATTATTGGTTCTGGAACCATTGGAAACGGTAACCTTCCTTCTATAATTAATGTTCTGTTGGTAGAAGGATTAGCGCATAACTTGTTGTCCATAAGTCAATTAAGTGACAACGGTTATGACATAATCTTTAATCAAAAATCCTGTAGAGTTGTTAGTCAAAAAGATGGATCAATCCTTTTTACTGGCAAGAGAAAGAACAACATCTATAAAATTGATCTTTCTGACCTTAAATCTCAGAATGTAAAATGCCTTATGTCTGTTAGCGATGAGCAATGGGTCTGGCACAGAAGATTGGGGCATGTTAGCATGAGAAGAATATCTCAAATTAACAAACTCAATCTGGTCAAGGGACTTCCAAATCTGATGTTCAACTCAGAAGCTCTGTGCGAAGCATGTCAAAAAGGAAAATTTTCAAAACCTTCTTTTAAGTCAAAAAATGTTGTTTCTTCCTCTAGGTCGTTGGAACTTCTTCACATTGATCTGTTTGGACCAGTTAAAACTGCATCCATCAGAGGCAAGAAGTATGGATTGGTCATTTTTGATGACTACAGCAGATGGACATGGGTTAAGTTTTTAAAACACAAGGATGAGTCACATTCTGTGTTCTTCGACTTCTGCAGCCAAATGCAAAATGATAAAGAGTTTAGAATCATAAAAGTTAGAAGTGATCATGGACGAGAATTTGAAAATCATTATTTTGAAAAGGTTTTTTTAAAGAAAATGGCATTTCTCATGATTTCTATTATCCTAGAACTCCCCAATAAAATGGAGTTGTAGAACGAAAGAATAGAACTTTGCAAGAAATGGCCAGAACCATGATTAATGAAACTAATATGGCTAAACACTTCTGGGCAGACACAGTGAACACAACATGTTATATTCAAAATAGAGTCTCTATAAGACCTATTCTCGAAAATACTCCTTATGAATTTTGGAAAAACATAAAACCCAACATTTCATATTTCCATCATTTTGGATGCACTTGCTATATTCTGAATACTAAAGATAATCTGAACAAGTTTGATTCTAAGGCGCAAAAGTGCTTTCTACTTGGATATTCTGAACGCTCAAAAGGCTATAGGGTATACAACACATAAACTTTGATTATTGAAGAATCAATCAAAGTCAGATTTGATGATAAGCTTGGCCAGCAAATGCCAAAGCAGAATGAAAATCCTGCAGGTACAGAAGATCATCTTACAAACTCTGAAGAGTCAGAAGCAAAGGACAACTTAGAAGACCCTTCTATTGAAAATGCTATGGACAATCTAAGAATTTCTGAACAAACCTCACAAAATAGATTCCCCAGAATCACATAAGCAGATCCAGAAAATGTGATTATTGGAAAGAAAGAAGATCCCATCAGAACAAGATCCTCTTTCAGAAACATTGAAGAATCACTATTTGGTTTGGTCTCTATGATTGAACCAACCTCAATATAGGAAGCTCTGCAGGACAACGATTGGATCCTAGCTATGCAAGAAGAACTGAATCAATTCTCAAGAAATGATGTATGGGATCTAGTTCCAAAACCTAAAGGATTCAATATCATAGGAACAAAATGGGTATTCAGAAACAAGTTGAATGAGCAAGGAGAGGTTGTCAGAAACAAGGCACGACTGGTTGCACAAGGTTATAGTCAACAAGAAGGAATTGATTATAATGAAACCTTTTCCCCAGTCGCCAGGGTAGAATCAATTAAATTATTAATTTCTTTTGCTGTTCAACACAACATCTCATTATATCAAATGGATGTTAAAAGTGATTTTTTAAATGGTTACATAGAAGAAGAATTTTATGTCCACCAACCTCTGGGTTTTGATGACTCAAAATATCCAGGACATGTTTTTAAACTGAAAAAGTCTTTGTAAAGTCTGAAACAAGCTCTCAGAGCTTGGTATGAACGTCTAGGTAACTTTCTTTTAGAAAAGAATTTTACCAGAGGGAAAGTGGACACTACCTTGTTCCGAAAAACATTTAAAAATGACATTTTAATCTGCCAAATATATGTAGATGATATTATTTTTGGAACTTCTAATGTCTCTCTTGGAATAGAATTTGCTGAGTCTATGCGGGCTGAATTTGAGATGAGCAAGATGGGAGAACTAAAATTCTTTCTGGGAATTCAAATTAATCAAACTCCAGAAGGTACTTACATACATCAGACAAAGTATGTTAAAGAAATTTTGAAGAAATTCCAGCTATCAGAAAGTAAAGAAGCAAAGACACCAATGCATCCTACATGCATTCTGGGAAAAGATGAGGTAAGTAAGAAAGTAGATCAGAAACTCTACAGAGATATGATTGGATCTCTTCTCTATCTGACTGCATTTAGACCAGATATATTATTCAGTGTATGTTTATGTGCAAGATTCTAATCAAATCCTAGAGAATCTCACTTAACTGCTGTTAAGTGAATTCTAAGGTATCTGAAAGGTACTACTAACCTTGGACTATGTTACAGAAGATCCAAAGAGTTTAAACTAGTAGGTTATTGTGATGCTGACTTTGCTGGAGATAAAACAGAATGAAAAAGCACCTCTGGAAGCTGTCAGTTTCTGGATGATAACATTATCTCATGGTACAGCAAGAAACAAGCCACTATTGCACTATCAACAACTGAAGCAGAATATATATCTGCTTCTAGATATAGCACTCAGATGATCTGGATGAAGAGCTAGCTGGAAGATTATCATCTCTATGAAAGTAAGATTCTTATCTTATGTGATAATACTTCTGCTATTTGTCTTTCAAAAAACCTTATCTTACATTCTAAGGCAAAACATATAGAAATTAAACATCATTTCATAAGGGACTACATTCAGAAAGGAATCCTAATTTTAAACTTCATAGACACAGACCATCAATAGGCTGATATTTTCACTAAACCCCTTTCTGAAGATAAATTTAAATTCATTCTGAAAAACATCAGTATGGATTTTTGTCCTGAATGGAATTTTTTTTTTCTCTATATGTGTTTTCAGAATGTTCTGATTAACTACTCTTCAGAAGTGAGAAGAGGAGTTACATCAGAAGCCATTCGTAATGTTCTGATTAACTATTGAGACGCCTTTCCTAGGTAACTGTTTAGATTTGATCAAATCTCACGCCTCCCCTAAATGTCAAATTTCACTCATTGCTAGTAATGATTATTTTTTATTCAATCGTTCTAAATTCTTTACTGGTTTTATTACTCTAAATTTTTTTTTAAACTATAAATACCTTGCAAAATTCCCCTCTTTTACTTTTTACTCTCTCTCTCTCTCTCATACTTCAATTGCTTATGCGTTTTGTGCAACTATCTCTCAATTTTTAAAAAAAATCCATGAACGTTTGGAAAAACAGGATGAAACCAACAAGGAAATCAGAACTTGGATGATGAAACAAGAGGAATCCTCAAATGAAATCAAGAATCTTCTTCTTTCTCTTGTCTCTCGTCAATATTAGTTTTAATTTCTTTTTCCAAATTTTCTTGTTGTTGTTGTTTTGTACTTCTGTCTTTTGAATCTTCAATATAAAAATATTTTGAATCTCTTTATATTTTTTGCTTTTTGATTATGACAAAAAGGGGGAGAAAATAAGATTTTGATCTGATCCATGATAACAGTTATGGGACTAAGTCTCAAACATTCCTAACAAAATACTAAGTTCTTTTTTGTTTAACAGATATGCAGGTACCTCAAGACTCTGAAATACTAAGCTCTGAACATCATCTGGAAAATATCTCTTAAAGAAACTCTGAAAGAAAAATGTCTCAAAGCTCTGAAGAACAATCTCAGGAAGTTTCCCTTATGTTTTTAAATTCCTTGATTGTTTTTTTTCAGAAGAAGAAATATCAATCTCAGGGGGAGATTATCAATCTCAGGGGGAGATTCTCACTCTAACACAATTTTTTTTCAAAATCTAAATTGTTTTGTCATCATCAAAAAGGGGGAGATTGTTAGAACAAAGTTTGGTTCTAATTGTGATCGGTGGAAATAGAACTGACTGTTTTTTAACCTGGTTCGCGAAATGTTGCGGTAAGCAAGAGTCGCCACCGTCTTTTATGTTCTCCAACATGGAAAGGACAAAAGCACAGCAAAATTCCTTCTTTGAGAATGTTTCTCGGTTCGGGAGGTAGATTTATAGAAAGGGAAGGTGTTAGCACCCTTTCTATCTGTGGTTATCCACGGGCTCTTAGGTACTTGCTCTTATGTTTTCAAAAATTTGTTTGCTTTTCAAATGTGTGTGGGTTTTGAAAAAAAAGTTTCGTTTGAAAAATTTCTAAGTAACTCTTGTATTTGTCCTCAAGAGTGTATGAAAAATTTGTTTGAAAACTTTTGAAAGTGTGGGTGCGAAAAGTATTTTTGTTTGTTTTGAAGAGAGCAAGTACTTAAGAGAAGTCTACCTACCCTAAGGAATTAGGCTGTGTAAGAATCCTTTAGATAGTGTTATCCCATCATTGAGAGGTAGGTAGCACCATCGTTGGAGGTGTTCGGGTCAATCCGATTAAGGGACATGTGTGGTCACCAAAGCAATAGTAGGACACCTTAGAAGTAACCCTAATGTCCTAGATCCTTTTTATCTGAGGAAAACGTTTTGAGGCAACTGGATCTTAGACAGGAGGGCGACCTCTAAAACACCCTATACTTGACGACCACGTTCGAGGCAACCAGTGAGGCGTACCCTAAGAGTGGCATGTGCATGTGGATTGTTTTTCAGTTAAATTGTTTTTGCATGTTATTTGTGAGCTACAGATTGGTTTTATTTTTCATACATTCTTGCAGGCATATTAACAGTTAGGAGTGCGGAAAATAAATTGCGGAAAGATAAATTCTAGATATTACAAGGCGCGGGTATATACATCGCCAAAAAACAAACCCGTTTGGAAAAAATAAACTGCGAGAAAATAAATAAAGCGATAAAGGAGGTCCTAATTAACTGTTACATTTCCGGAGCAGATACATAATAATGAATTAAAAAATAAATACGCGCGAAAGAATGAATCGGGACGTCACGAGGGTTTTGACCCTTTTTTGAGAAAGAATTGAATTTGTCTTTTTTTTGTAATTGCAATTAATTAAATAAAGCCTAATTACTAATTAATTAATTTATTAAAAGAAAAAAATGTTTTTTTTTTGTATTTTTATGTTTTTAATGAAATAAAATAAAAAGAAGAATTAAAAATGTCAAAAAAACCTAAGTCTAAATTTGTTTTTATTTATTGTAAAAAAGTATTAAAGTTAACTAATTAAACTAATTTAATTTAATTTACATTTACTTACAAAATAAGTTAATAAATAATAAAAATGTTTTTTTTGGTTTTCTGAATTTTATGGTGAAAAAAATGTTAATTTGTTAATTAATTAAATAATACTAATAATAATTACTAAAGAAAATAAAAGGAAAAAAGAAAATAAAAGAAAGAATAAAAAACCAAAGGTGTTGGGCCAGCATTGGGGGTGAAGAAGCAATTCCAGCCCATTAAGCCAAGTCTGCGTTGACTTCTGGATCAGGTGTGTCAGCGTTGACTGGGGATTATTGTGGTCCTTCATCTTTTGTCATCAGATCTAGGCTCAAGGACACATGGCACCTTATTGTTTGAGGCGTATGATGGAACACACTAGCAAGCCTGCATGGGAATTTGTTAGAAAAAATAGAACAAGTATTTTGGGGGACCTGGGAATCGAGCCCAGGTCCCAATGGTTGCCAGACATATCATCATCCACTGAGCCAAGCGCTTGTCTTTGTTAATATAATAGGCAATAAACATAATATATGAAAACAACGCCTATGCTGGAAATTAACAAAAAACGCGCGCTACATTTGAATTATCCAGTCACGCTCTTCCACGTCTTCGTCTCTTTCGTTTGCCTACAACAAAATAAAACAGATAGCGGGGGTTTTTAACCCCCACCAAGTGAAACGAACAAAAATAGTGACTAGCTCCCTAGGCTATATAAATAGGGCGCGATATGTCCTTTGGGTTCGTCTGGTTGCAAGGATCACAACCATTTGCATAAAAGGTCCCAATTTTTCCTGTATAACAAACCCCCAATTCGAGAGCTTGGAAAACCTAAAATTCAACAATGGCTTTTTCTGTTTCAGGCCACCATAATACAATTAACCTATATCATTAGCTTCAGAAAGGTTAGAGCAATGCAAAGCATACAAAAAATCACATTAAATATGCATGAATTATGATTTACGATTGTGAAAATATAATCAAACCGTGTGACTTGTTCTGGCGTATTCTTGGAGTGTCAAGGCTTGTTTGTGATTGCAATGCATTCTGGAGACTCCCAGCAATGTATTTGAACCTTTAAATCTCCTTGAAAGGGCCTGGAAGGTGGAATTCAGATTTGACTTTTTGCTTGATTTTTTTGAATATGGTTTGGCCGTTTGTGCAGTGCTTGTGCGTGAATCGTATTAGGTTTTGGTTCAGCATATGTATGGGAATAGAATCAGGTTAAAGTTTGGGCCAAGGATCCATGGAATTGAAGTTTGGAGATTCTTGTTTAACCACCATTGAAAGCTTTCCATTTTTGGCTCAAAACCAAGATTTTGTGCACCAAAAGGCTTGGCACGAAATTGTGAGCAGGCACATGACAAAATAAAAGTCATTCAAACCACAAAGATACCATTCAATTAATTTTTAGATTTATTTGAATTATTATGGATTTAAAATAGATTAAATCCATAAAAATTAAATAAAAATGAAAAAATAAATGTTTGGTCTTGAAATTAGTCATGGGACACGTGGGTGGCATGATAAGGCTGAATCAAGTGGAAGAAAGTGGGCCCTTTTGTCAAAAATTGATGTTTTAAGGATAGTTGACTTTTGCCATTTCACAAAAATTTCCCAACTTCTCCAATGCATATCTTGCTCAATTTTGATCATTTTGGACATTTTGGAAAGGTCTTGAAGTCCTCTAACCAATGCCTTTGGTCCCATGTCATTTGGATTTACCAATCTCAAGTTATGGTCTTTGACTTAAAATGCCTTTTTGTTGACTTTTGAAAATGACCTATAATGTAGAAATTGATAACTTTTTGTGAGAGCATTTCTTGGACTTGGAATGTGAATATGAGTTGTAGGAAATGTCATCCCCTTCAAAATGAACATTGGATGAGATTTTTTTGATGAACCATGAAAAAGTTATGCCTTGGTCAAGTTACAGTTGACTTTTCAGCTGTCCAAAAATGGAAACTTTTGCATCTTGATGATTTTTGAGCCATTCTTGTGGAATCATGATCAAGACTTGATCAAATGATGATTGTGGCTTCAAAATAAGATGTTGACCAAAAATTTTGACTTTTGACTGCCAAATGACCATTTTGCCCCTGTAGTTGATTGTGAAGCAATTAGGGCTTTTGACTGTGCAACTTGGTGCTGTGAGTCTTGAAACTTGACATATGGGTGCTTGACAATGTATAGAGGCATATGGGACTTGATTGAGCCACTGAAAACCTCAAATTCTTTGCAAGAACCAAAACCCTAATTTTGACTGGCTTAGGAGATGGTTTGACCGTGCAACTCCTTGAGTAGACTTGAGCAAATTGAGATGATGCTTGTCAAATCTTGAAGAATATGGGAGGGAAAATTTTGGGGTACAACAGTTGTCCCTGTTCAATCTTCTTAGACCTGAGGATGTAGATTGGCTTGTGTGCCTTTCGTGATCCGAAGGTGGAAGATGATTGAACACTAAAGTGCCCAGAAATTTGCACTCGCATAGTAGAGTATCAGCAATGTGATGTCGGGAATGGGCTTACAGATGCCATATGGAGATGATGGATAGGATAATGGGATTATAGATTCCATCTGAAGACGTGACAGAACCTTGTAGGGAATGGGCTTATAGATGCCATTTGGGAGTGTAATGGATAGTGGTGGAGATGGGCTTAAAGATGCCATCGGGGGCGTCGATCGCGTAAGAGATTCCTTAGCGAGAATTTGCGTACTTGAGAAATAAAGATAATTTCCTGGCCTGTTACAAGTGTTGATCTTTAAACTCTTCACGCAGACATGCCCTGGCTGGATACAGGTATCGAATCTACAATCGATTGCTCACAAATATGCCCTGGCTAGATACAAGAATCGAATCCGGAACTTCAAAAGGTTGCTTACAGACGTGCCCTGGCTGGATACAGGTATCGAATCTCTAAACTCTTCATGCAGATATGCCCTGGCTGGATACAGGTATCGAATCTACAATTAAATCACTCACAGATATGCCCTGGCTGGATACAGGTGTCGAATCTGGAATTAGTCGTCTATAGATATGCCCTGGCTGGATGCAGGTATCGAATCTCTAAACTCTTCATGCAGACATGCCCTGGCTAGATATAGGTGTCGAATCCACAATCAAATCACTCACAGATATGCCCTGGCTGGATACAGGTATCGAATCTAGAATTAGTCGTCTACAGATATGCCCTGGCTGGATACAGGTATCGAATCTCTAAACTCTTCATGCAGACATGCCCTGGCTGGATACAGGAATTGAATCTACTCACAGATATACCCTGGATGGATACAGGAATCGAATCTGGAATTGGTCGTCTACAGATATGCCCTGGCTGGATACAGGAATCGAATCTCTAAACTCTTCATGCAGATATGCCCTGGCTGGATACAGGAATCGAATCTACTTACAGATATGCCCTGGCTGGATATAGGAGTCGAATCTGGAATTTATCGTCTACAGATATGCCCTGGCTGGATACAGGAATCGAATCTCTAAACTCTTCATGCAGATATGCCCTGGCTGGATACAGGAATCGAATCTACTCACAGATATGCCCTCGCTGGATACAGGAATCGAATCTGGAATTTGTCGTCTGCAGATATTCCCTGGCTGGATACAAGAATCGAATCTCTAAACTCTTCATGCAGATATGCCCTGGCTGGATACAGGAATCGAATCTACTCACAGATATGCCCTAGCTGGATACAGGAATCGAATCTGGAATTTGTCGTCTACAGATATGCCCTGGCTGGATACAGGAATCAAATCTCTAAACTCTTCATGCAGATATGCCCTGGCTGGATACAGGAATCGAATCTACTCACACATATGCCCTGGCTGGATACAAGAATCGAATCTGGAATTTTTCATCTATAGATATGCCCTGGCTGGATACAGGAATCGAATCTCTAAACTCTTCATGCAGATATGCCCTGGCTAGATACATGAATCTAATCTACTCACAGATATGCCCTGGCTGGATACAGGAATCGAATCTGGAATTTTTCGTCTACAGATATGCCCTGGCTAGATACAGGTATCGAATCTGGAACTGCGACAATTGATAGTAATCATCTTTGGATTGACCTTTTCCTGAAAAGGCAAAACATTAGTTGTGTGCGATGTCATGATGTATGAAATGCATGATGTCATGATGTTCTCAAGAATAAATGAGATTGTGTGCTTATGATGCGTATATGCATGCGTCATGGTGTATGATAATGTGATGTTTATGAATGTATTTTCGTCTAGGAAAATAAATCCTTGATGAATGCCGGGAAGTTCGTTGAATCCTGGGCTGATGTTGAAGAGTAGAGTTCTTCGTTTTCACTGGGGATTGATAGTTGCAAGAATAAACCGGTAGGAGAAGATGACTCTGTTGGGGAATAAACTTGTCGAAGAGATTACTCTGCGGGGAATTACTCTGTGGGAAAGAGATACTTCGCTGAGGTTTGACGATGACTCCACTGGGGATTCCATTGATAAGTTATGTTGGGGAATTTGATGAACTTCGCCGAGGATGATCTTTCCGTGGTAATTAGCTGAGGATAACCCAGTTATAAGCTCTGGTGGGAAATAACCTTTGGATAAAGCCGGGGATACGCGTTCGTACTCTGCAGGGGATAAGCTTCCAGAATATACTGGGGATAAGCTTCTAGAACCTACTGGGGAGATTGATTCAACTCTCCTGGGAAAACTTTTGGACTGTACTGGGGAAGTGGCTCCACTGGAGTGTCTGGTATTCCACTGGGGAACAATCTTATATTAAGACTGTCGGGGATGCTTGCTTAGGAACATCTGTATACTCCGCTGAGGAATATTGAGATTTTCTGGGGATACCCAACTTCCTTAAGGCTGACAGTAGACTAACTCTGCTTGGGGAGAGTGTCGCTGACTTGCTGGAGATATTGTGCCTTTTCGGGGCTGATTGGAGACCAACTCTGCTCGGGGAGAATTGTTGAATTTGGTCTTACTCTACGGGGAGTAAAGGTATCCTGGTCGTTCTTCAGCCGAACCTACCTTGGTACCTTGGTGGACATAGCAACTAGATCGCTGAGACAACTCATTATTGCCCCTGTTTCTAATGTCACATGTGATTAGTCCTTTGTTTCGCATGCAAATATTTGTGATTAGCACTTAATGTCAAATGCATATATCAAAAATGAACATTGGACGTTCCTTGCAAGACAAAACAGAAAAAGGAAAAACAATTGGCAATTTGTCTGGAAAAGTGAATTTGTATTGATTTCTGGAATTTGCCTGTAAATAGGCGTTTATGTACAAGAGGCTGACGTCCTAGTAAGAGAACACCGCCGGACAACATAGAGTTTATACAATTTTGTGAAAAGAAAACAAAACAGCTATGTGAAAAATAATCCCACTGGGTTTCAACTTTGCTATTGCCTTTATGTCTTCAAGCGTCTCATCACTTTGCTGCGTAGTTGGAGATGAAGCTGATTGATTGATGTCGTGTGAACCTGATAGTTGATACCGAATTCTGGATGCATGGTATCCAATAAGACATAGTATTACACTTATCCCTAACTTTTGCCTGGACCACCCTTTCGGGTTTTCGATCCACCGGGATACCCATTTTTGCCCAAGCCGCCTTTTCAGGTTTTCGACTTGCCAGGTGTACAAATTTTTTCATTTCATCCCTTATTTTTTCCCGAACCCTTTTGGTTCGCCGGGAAGCCCTTATTTTTGCCTAGGTGTGTCAACCTAGCGGGTCTTTGCTCATGCGTAGTATCTTTTTACTATGTTTGCATTGGCAGGGTGAGGAAGGTCGTCACCATCCATGGTGGTTAGAATCATAGCTCCTCCTGAGAAGATATGTTTAACCACAAATGGCCCTTCGTACGTAGGGGTCCATTTGCCCCTGGGATCACTTTGAGGAAGAATGATGCGCTTGATTACCAGGTCTCCGACTTGATACTCTTGTCGTCTGACTTTCTTGTTAAATTCCCTGATCATCCATTTTTGGTACGTTTGACCATGACAGATAGCGGTGAGTCTCTTTTTGTCAATTAGGTTTAATTGATCAAGCCGAGTCTGGATCCAGTCATCTTCGCTTAAACCTGCGTCCTTCATTATCCGGAGAGAGGGTATCTGGACTTCAATAGGCAAGACTGCCTCCATGCCATAGACCAAGGAAAAGGGTGTTGCCCCTGTTGACGTCCGCGCTGAGGTACGGTACCCATGAAGAGCAAATGGTAACATTTCGTGCCAATCTTTGTACGTCACTGTCATCTTCTGCATAATCTTCTTGATATTCTTATTCGCCGCTTCTACAGCCCCATTCATCTTCGGCCGGTAAGGGGAAGAGTTGTGGTGCTGTATCTTGAATTGCTCGCAGAGCTCAGTGATCATCTTGTTGTTAAGATTGGTACCATTATCCGTAATGATCCTCTCAGGTACACCGTATCAACATATCAGGTTGTGCCGAATGAACCGTGCCACGACGTTCTTGGTTACTGTAACATAGGAAGCTGCTTCAACCCACTTTGTGAAGTAATCAATTGCTACCAGGATGAAACGATGCCCGTTGGATGCCGTAGGTCTGATCTCGCCGATCATATCAATGCCCCACATTGCAAAAGGCCAAGGTGTTGTCAAGACGTTCAGGGGAACTGGAGGAACGTGCACCTTATCAGCATAGATCTGGCATTTGTGACACGTCCGAGAATGTTGATAACAGTCGGCTTCCATTGTGGACCAGAAATATCCTTCCCGAAGGATTTTCTTTGCCATAGTATGTCCACTGGAATGCATTCTGAAGGTACCTTCATGTAGTTCTGCCATGATCTTTTCTGCTTCAGTATTATCCACACAACGCAGTAAGGTGGAATCATGGTTTCGTTTGTACAGAATGCCGTTGCTGAGGAAGAACTTTGCCGCGAACCTTCTCAGAAACTTTTTGTCATTAACGGATGCACCCTCAGGGTACTCTTGAGCTTCCAAGTACCTCTTCACTTCATGATACCAAGGTTTTTCAGTTACCTCTTCAGCCTCAAGATCACAGCAATGTGCAGGTTCATCCAATTTCCAAATAATGATCCGGGGAGCCTCGTTGTCCCATTTGACTTTGAACATAGAAGACATTGTAGCTAGCGCGTCCGCTAACTGATTCTCCTCTCTTGGGAAGTGTTCAAAAGTTATCTCCTTGAAATGGGGGATCAATGTCAACACATACTCTTTGTAGGGAATAAGATTTGGGTGTTTCGTATCCCACTCGCCTTTGATCTGGCTGATCACGAGAGCGGAATCTCTGAAGACACTCAGAAACTTGATCCTTAGGTCAATTGCAGACTGAAGACCCATGATGCATGCCTCATACTCCTCCATGTTGTTGGTGCAATTGAAACATAGCCGGGCAGTAAGTGGAGTATGAGTGCCTTTGGGAGAGATGATCACAGCGCCGATGTTGTTACCCAAAGCGTTCGAGGCTCCGTCAAAGTGCATAAACCATCGGGATCCTTCCTCAGGTCCTTCATCCGGTCCAGGTACTTCACAATCAGTCACTACCATGATGTTCTCGTATGGAAACTCAAAGTTCATAGATTGGTAGTCATCCACTGTTTGGTGTGCCAAATGGTCTGCCAATACACTTCCCTTGATTGCTTTCTGAGTCGTGTATTGGATGTCGTATTCCGTCAAGATCATCTGCCATCTTGCTATTCTTCCGGACAAGGAAGGCTTTTCGAATATGTACTTTATTGGATCCATTTTTGCAATCAACAGAGTAGTGTGAGTCAACATATACTGTCTCAGCCGGCGAGCAGCCCATACCAAAGCGCAACAAGTTTTCTCGAGCAGTGAGTATCGGGTCTCACAGTCGGTAAACTTTTTGCTAAGGTAATAAATAGCGTGCTCTTTTCGACCAGACTCGTCATGCCAGCACACACCCCATTGAGCTGTCAAGTACTGTCAAGTATAATATTAGAGGTCTCCCTTCAACCGGTGGCATAAGAATGGGTGGTTCTTGGAGATACTCTTTGATTCTGTCGAAAGCGGCCTAACATTCATCGTTCCAACGTACTACTTGATCTTTCTTTAGTAGCTTGAAGATTGGTTCACAGGTAGCAGTTAGATGTGAGATGAATCGGGCAATATAGTTCAGCCGTCCTAGAAAGCCTCTGACTTCTTTCTCCGTCCTGGGAGTTGGCATCTCTTGTATGGATTTTACCTTGGCAGGGTCCACTTGAATACCTTTGTCACTTACGATGAAGCCTAGCAATTTTCCAGATCTCACCCCAAAGGTGCACTTGTTCGGGTTCAACCTCAGTTTGTACAACTTCAGACAGTCAAACAGCTTCAGTAGATGGTCAAGGTGTTCCTCCTCAGTTTGGGACCTTGCAATCATATCGTCGACATACACTTCGATCTCATGATGGATCATGTCATGAAATAAAGCAACCATGGCACGTTGGTAAGTTGCCCCAGCATTTTTCAACCCAAAAGGCATGACCTTGTAGCAAAAGGTGCCCCACTAAGTAACAAAAGTGGTCTTCTCCATGTCTTCAGGAGCCATCTTGATTTGATTATAACCGGAGAACCCATCCATGAAGGAGAATACCTTATGCTGAGCAGTATTGTCAACCAGAACGTCGATATGAGGCAGAGGGAAATCATCCTTGGGGCTTGCCCTGTTCAAATCCCTGTAATCAACACACATTCTGACCTTACCATCTTTCTTCGGCACTGGAACCACATTGGCAACCCACTGAGGGTAAGAAGTCACTGCTAGAAAACCGGTGTCAAATTGTTTCATAACCTCAACTTTGATTTTCTCAGACATTTCTGGACGCATACGGTAGACCTTCTGTTTTACCGGAGGGCATTCTTCCTTGGTAGGCAGGTGATGAACCACAATGTCGGTATCCAACCCAGGCATGTCTTCGTAAGACCAGGCAAATATTTCCATATAATCATGCAACATCTGAATCAACCGTTGTTTCACACTGAGCTCCAGATTGGCACCAATCTTGACTTCCTTTCTGTCCGTCTCAGTACCCAGATTTACCGTTTCCACTGGCTCTTCATGTGGCTGAATGGCCCTCTCTTCTTGGAGTAGCAGTCTTGCAAACTCACCAGGCACTTCGCAATCATCTTCACCTTTGTATTCGGCTAAGTTGATCGGATTTTCGAAGTCATAACTGGCAGTAGCAGAGTCGTTACCAGTGAGATCCAGAGTGGATTGGAACCTGTATAGGTGAGTGTGTGTAAATATAGTTGTTTTGCAATATATATAGTAAAGAAAGGGAGCGCAAGATTTGAAATGCGAAAAACTTCCAATGCTTTTATTCATGATATATGAAAATGACAAATAATAAGCCCTCACAAATGACGCCACGGTGCCTCGGGTGAGACACCGGGCCATAAAGTTTCAAATTATTGTTCGTTACAAATTCAAAACAAAAGAGTTCATTACTGAGTGACAAAAGTAATAGGTGTAAAGTCTTTTGCAGTCCAGTTGCTTGGTCCACCATCGGTTGTTGGGTAGATCCAGCTGTCGAATTCAGATTCTTCCGCTTCGTCTTCAATAGCATTTACTCCCGGGTTGGTGATGAACACAGGAGGTCTTCTAATCCTTGCCTTGCAAACAGCCCTCTGAGCTTCTGCAGTGAAACCCAAGCCAAATTTGTCAGTCTTTGGAGTGAAATCAGGAAGTCGGCCCCAGTTCGCACACTCACCCTTCTTGATCGCAGCCCGGACATCCTTCAAGGAAGCCATCTTCAAAGGAAAGTCTTCTTCAGTCACTGTCTCTGCTGCTGCCAATGTCTGAGGCACCTCTTCAAAGTGTTGAAAGGGGGTCTCAATGAATTCCCCATCCATCTCTACGTACCGGAATGAGTTGAGGTGGCTGACCATATATTCCTCCTCCCCTTGCACTGTAACTATCTTCCCTCTGACCGGGTACTTAAGCTTCTGATGTAATGTGGAGGTCACAGCTCCAGCCTTGTGGATCCAAGGACGACCCAGCAAACAAGAGTAGGACGGTCGGATGTCCATTACATAGAATGTTGAATCAAAGACCTGAGAACCAACCCTGATTGGAATGTCAACTTCCCCATGTACCATCCTTTTCGAACCGTCAAAGGCCTGGACAACAATGTTACTAGGCTTGAGCTCCAAGCCCTCACAATCCAACCTGTCTAGGGCCTTCTTGGGTAATACGTTCAACGAAGAACCGGTGTCTACCAACACATGAGCAAGAGTAGTGCCCCTGCATTCAATGGAGACATGCAGGGCGTTGTTATGGTTCTTTGATTTGGCGGTCAGATCGGCGTCAGAGAAACCCAACCCATTATCAGCAGTCAAGTTGGCCACACAATCGGTAAATTGATCAGCAGACATTTCTTGTGGCACATGGGCCGTCTTCAGGAAGGAGATCAGAGCCTTGGCATGGGCCTCTGAACACAACAACAGTGATAGCATAAAGATCTTTGACGGGGTGTGCCCCAGCTGCTCAACTACATTGAAATCACTTTTCTTGATAGTTTTGAGGATCTCTTCCATCTCTTGCTTGGAAGCTTCAACATTGGTCTTCGGTGCCTCCGTCTGGGCAGGCACATCAGTAGCAATCCCTTTGCCCCGAGCGTCAGATGACTCGGCAGCAGGGGTAGAAACTTGATCAGGAGGGGAAACAGGCACACTGGCAGGTGTGATTATAAGAGGTCTCTGAATAGTTGGAGGCGCGATATCTGGTCAGAACAGCCTACCACTGCAAGTAACCTTGGCAGGCCCGGTGATGTTGCTGATACCGGTACTAGCATAAAACTCTTGCTTTACTCCAAGCACATAAACATCTGCCCCATAGTGCCACGGGACAGCTTTGTCAGATTTATAGGGGATGGGCCCCGGAATAGTAATGATGATGGGAGCAATCTTCTGAGTGGACATGATTTTGACAGGCTTCTTTGAGGGAGCCTTAGGAGGGTTGTTAAAAATAGTGACAATAGGCACTTCTTCAGCAGGGACAGCAGGAATATCAATCTTCTCGAACAAGATCTCTTTATTATCCATCAGGCTTTGGATACCTGACTTCAACGAGGGACAACCAGCAGGTGAAACAGCACATAAATGGCAACCTTTACTACATCCCGGAAATAAACCGGCCAGCAACAGGTTCCTCTTGACGGTCAACAACGGAGTAACAATATCTTCCACGGAGGCTACATACAGGTCTTCTTCCACAGCATTCACTCCATGATGGGGCATGGGAGCAGTCACAACATTGGGCCTTTCGGGTGCCTCGAACTGTATTTCCTTAGTATCAATAAGGTCCTGAACCTTATTTCTCAGAGCCCAGCAATCGTCTGTAGTATGCCCCGAGCTGTCAGAGTGATAAGCACAGCGGGCGTTGGGGTTGTACTTCGGAGATGTTGTGTTCACTACCTTCGGAGCTTCCTTGACAATTACCAGATTGGTTGACAGCACTTGCGGCAATATCTGAGACAGGGTCATGCTGAGCCGAGTGTACTGCCTTTTGGGCCTCTCAACTCTTGGCTGGTTGTATTGCTGAGGAGCAGCAGCAGGCTTTGAAATTACCACTGCGTTGACAGCTTGGCGGAGTTCCGGTTTGTTCTGTCTCCTGGGACCATAAACAGAACTAGCTTCCTTCTTGAAGGGCTTCTTTTCAGTACTTGGGGAGGCGCCTTTCTGTATCTTCCCCGATTTGATACCAGCTTCGATCCTCTCACCAGTCAGGATCAGGTCTGTAAACCCAGCAGAGGAATTACCAATCAGGTGATTAAAGAATGGACCAGACAGGGTCCCCAAGAACATGTCCACGAGTTCACGGTCAGTCAACGGTGGCTGCACCCTGCCAGCCAGGTCTCTCCACTTCTGCGCGTACTCCTTAAAACCTTCTCCCGTTCCTAGTGACATACCCTGGAGTTAGGTACGCATAGGAGCGAGGTCGGAATTATACTGATACTGCTTATAAAAAACAGTAGCCAAGTCCTCCCAATTACGAATATTGGTTCCATTCAGCTGATAGAACCATTCGAGTTGAGTCCCTGAAAGACTCTCTTGGAAGAAATGGATCCATAAGTTCTTGTCTGCAGTGTAAGGTTGGATCTTCCTTACATAAGAACGGAGGTGCAGTTTAGGACAGGAAGCCCCGTCGTACTTTGTGAAGGCAGGTGCCTTGAACTTGTGTGGGATCACCACCCCAGAAGATAAACCTAGATCTCCAAAATCCAACCCAGGCACGCGTTGAATCTCCATAGCATTTAACCGGTCCTCCAGCTGTTTGTACCTGTCCCCAGCAGGAGGGTACTGTTCGTCATTGAAATTTGTCTCGTTGTCGGAGACCGCATGACTAGGAACCTCTCTCCCTTGTGGGCTGTCTTTCCCAGCAGATGGGGTGGACAGCTCAGCCTCATTTTGTGATCCATTCCCAGATCTGCGTCTAGGTTTGAACAAAACCGTCCTCTTCTTCTTCTTCTTCAACAGCAGAGTCTTCAATTCCTGTTGACCCTGGGCTAAGCTCATGACCAGCTCTTGAAACTGGGCGTTCTGGGCCTGGAGGGCCTTGATAGCTTGTTCGTTGGTAAGCTCGGAAGACATGATGATTGAGTGAGTGCTGAAATAAACAGCGAAGAAGATTAAGCAACCTGTAGAAAAAAGGTACCTGTTATGCACATGATGCATGGAATGCGTATGATTTATGCATGCAATGTTTTCAAGGATCTCGCGGGGTAAACAGAGAAATTTGTTAGAAGTTGAATACGGCATCTTGATTGAAGGAACTTCATGTTGTTGAGAGTCCTTCTTCAAGAGTCAAAGCTCACCATATCGAGTGGGTCATAGCCCCTGACTCAAGTTATCAACCTTGGCTAGAGGAAAATAAATCCCCTTTGCCCCTCGTTAGACAGTTGGTTCATCATGACCTGCATCACAGACCCTTGAGATCCTTGAAATGGGTTAGTCCTTATGCAAGATGCATGCAGGTTAGTCCTTATGCAGGATGCATGCAATGGTATGATGGTATGATGTTATGATAAAGACACACCACAAGTATCCACAAAAATCAAACATGATAAGGCACACAAGTCACACAAGACAGCCCTTAGAGTTTAGGCCAGCATGAGGTCTAGGTACTACCCTCTTGAAGTTGGTGGGTTCAAAACCTGTCCTATCAAAATTAACCGGGTTCTAAGGATCTCAATATCATTGGGTTGTTTTCTGTGTTCATTGTTTTGATTTAGCCACTGAACTGGCGATCAAAATATTCCAAGAAAGCAACCCTCAATGAGTGTAGTATCGAGTATCTACCAACTTCGGACTGCACCAAAGTCGGTCATCTCACTACCCTAAAGAGGCCAGGATGGTCAAGTATGGTTCCTAAGGTCAGTTGATGCTTCACGACACCACGCGGCGGCCCCGTACTCTCCTTGACTTGACTCAAGGGTTACCGGTACTCACCAAAGTGCCACATCAACGTAGCAAATTGCTTCAACCGTGTCGGTATACCCTGCACAGTTCCCTCACAGTTTGTTACTACTTTCTAAAAGGTATCCCCCAGATCCGGGTTAGGATCTATGAAACTCCCAAAACAGGCCCACAATTTTAAAGCAAACAAAACAAGCAATTGAAAACATAAGAATGGTCTAATCCTAAGGTACACCTCACTTATTATTATCCCCAGCAGAGTCGCTAGTTCTGTGATCGGTGGAAATAGAACTGACTATTTTTTAAGCTGGTTCGCGAAATGTCGCGGTAAGCAAGAGTCGCCACCATCTTTTATGTTCTCCAACATGGAAAGGACAAAAGCACAGCAAAATTCCTTCTTTGAGAATGTTTCTCAGTTCGGGAGGTAGATTTATAGAAAGGGAAGGTGTTAGCACCCTTTCTATCTGTAAGTCTCAGAGTGCCTAAGAGGGGGGGGGGGGGGTGAATTAGGTCTTATAAAATTTATTCGGTTTTATGAGAATGCTTGGTAGTAATTTTTGGTTAAGTGTTTGAAGGTTTTGATTATATCTTTATCTTTTCCTGATTATGGTGATGAAAGCGATAAATGCGGAAAAGTAAAGAACACAGTGATATATCTCGGTTCCCCTCACAATCCGAGAGTACTCCAGTCCCCTTTCCAACATGAAAGAGATTTCACTATAGTTAGAATGATTGTACAGCCTATGCTTACTATCTAACCTATAGGGTGATCAAAGGTTCTTAACACCTTTAAGACCAAACAAACACTAATGTGAATGAAGAACAATCCTCTTCAAATCACAACACTTACTTCCAACAATCCTGGATAGTAAGGGAATAATTTCTTTAAGTAATACAATGATTAATTTTGTAAGATATGGAGAGCTTTATCAATCTTCAATTGATTTTCTTCTTCAAGATAAAAACAATTCTCAACAATGTATATAAATGTTCACAATGTATGTATGAAACTTGTAATGATAATGAAAGTGTATATGGTAAGTTTCACAAAATTATGAACACATGAAAGTTTATGTGCAACTTTGAATGAATGAGAAAATTGTTAATATGAAGAAGGTTTTTTGTTGTTTGAAAATGTTATATGTGTTCTTGTTTTAAAAACTGAAAAATCTGCATTTTATAAAGTCATAAGAACCTCTTCATTCATGCCAATTCATATGAAAAGTTGCAATGCATTCATGAAAAGATACCACTTGAAAAATGTTTAAAAAACAAAATAAAAGCTGCACTGGTTCGCTAGGAACCGGTTCCGACACTGACATAACCCGGTTCTTAGTGAACGTTATAAGTTGAAATTCAAAAATATCATGCAGGAACCGGTTCCCCTATTGGTACAACCCGGTTCCTGGTACAAAAACCAGGGACATGTTTTTTGAGAAATTCTGGAACCCGATTCCCTGTTAGGGAGGAACCGGTTCCTAAAGGGTTATTTTCAAAAATACTTTTTGAAAGATATTTCAAACAAAGTTTTCTTGATCTTAAAGTTATGGAATATGTATATGTTGATGAATGCATATTGTGAACATCTATATTCAAGATTTTAAGAATTATTTATACCATATTTGACATTTGATGATTCTTCAATAATTCTTCAATAATCTTCAAGACTTTTATTTGATGTTGATAAGCTTTTTGCACATCCTTTGAATGTTGATGTCCATGTTGTCTTCATCAAAACACATGCTTTAAATATGACTTGAGAAGCTTGCAATTACATTCTCCCCCTTTTTGATGATGACAACCAAGTCTTGAAAACGATTTCTTGAATTGTTTATGTTGTTTTGTGTAGTAAACATGTTGAGCAAATGCAAGGCTCCCCCTAAATTGTATGCTCCCCCTAAGTCCATGATTCTTTGAATTTTTGAGTGAGTTTGATATTTATTTGGGCCTGCAATTTCTTTGAAACAAAACAACACACATGCATATTCTTCTCCCCCTTTGTTAACATCAAAAAGGATGGGGAAAAAGAGTGAAATAAATTCGTATAAAAATTAAGACGTGCATCTTAAGAGAAACATTAGATATCACCTTCATCCAAAATACCAAGTTCTCTTCGGATTTTGAAGAAAGGTTCTCGAGCAAGCGGTTTAGTGAAGATATCTGCGAGTTGGTTATGAGTATCCACAAAAGTGACTTCGACATCTCCTTTAAGTACATGATCACGGAGAAAATGATGTCGAATATCTATATGTTTGGTTCTTGAATGCATGACCGGATTCTTTGTAATATTGATAGCACTTGTATTGTCGCATCGAAGAGGAATGCATCCGAGATCAAGTCCGTAATCACGGAGTTGTTGCTTGAGCCAAAGAATTTGTGCACAACAACTACCCGCTGCTATGTATTCTGCTTCGGCCGTGCTAAGAGCAACACATGCTTGCTTTTTACAAGCCCATGATACTAATGCATTTCCAATAATGTGACAAGTACCACTTGTGCTTTTACGATCAGTTTTACAACCTGCATAATCCGCGTCAGAATAACCAATTAAAGTGCAAGTACTACCTTTTGGATACCATAGGCCGACATTGATTGTTCCTTTAAGATACTTCATGATCCTTTTAACTGCCATGAGGTGTGATTCCTTTGGATTTGCTTGAAAGCGAGTGCAAAGACAAACACTAAACATGATGTCAGGACGGCTTGCCGTCAAGTACAATAAAGAACCAATCATACCTCTGTACTTTGTAATATCAATTGGAGTACCGGATTCATCTTGATCAACATATGTATCGGAGCCCATTGGAGTATTCATGGCTTTACAATTGTCCATATCAAACTTTTTCAATAATTCTTTGCAATACTTAGATTGGTTGATGAAGATTCCATCTTCTAGTTACTTGATTTGTAGTCCAAGAAAGTAGTTCATCTTTCCCATCATAGACATCTCGAATTCTCCTTGCATCATCAATGAGAATTCCTCACACATTTCTTTGTTAGTCGATCCAAAAATGATATCATCAACATAGACTTGAACCAATAAAGTGTTACTTTGAATTTTCTTAATGAACAAGGTTTTATCAACCTTACCCTTTTCGAAACCTTTTTCACACAAAAAATTGCTAAGTCTATCATACCATGCTCTTGGTGCTTGCTTTAAGCAATAAAGAGCCTTTCTCAACTTAAAGACATGTGTAGGATGTTTGAAGTCTTCAAATGCCGGGGGTTGTTTGACATAGACTTCTTCATTGATGTATCCATTCAAGAATGCGCTTTTGACGTCCATTTGAAAAAGCTAAAAATTTAATGAACAAGCATAAGCAAGTAAAAGACGTATAGCTTCTAACCTTGCAACCAGAGCAAATGTTTCTTCAAAGTCGATTCCTTCCTCTTGATTGTAACCTTGGGCAACCAACCTTGCTTTGTTTCGAACAATTAGACCATTCTCATCAAGTTTGTTCTTAAACACCCATCGGGTACCTATGATGTGTTTACCACTTGGTCTAGGAACAAGTTCCCAAACTTGATTTCTCTCGAATTGATTTAATTCTTATTTCATAGCAATAATCCCTTGATCATCTCCTAAGGCTTCATCAACTTTGGTAGGTTCAATTTGAGAAACAAACGCCATGTTTAAGCAAGCATCTTTTAGATCCAATCTTGTTGATACTCCTTGGCTAATGTCACCAATAATTTTGTCAATAGGATGGTCTCTATGAGTTCTCCATTCTTTTGGTAGATCATTGGTGTTTGAATCTTGTTGTACAATGTTTTCTTGATTTTCCGGTGATTTCTTAATTTGATCAATTGAAAGATCTTCCGGGGGTAAATCTATAGGATCATCATCATCACAAACAATTACTTCCTCCTTGGAGGGGTTAGATTCATCAAAAGATACATGCATAGATTCTTCAATAGTTAAAGTTCTTTTATTATAAATTCTATATGCTTTACTAGAAAGCGAATAACCAAGAAATATACCTTCGTCGGATTTCTCGTCAAACTTACCAAGATTATCTTTGTCATTATTAAGAACAAAGCACTTGCATCCAAAAACGTGAAAGTGAGCAATATTTGGATTTCTTCCTTTGAAGAGTTCATATGGAGTCTTCTTTATTATAGGTCTAATGATAACTCGATTTCCAACATAACATGTCGTACTAACCGCATCCGCCCAAAAATATTTAGGAAGATTTGCATCACTAAGCATTGTTCTTGCAAGTTCCACTAGAAACCTATTCTTTCTTTCAACTACTCCATTTTGTTGTGGAGTTCTAGGTGCTGAAAAATTATGAGAGATACCATGTTCTTCACAAAATTCTTCAAATTGAGCATTTTGGAATTCTCCACCATGATCACTTCTTATGGATACAATTTTGTGATTTTTCGTTTTGGATTTGCTTAGCATACTTCTTAAAGGCTTTGAAAGCATCACTTTTCTGCACAAGAAACAAAGTCCAAGAATATCTAGAAAAATCATCAATAATGACTAAAGCGTATACATTACCTTCGAAGCTTTTTGTTCTTGATGGACCAAAGAGATCCATGTGTAACAATTGTAGTGGCCTTGTAGTAGACACCACATTCTTAGATTTGAAAGTTGTTTTGGTCTGTTTGCCCTTTTGGCATGCATTACATAATTTGTCTTTGATGAACTTCATCTTTGGTAGACCAATAACTAAGTCATGCTTAACCAATTTGTTCAAGTGCTCCATGTGAATGTGAGTGATCCTCTTGTGCCATAACCAAGCGTCATTGTTGTTTACCATAAGACATTGTACCTTCATAGACAAATCATCTAAAGTAATCATAAAAATATTGTTAGTTCTTATACCTTTGAGTTTTACCTCATTGGTTGCCTCATCCATAATGAGACATTCATCTTTGTTGAATTTGATCTTGAACCCTCTATCGCAAAGTTGACTTATGCTAAGAAGATTGTGCTTTAATCCTTCAACATAGAGAACATCCTCAATTTGAATGGATGCAGGTGCGCCAACAATTCCAACGCCAAGAATCTTTCCTTTGGTGTTGTCTCCATAGGTGACATACCCTTTGGCTTTATGTACTAGATATGAAAATTGGTGTACATCTCCTGTCATATGCTTTGAACATCCACTATCAAGATACCAAACATTTGATGTGGATTTCAAGCATACCTACACAAACAAATTATTCTTTGTTAGGTACCCAAGTTACCTTGGGTCCTTCATAGTTAGTTCCCTTTTTCACCCACACATAATGCCCACTTGCTATACTAAAGTTTCTAACATAGCAAGCATTAGGTGTATGGCCTTTAATACCACAATAAAAACAAGTAGGTTCAAAGTTACTTCTATATCTAGAAGGATAAGATTTCTTCTTAGGAAATGTTTTCTTTTTCGATACATTAGCCCTTTTCTTTTGATGATTATGAACAACTTGCTTCTTTTCTACTTTCTTGGGTTTGGAACTATTACTAGCCTTTACAAAAACAGTGGGATTGTTACTTGGTTTCTTAGAATTCACATAACCAAGACCCCTTTTATCATTAGGATAACGTTGTTGGCTTAGTAATCCTTCCAATCCTATTTGTCCTTTTTCATATCGTTCAATGACTCTTTTTAATTGAACAATTTGAAAGACATTTGATTCACATTTGGAGCATGCAAAGTTTTCTTTTTCTTTAATAAAATTCGGTTTTTGAAGTTCAAAATCTTTAGTCATGGTGTCAATTTTTTCTAAACAACTTAGAAGTTCTTTTTCTTGATTTGACACCTTTTTGTATAAACTTTTGCATTCTTTCAAGAGTTCATCAATAGCATCTTGAACATCATCATCAAAAAGATTAAATTCATTACTAACCTCTTCTTCATTGTCGGAGTGATGTGAAGCCATTAATGCTAGATTTGCACATTCCTCGCTTTCCGAATCGGATGAAGAACTTATCTCATTATCTTCCCATGCAACATAAGCCTTTTTGTTCTCGAACTCCTTTTTGCCTTTGAATCCATTTTTCTTGGAGAGTTTTGGATAATCCGGCTTTATGTGACCTTGCTTTCCACATTCATAACATGTGACATCTTGTGTTGATGTGGAGGCTTCTTTATCTTTATGATTATAAAATTTCTTCCTTTTGACAAAGTTAGCATTAGGAGGATTATTTTTATGACCAAAATATTTTCCTAACCTTTTTACAAGAAGCAAGAAGTTTTCATCTTCCTCCGATGCATCTTTATCTTGACTTTCTTTTGAATCAACTTTCAAAGCAATGCCTTTGGATTTCTTCTCTAAATTTTCATGTTTTTCAAGTCTACCGAGTTCCGTTTCGTATTCTTGAAGTTTTCCAAATAATGTAGCGGAAGTCATTGCGGAGAAACTCTTCTTTTCCGAGATTGCCGTTACCTTTGGTTGTCATTCCCTAGTCAATGATCTAAGGATTTTCAAGTTGAGTTCATCATTTGTCAAGGTTTTACCAAGAGCATTTAAGTGATTTGTCAAATTCACAAATCTCTTTTGTAAGTCAAGAATGGATTCTCCGGGCTGCATTCGAAATAGTTCATATTCTTGACTCAAGGTATTTAGCCTTGATCTTTTTACTTCAGCCGTTCCTTCATGAGTTTGAACCAGGGTATCCCATATTTCTTTTGCTGTTTTGCAGTTCGAGACACGGAAAAATTCGTCCATACTGAGTGCACCTTGAAGAAGGTTTATTGCCTTTTTGTCATAGAGAACTTTCTTTTTATCATCGTCGTCCCATGCAGTTTTGGGCTTCGCAGAACCAATGCCATTGATTACTAATATCGGGATAAATGGACCATTTTCAACAGCATCCCATACTTCCTCTCCTTGCGCTTCTAAATGCGCCTTCATGCGTATTTTCCAGAAGTCAAAATATTCACCACAGAATAGAGGAGGCTTGTTGTTACTACCACCATCTCTGAAAACTGGTTGATGATTTGCGGAAGCCATTCTGGATCTTTAGGAACAAGTTACCTATAACTTGCTCTGATGCCAATTGTAAGTCTCAGAGTGCCTAAGAGGGGGGGGGGTGAATTAGGGCTTATAAAATTTATTCGGTTTTATGAGAATGCTTGGTAGTAATTTTTGGTTAAGTGTTTGAAGGTTTTGATTATATCTTTATCTTTTCCTGATTATGGTGATGAAAGCGATAAATGCGGAAAAGTAAAGAACACGGTGATATATCCCGGTTCCCCTCACAATCCGAGAGTACTCCAGTCCCCTTTCCAACACGAAAGAGATTTCACTATAGTTAGAATGATTGTACAGCCTATGCTTACTATCTAACCTATAGGGTGATCAAAGGTTCTTAACACCTTTAAGACCAAACAAACACTAATGTGAATGAAGAACAATCCTCTTCAAATCACAACACTTACTTCCAACAATCCTGGATAGTAAGGGAATAATTTCTTTAAGTAATACAATGATTAATTTTGTAAGATATGGAGAGCTTTATCAATCTTCAATTGATTTTCTTCTTCAAGATAAAAACAATTCTCAACAATGTATATAAATGTTCACAATGTATGTATGAAACTTGTAATGATAATGAAAGTGTATATGGCAAGTTTCACAAAATTATGAACACATGAAAGTTTATGTGCAACTTTGAATGAATGAGAAAATTTTTAATATGAAGAAGGTTTTTTGTTGTTTGAAAATGTTATATGTGTTCTTGTTTTAAAAACTGAAAAATCTGCATTTTATAAAGTCATAAGAACCTCTTCATTCATGCCAATTCATATGAAAAGTTGCAATGCATTCATGAAAAGATACCACTTGAAAAATGTTTAAAAAACAAAATAAAAGCTGCACTGGTTCGCTAGGAACCGGTTCCGACACTGACAGAACCCGATTCTTAGTGAACGTTATAAGTTGGAATTCAAAAATATCATGCAAGAACTGGTTCCCCTATTGGTACAACCCGGTTCCTGGTACAAAAACCAGGGAGATGTTTTTTGAGAAATTCTGGAACCCGGTTCCCTGTTAGGGAGGAACCGGTTCCTAAAGGGTTATTTTCAAAAATACTTTTTGAAAGATATTTCAAACAAAGTTTTCTTGATCTTAAAGTTATGGAATATGTGTGATCGGTGGATCTGGAACTGACTGTTTAACGTTGGTTCGCGAAATGTCGCGGAAGCAAGAGTCGCCACCGTCTTTTATTTTCTCCAAATGGAAAGGACAAAAGCACAGAAAAATTCCTTATGGAGATTGCTCTCGGTTCGGGAGGTAGGTTATAGAAAGGGAAGGTGTTAGCACCCTTTCTATCCATGGTTATCCATGGGCTCTTAGATACTTGCTCATTGTGTTTTCAAAAATGTTTGTTTGCTTTTCAACTGTGGGTTTTAAAAAGTTTCTTTGAAAATTCCAGTTCGACTCTTGTATCGGTCCTCAAGAGTGTTTGAAAAATTGCTTTCGAGAGGTTTTTGAAAATGTGTTGGTGTGAAAAGTATTTTTGATTTGTTTTGAAATTTAGAGCAAGTATCTAGAGTCGTCTGCCTACCCTAAGGAATTCGTCTGTGTAAATGTCCTTTAAAGTAGTGTCATCCCACCATTGAGAGGTAGGTAGCACCACCGTTGGAGGTATTCGGGTCAATTCGAGGTTTGGGACATGGTGATCACCAGAGCAATGGGAAGACACCTTAGAAGCTACCCTCATGCCAGGTTCCCGGATCATGAGGACTTACTAAGACATCCTCTACTCGACGATCACCTTTCGAGGCAAGGCAACAGTGAGGCGTACCCTAGGGGTGGTGTGTGATTTGTGTGTCATGTTCAGTTATTTTGTCTTGTTCATGTCAAAGTGATCTATGCGTTTGTTTTTATTTTTGTCATTCATTCTTGCATGCATTTATTTAACAGTTTAAGAAAGCGCGGAAAGGTAAAATTCTAAACTATTACAAAAGGCGCGAGTCCACATCGCTAAAATTTCCAGGACCCGATTTGACAGAAAATAAACAAAGAAATAAAGTAAAGTGCGAAAGATTAAATTTACACGGCTTTGGGAGAGGTACATAAAAAATTAAAAGAAAAGGAAATACATACGCGAATTGAATTAAAATTGGAAACGAGGGCGTTGGACCCTTTTTAACGAAATTAAATTAAACGATTAAATTAATGAAAATTAAAATGAAAGGAAATTATTTTTGAGATTTTGGTATTTATGATTTTAATGAGAATTAAATGAAAAGAATATTAACCCTAATCCTAGTTTTTATTTATTAAGAAAAACCTATTAAAATTTAAACCTAAAATTAAATTAATGAATTAATGACAATTTGATTTTATGAAAATAAATAATTAATTATTAGTGAAAAGAAAAGAAAAAGGATACAAATTAATTAAAACCCTAATTCTACCAATTTTAAGTTAATTAAGAAAAATATTAAGATTTAAACCTAAATTAAAAAACTAAAATCAATTAATGATATTTATTTACAAAAAATAACATTAAATAAAAATACTTATTTTTGTCTTTTTTCTGATTTTATATTGTTTTTATGTTTTTTTATGAAAATATCAAATTAGAGGAATTAATAAAAAACAATAATTGAAATAAATAAAATAAAGAAAAGAATGAAAATTCAAACCATGGGGGGTCTGTCCCCAAATTAGGAGGTTTTGTTAGCATTGATGGCCCAAGGTTCTAAGGCCCTTTTTGACTTTCCTTGCCAGCGTGTGGAGGTGTTGACTGCAGCCCATGGTACTCTCCAATTATGGCCCTTTGATTCATCTCAATAGGCACGTGGATAGTCCAGATATGGGGAACATGGTGAACCCCAGTATTGAATCTGCATAGGATTAGATTAAGAGAAAAAATATTGAAAGGGAGTGGGGGACCTGGGATCGAACCCAGGTCCTGATGATTACCAATGCCTATGCTTGCCAAACGCGCTGCTTGATTTCTTTGTATATCATATAACTAATAAACCTTATAAAATAAAAACAAACGTTAGTGGGAATTTTAGCGCGAAACTTGAATGAACCACTTACGCCTCGCCACCTAGCCTTCTTCTTCCTCGTTGGTTTTTTTTTCTGAAACAAAAAAGAAATTGGCAACGGTTTTGAACCGTCCCCAAATGTACAGTTTGCCAAAATAGCGAATAGCTCATGGTAGCTCATAAATTGAGCGCGAGGGTGGATTTAGCATCGTCCAAGCATGCTGAGTTGAATGGCCTAGGTCTCACGTGCTAATTTTTCCTTAACTGGGAAACCCCAATTTAAGTCCATGGTGGTTTCTCGTATGGTGCGTAAAAATTCAATTCAGCTACATGGTTAGCTTCAGGAAGGTCCCATTAGTATAAATCAATCATAAAAATGCAATGATATGGTCTAAATAACAAAGCATGATTATGCAAAAAGAATGATACAGTTTGCCTTTGAATTACCAATTCTTTAAGTATGGGACAAATTTCTTGATTGGAATCGTCTCCTGGTCACCTTGGCAAGCTAATGGAATGGTTATTTGATCTTGAAAAGCCCTAAAACCTAGTTTTCAGTTTTCAACTTTCTTGGCAAAAACTCAAGTTTGGTTCTCTGTGTATGGCGCAGCTGGGAGGTCATGGGCACGAGGGTTTGCATCCATATATGTATGTGAGTGATTAGGGTTGAGAATTTGAGCCAAAGAATCCTTGAATTGATGATAAGATATCTGATTTTCCATGCATTAGTTTTCAAATCTTTTTCATGCAAACTTAGTTCAAATCATGTTCAATCACCAAGATTCTTTCCAAATCTGATTATACACAAAATCTTGAGATTATTTCATGCACAAAAAGATTCAAAAATTTAGGTTTAGTATTTTTCACCTATTTATTTTAATTAAATGAATTATTAATGATTAAAAATCCAAATAAATAAATAAAAATGATAAAAAACTTCCCTTTGGGCCAAATGGTCGTGCACATGCCTTGGATGATGAATTGTGGAAGAAAAAGAGGCCCATTAGCATTTTTAGGTCATTTGAAGCAATGTTGACTTTTCAACATATCCAAAAATTTCCCAACTTCCACAAGGCATATCTTGCTCAATTTTTAAGCTTTGCTCATGTTCTTGGACATTTTGGAAATATCTTTGAGTCCTCTAACCAATTACTTTGGTCCCATGTCATTTTGATTTACCAATCTCAAGTTATGGCCTTTGACTTAAAGTCCCTTTTTGTTGACTTTTGAAAATGACCTATAATGTTGAAATTGATAACTTTTTGTGAGAGCATTTCTTGGACTTGAAGTGTGAAGAGGAGTTGTAGGAAATTTCTTTCTCTTCAAAATGAGATTTGGATGGAATTTTTCTGATAATCCATGTGAAAGTTATGCCTTGGTCAAGTTACAGTTGACTTTTTCAACTGTCCAAATATGGAAACTTTTGCATCTTGATGTTTTTTGAGCCAAGCTTTGAGAATCATGATCAAGCATTGATCAAATGATGTTTGTGGCTTAAAAATGAGATGTTGACCAAAAATTTGAACTTTTGACTGTCAAATGACCATTTTGCCCCTACAGTTGACTGTAGTGCAATTAGGGTTTTTGACTGTGCAATTTTGTGCTGTGAGTCTTGAAACTTGGTATGAGGATGCTTGACCATGTTTGTAGGCATGTGGGACTTGATTGGACCCTTCATTTTCTTTGTCAGAACCAAAACCCTAATCTTTGACTGTTATGAGGCCCTTGAACTGTGCAACCCTTGGGGAGATTTTGAAGCTTTGATTTGGCAAATTTTGAAGAATATGGGAGGGCAAATTTTGGGGTGCAACAGTTGCCCCTGTTCAATCTTCTTAAACCTGAGGATGCAGATTGGCTGACGTGTCTTTCGTAATCCGAAGGTGGAAGATGATTGAACACTAGAGTGCCCAGAAATTTGCGCTCACATAGTAGCAGTGTGATGGCGGGAATGGGCTTATAGATGCCATTTGGAGATTGATGGATAGGATGATGGGCTTATAGATGCCACGCTAAGATGTGATGGATAGGTGGATGGGCTTACAGATGCCATCTGGATGTTGATCGCGTAAGAGATTCCTTAGCGAGAACTTGCGTACCTGCAAAAGAAAAATGATTACCTGACCTGTTACAGGAGCTGGTCTTCAAATTCTGTGTATAGATGTGTCCTGACTGATTACAGGAGCTGGATCTGGATCTTCAAAAGGTGAGGAATGAACCAGGGATGGTTACTACCTCAACAGGAGCGCTGAGAGAACCTTGGGTGATTACTACCTCAACAGGAACGCTGAGAGAACCTTGGGCGATTACTACCTCAACAGGAACGCTGAGAGAACCTTGGACGACTTCGACTTCACCAGTAACGCTGAGCGAATCTTGGGATGATTACTACCTCCGCAGTATCGGGGAGAGAACCACAGGCGACTACAACCTCAACAGCAATCATTGAGAGAATCTTGGACGACTTCGACTTCAACAGTAACGCTGAGCGAATCTTGGGATGATTACTACCTCCGCAGTATCGGGGAGAGAACCACAGGCGACTACAACCTCAACAGCAATCATTGGGAGAATCTTGGACGACTTCACTTCAACAGTAACGCTGAGCGAATCTTGGGATGATTACTACCTCCGCAGTATCGGGGAGAGAACCACAGGAGACTACAACCTCAACAGCAATCATTGAGAGAATCTTGGACGACTTCACTTCAACAGTAACGCTGAGCGAATCTTGGGATGATTACTACCTCCGCCGTATCGGGGAGAGAACCACAGGCGACTACAACCTCAACAGCAATCATTGAGAGAATCTTGGACGACTTCGACTTCAACAGTAACGCTAAGCGAATCTTGGGATGATTACTACCTCCGCAGTATCGGGGAGAGAACCACAGGCGACTACAACCTCAACAGCAATCATTGAGAGAATCTTGGATAACTTCTACTGAGTCTTTATCAGGAAAATCTGTTTGGGGTCGATTTAACTGGACTAAAGAAGGCCTTGGACTGGATAAGAAACAGGAAAATCTTAGGGTCGATTTAACTGAACCGGACAAGGTCTTGAAATCTTCAACTGGATAAGAAACAGGGAGATCTTAGGGTCGATCTGACTGAACCAGAGAAGGCCTTGGACTGGATAAGAAACAGAAAAATCTTAGGGTCGATTTAACTGAACCGGTCTAGGTCTTGAAATGTCTTCAACTGGATAAGAAACAGGGAGATCTTAGGTTCGATCTGACTGAACCAGAGAAGGCATTGGACTGGATAAAAAACAGAAAAGTCTTAGGGTCGACTTAACTGAATCGGTCTAGGTCTTGGAATGTAGCTGAGAACTTAACTGAATTCTTCCTGAAAAGTAAGGGTCAGTCATATGCAATGCATGATATGGGTCAAGCAATGATGTTCTCAACATAAATGAGATTTGTAAGATGCGTATATGCATGCTGTAATGTATGGAAGTGCAATGTTTATGAATGTATGTTTGTCGTCCAGGAAAGTAAATCCTTGACGGGTGCCGGGAAGTCACTCCTGGGCTGATGTTGAAGAATAGATTTTTGCCTCCGCTGGGGATGATAGTTGCAAGAATACCGGTAGGAGAAGATAACTCCGTTGGGGAATAAACTTGGCGAATGGATTACTCTGCGGGGCAGAAAAGTACTCTAGTGATCTTGCTGGGAAGCAATACTCTGTGGGGAGAGGGATACTTTGTTGAGTGTTAATAACTTGCCGGGGATACCCTTGTTGTGTTGGAAGTGTTAGTAGACTTCGCTGGGGATAAGAAGATTGTGTCGACGATGATCTTTCCGTGGCTTTTGGCTGAGGATAACCCAGTTATATCCTGGTAAGGAAATAACTCTTTGAATAAAGCCGGGAGACGCGTTCGTGTTCTGCGAGGATAAGCTTCCAGAATCTACTGGGGATAAGCTTACTGCTTGGCGAGATGGATTCCAACTTTCCTGGGGAAACTAGATTGGACTCTCCTGGGGAAGTTTTGAGATGTATCGGGGAAGTGACTCCACTGTATGTTTGATATACCGCCGGGGAACAATCTTTAGACCAAGACTGCCGGGGATGCTTGTTAGGACTGTCTGTATATTGTTGTTGGGAAATGTTGAGATCTGCGGGAGGATACCCGACTTCTTTAAGGTTGATAATATAGCTTGGCTTGAGGAGAGTATACTGCTTGCTGACTTACTC
Organism: Vicia faba; assembly: GCA_948472305.1. Lineage (NCBI taxonomy): Eukaryota > Viridiplantae > Streptophyta > Magnoliopsida > Fabales > Fabaceae > Vicia > Vicia faba. The sequence goes on from OX451740.1 coordinate 368,763,864, forward strand.
TCTGGGGAATTAAAATACCTGGTTGTGTTCTTTAGCTGAACCTATTTTGGTACCTTGGAGGACAGAACAATTAGATTGCTTAGACAACTCTTTATTGCCCCTGCTTCTAATATTACCTGTAATTAATCCTTTATTTCGTATGCAAATATTCATGAGTTAGCAAATTATTGTCAATGCATATATCACAAATTGAACCTTGGACGTTCTTCGCAAAACAAAACAGAAAAGGAAAAAACAAAAGGCAATTTCAACTGAAAAGTATATTTGTATTGATTTTTGAATGGCCTGTAAATAGGCGTTTTATGTACAAGAGGCTAGCGTCCTAGTAAGAAAACGCCGCCGAACAAAAGAGTTTATTCAAATTTTGTACAAGAGAAAATAAAACAGCTGTGTGAAATGAATGATCCCACTGGGTTTCAACTCTGCTATTGCCTTTATATCTCCGAGCGTCTCATCACTTGATGACCTCAACGAAGATGAAGTTGACTGATCGATGTCGTCTGAACTTGATGCAGATACTGGATTCTGGATGCAAGGTGATCCAATGAGACATAGTATTACGCTTTATCCCTAACTTTTGCCTGGACCGCCCTTTCGGGTTTTCAGTCCACCGGGATACCCATTTTTTCCCAAGCCGCCTTTTCAGGTTTTCGACTTGCCGGATGTACAGATTTTTTCCATTTCATCCCTTCATTTTGCCCGAACCCTTTTGGTTCGCCGGGAAGCCCTAATTTTTGCCTAGGCATGTCAGCCTAGCGGGTCTTTATCATGCGTAGTATCTTTTTACCATGTCTGCATTGGCGGGGTGAGGAAGGTCGTCACCATCCATGTTGGTTAGAATCATGGCTCCTCCTGAGAACACATGCTTAACCACAAATGGCCCTTCGTATGTAGGGGTCCATTTGCCCCTTGGATCACTCTGAGGAAGGACGATTCGCTTGATTACCAGATCCCTAACTTGATATTCCTGTGGTCTGACCTTTTTGTTAAATGCCCTGATCATTCGTATTTGATACGTCTGACCATGACAGATAGCAGCAAGCCTCTTTTCATCAATAAGGTTTAACTGATCAAGTTGTGTCTGGATCCAATCATCTTCGTTCAGATTTGCATCCTTCATTATCCGGAGAGAGAGTATTTTCACTTTGATCGGTAGGACTGCCTCCATGCCGTAGACCAAGGAGAAAGGAGTTGCCCCGGTTGACGTCCTGGCTGAGGTACGGTACCCATGTAGAGCGAAGGGTAACATCTCGTGCCAATCTTTATAAGTCACTGTCATCTTCTGCACGATTTTCTTGATATTTTTATTTGCTGCTTCTACAGCCCCATTCATCTTCGGTCTGTAAGGAGAAGAGTTATGGTGCTGTATCTTAAACTGCTCGCAGAGCTCAGTGATCATTTTGTTATTGAGATTGGTACCGTTGTCTGTAATAATTCTTTCTGGGACGTCGTATCGACAGATCAGATTATGCCGAATGAACCGTGCCACAACAGTCTTGGTTACCGTAGCGTAGGAAGCTGCTTCGACCCACTTCGTGAAATAGTCAATCGCTACCAGGATGAAGCGATGCCCGTTAGATGCCGTAGGTTTAATATCACCAATCATGTCTATGCCCCACATTGCAAACGGCCAAGGCGCTGTCAGAACATTTAGAGGAACTGGAGGAACATGCACCTTGTCTGCATATATCTGGCACTTGTGGCATGTCCGAGAGTGCTGGTAGCAGTCAGCTTCCATGGTGGACCAGAAGTACCCTGCCCGAAGGATTTTCTTTGCCATAGTGTGTCCACTGGAATGTATGCCAAAGGTCCCCTTATGCAGCTCTTCCATGATCCTTTCTGCTTCAGTCTTATCCACACAACGCAGTAAGGTCGAATCATGGTTTCGCTTATACAGGATGCCGTTGCTAAGGAAGAACTTTGCTGCGAACCTTCTCAGGAATTTTTTATCATTGACAGAGGCACCTTCAGGGTATTCCTGAGCTTCCAAATATCTCTTCACCTCATGGTACCAAGGCTTCTCAGTTACCAACTCAGTCTCGAGATCACAACAGTATGCCGGTTCGTCCAGTTTCCAGATGATGATCCGGGGAGCCTCATTATCCCATTTGACCTTGAACATAGAAGACATCGTAGCTAACGCGTCCGCCAGCTGATTCTCCTCTCTTGGGAAATGTTCAAAAGTTATCTCTATGAAGTGAGGGATCAAGGTCAACACACATTCTCTGTAAGGAATAAGATTCGGATGTTTCGTATCCCACTCTCCTTTGATCTGATTGATCACAAGAGTGGAATCTCCGAAGACACTCAGAAACTTGATCCTTAAGTCGATCGCAGCTTGAAGACCCATGATGCATGCCTCATACTCCGCCATGTTGTTGGTACAGTTGAAACATAGCCGGGCAGTGAGTGGAGTATGAGTGCCTTGGGGGGATATGATTACGGCGCCGATACCGTTACCCAAAGCATTGGAGGCTCCGTCAAAGTGCATAGACCATCAGGATCCTTCCTCAGGTCCTTCATCCGGTCCAGGTACTTCACAATCAGTCACAATCATGATGCTCTCGTCTGGAAACTCGAAGTTCATTGACTGATAGTCGTCTACTGCCTGATGTGCCAAGTGGTCTGCCAATACACTTCCCTTGATGGCTTTCTAGGTTGTGTACTGAATGTCGTATTCCGTCAAGATCATTTGCCATCTTGCTATTCTCCCAGACAGAGCAGGCTTTTCAAATATGTACTTTATGGGATCCATCTTTGAGATCAGCAAGGTAGTGTGAGTCAGCATATACTGTCTCAGCCGGCGGGCAGCCCATACCAAAGCGCAGCAAGTTTTCTCAAGCAATGAGTATCGGGTCTCACAGTCGGTAAACTTTTTGCTAAGGTAATAAATGGCATGCTCTTTTCGGCCAGACTCATCATGCTGCCCCAGCACACACCCCATTGAGTTGTCAAGTACCGTCAGGTATAGTATCAGAGGTCTCCCCTCAACCGGTAGCATAAGGATGGGTGGTTCTTGGAGATACTCCTTGATTCTGTCAAATGCAGCCTGACATTCATCATTCCAACGTACTACTTGATCTTTCTTCAGCAGCTTGAAGATTGGCTCACAGGTAGCAGTCAGGTGTGAGATGAAGCGAGCAATGTAATTCAGGCGTCCTAAAAAGCCCCTGACCTCTTTCTCTGTCTTGGGAACTGGCATCTCTTGAATAGCTTTGACCTTAGCAGGGTCCACTTGAATACCCTTATCACTTACAACGAAGCCTAGCAACTTCCCAGATCTTACCTCGAAGGTGCACTTGTTCGGGTTCAACCTCAGCTTGTACAACTTTAGACGGTCAAACAATTTCTGCAGATGATCTAGGTGCTCTTCCTCAGTTTGGGACCTTGCGATCATGTCGTCAACATACACTTCTATCTCATGATGGATCATGTCATGAAATAAAGCAACCATGGCACGTTGGTAGGTTGCCCCAGCGTTCTTTAGTCCGAAAGGCATGACCTTGTAGCAGAAGGTACCCCACTGAGTAACAAAGGTAGTTTTTTCCATGTCTTCAGGTGCCATCTTGATCTGATTGTAACCTGAAAAACCATCCATGAAAGAGAATACCTTGTGCTGAGCTGTATTGTCAACAAGGACATCAATGTGAGGTAAAGGGAAGTCATCCTTAGGGCTGGCCCTGTTCAGATCCCTGTAATCAACACACATTCTGACCTTACCGTCCTTCTTTGGTACCGGCACCACATTAGCAACCCACTGAGGGTAAGAAGTCACTGCAAGGAACCCAGCGTCGAACTATTTCATAACCTCGGCTTTGATCTTCTCTGACATCTCTGGACGCATACGGCGGACCTTCTGCTTGACCGGAGGACAGTCTTCCTTAGTGGGCAAGTGATGGACCACAATATCGGTATCCAACCCAGGCATGTCTTCGTAGGACCAGGAAAATATCTCCACATAGTCATGTAGCATCTGAGTCAACCGTTGCTTCACGATGAGCTCTAGGTTGGCACCAATCTTTACCTCTTTCCTGTCTGCCTCAGTACCCAGATTTATTGCTTCCACTGGCTCTTCATGTGGTTGAATTGCCCTCTCTTCCTGGAGTAACAGCCTTGCAAGCTCGCCAGGCACTTCGCAATCATCTTCACCTTCGTCTTCGGCTAAGCTGATCGGATTTTCGAAGTCATAACTGGCAGTAGCAAAGTCGTTACCAGTGAGATCCAGAGTGGATTGAAACCTGTATGAGTGAGTGTGTGTAAATACAGCTGTTTTGAAATATATAAAGGAAGGAAAGACAGAAAAGGAGCATAAGATTTGAAATGCGGGAAAACGTCCAAGATTTTCATTTATGATATATGAAATGACAATTTATATGCCCTCACAAATAAAACCACGGTGCCTCGGGTAAGACACCGGGCCATATAGTTCAATTTATTGTTTATTACAAATAACGAAACAAGGAAGTTTATTACTGCGTAACAAAAGTAACAGGTAGGTTGTCTTTTGCACTCCAATTTCTAGGTCCACTGTCGGTTGCCGGGTAAATCCAGCTATCAAACTCAGCCTCATCCACTTCATCTTCGTCCCCAATAGCATTCACTCCATGAGCAGGCAGGGGAGCTGTCACCACATTAGGCTTCTCGGATGCCTCAACTTGTACCTCCTTGGCGTCAATAAGGTCCTGCAGCTTGTTCCTTAATGCCCAACAGTCATCAGTGGAATGCCCCGGGCTATCGAAGTGATAAGCACAACGGGCATTTGGATTGTATTTCGGAGAGGCAGTGTTTACAACTTTAGGGGCCTCTCTGACAGTCACTAGGTTGGTGGATAGCAACTGTGGCAAGATCTGTGACAAAGTCATACTCAAACGGGTAAACTCCCTCCGGGGTCTTTCAGCCCTTTGAGGATTGGTTTGCCGAGGAGCGGCAGCAGGCTTAGCAATCATTACCGCACTGACGGATTGGCAGCGCTCAGATTTCTCTTGTCATCTAGAACCATATACAACACTAGCCTCCTTCTTGAAGGGTTTCTTCTCAGAACTAGACGATGCACCCTTCGGAATCTTTCCAGACTTCAACCCAGCCTCAATTCTCTCTCCAGTCAGAATAAGATCAGTAAACCCTGCAGACGAGTTACCGATAAGATGGTTGAAAAACGGCCCAGATAGAGTCCCCAAGAACATGTCTACCAATTCCCGATCAGTCAACGGAGGTTGCACCCTACCAGCCAGATCCCTCCACTTCTGAGCATACTCTTTAAAACCTTCACTTGAACCTAACGACATACCCTGGAGTTGGGTACGTGTAGGGGAAAGGTCGGCATTATATTGATACTGCTTATAGAAAGCAGTAGCCAACTCCTCCCAGTTACGAACCTTGGTCCCATCCAGCTGATAGAACCATTCGAGATGAGTCCCTGAAAGACTCTCCTGGAAGAAGTGGATCCACAAATTCTTATCCACTGAGTACGGTTGAATCTTCCGAACATAGGACCTGAGATGTAGCTTGGGACAAGACGCCCCGTCATACTTAGTGAAAGATGGTGCTTTGAATTTACGAGGAATGATCACACCAGTAGACAAATCCAAATCTCCGAAATCCAGCCCAGGCACTTGTTGGATCTCCATAGCATTCAATCTATCTTCCAACTGCTTGTATCTGTCTTCTGTAGGAGGATACTGCTCTTCATCAAAATCAGTCTCGTTGTCGGAGACTACCGGACTTGGACCTTTTCCCTCTTGAGGAGTACCCTTGCCAATAGAAGAACCAGCCTCTTCATCCTGCAGAGTGTTGCCAAACCTTCGGCCCGAGTTGAACAGAACAGTTCTTCTCTTCTTCTTCTTTTCCTTCTTCAGGAGCAGAGCCTTCAGCTCTTCTTGGCCCTGAGCCAAACCCATGATTAATTCCTGAAATTGCGCATTCTGCGCCTGAAGAGCCTTGATGGACATCTCAGTTGATGATGAGTCAGGATTCATGATGCTGAAATAAACAGCGAAGAACGGTAAGCAACCTGAAAAGAGGAAAACCTGCTATGCACATGATGAATGGAATGCGTATGATTTATGTTTTCAAAGACAATCGGGAATCAACTTTGTAAACAAAAAAGGAACACACTTCATTAGATTCAACTTTGAAACTGAAATTATTCAACAGGTTGCCCTTAGGCGTTACATGAAAGGAAATACTGAAAAGGGAAGTAAAATTGTAAAAGAACACCCAGAGCTCCTTATTGATCCCATGGTCTCCTCTTCTCAGTACGGATGTAGTCATTCAGAGCTCGCTCATTCTCCGACTGCTTCATCAGCTTTTGGATCTTCAATTCCTGCTCGTTGAACTTTTCCCGGTAAGAATCCCGTTCTTCTCGTAGTTGCGACCAAGACCTCTTTAATGTATCATAATCAGTAGGTATCTGAGGAGGAAGGACAGTTGGAGGAACACCATCTTTGTCAGGACACTCAAGAATGACGGGTCTGACAGCTTCATACGGCATACCTAACTTCTGAGCACGGATGCGAACCCATTTGTAGTAGGCTTCCATAGGTAAAGAACTCTTTGGCCCCAACTCTTGTGGGTCAGCTTTATGAACTTTGTCCCAAGCCTTGATGAACCTACGACGCAACTCGTCATTATCCACCTGAAACTCAAAACTGATGTGAGGCACCAACATCTCATGGGGGCCTGCTCTTCTTGCTCTTCCAAACTGACGGAGTGCTAGACATGGATTGTAAGAGATTCCTCCTTGGGTACCAATCAGAGGAACATTAGGGTATTCCCCGCATCGATCAATAACAGCTATCTCATCCAAACCTCTGCAAGTCCAAATGATGTCTTTATCGGTGAGAGACATTAACCTATGAGCCCAACCTCTTCCTTCTTGGTTCTTCAGTACGAACTTAGGGAGGTGCAAAATAAACCACCTCACCAACAAAGGGATACAACACCATAGGGTTCCTCGTCTTCGGGTAGTACGAGCATGAAGTTGTTGCAAGATGTCACCCAAGAGAGTGGGCACATGATTCTGAGACATAAAGATCCTTATGGCAGTGACATTGATGAAGTTGTCAGGATTAGGAAACAAGACTAACCCATAGATTAGGAGAGCCAAGATGTCTTCATATGCCCTAAAGTCCAGGTCATTCCAGAAACTGTTAGCTTTACCAATCAGAAACTTGGCCAAGAAACCCTTAACTCCGCTTCTAGTTACCCAGTTGTCCATTACCTCTTGATGTGTCAAGGGAAGAGCTGCAGCAACATCCTCAAGCCTGAGGGTCTTTTCCCAGCCAGTGAAGGGAGTCTGATCCAAGATAGGGATACCAAGCAAATCAGAGAACTCTTCCAGGGTAGGGACCAGCTGGAAGTCTTGAAAGGTGAAGCACTGGTACAGAGGGTCATAGAACTGGGTCAGAACACTCATCAACTGTTGATCCCGCTTTGCAGTGACTAAACCGAGAAGAGAACCATGCCTCTGAATGAAGGAAGTGGTATTTGGAATTCTGCTAACCAACTCTTCAAGCAACTCAGGTGAATGAACAAAGTTGAACCGGATAGTATTCCTTCGCACAGGCATCATGACGTCCTACAAAATAGAGCAAAGATGAAACCCTCTTGTCTTTGAAATGGTCAGTCCTTATGCAGGATGCATGCAATGCTCATGATGTTATGATGTTATGATAAAGCACACCACAAATAGATACAAAGGCAAACATGGTAAGGCACACAAGTCACACAAGGCAAGCCCCTAAAGTTTAGGCCAGCGTGAGGTCTAGGTATTACCCTCTTTCAGTTTGTTGGTTCATACCTGTCCTATCAAAGTAACCGGGTTCTTAGAGGATCCCAATATCATTGACTACCCTCAATCGGTCATAACTCCAGCATCGCAATCTTTTCTTGCGGCCAGAACCATCACGAGAGTTTAGCCTCAATGGGCGTAGCATACTGCTACTGTTCTAATGGCTAAGTTGTGTCATTTAAGGTTCTAAGGTTGTTGGTGCTTAATGACTCCTCAGAAGACCCATATTCTCCTCGTTGCAACACAAGGGATATCGGTACAGACGAAGGTGCCACACCAACGTAGCCACTGTTTCACCCGTGTCGGTCTACGCCGGACAGGTCCCTCACAGCTTATGCTACCTAAACAGGGTATCCCCAGATCCGGGTTAGGATCTATGTAACTCCGATGCAACCCACAATAGTAAAGCAAGCAAATCAATACAATTGAAAACACAGTTATGATCTAACCCTAAGGTACACCTCACTTTAAGTTTAAGTTCCCCAGCAGAGTCGCCAGTTCTGTGATCGGTGGATCTGGAACTGACTGTTTAACGCTGGTTCACGAAATGTCGCGGAAGCAAGAGTCGCCACCGTCTTTTATTTTCTCCAAATGGAAAGGACAAAAGCACAGAAAAATTCCTTATAGAGATTGCTCTCGGTTCGGGAGGTAGGTTATAGAAAGGGAAGGTGTTAGCACCCTTTCTATCCATGGTTATCCATGGGCTCTTAGATACTTGCTCATTGTGTTTTCAAAAATGTTTGTTTGCTTTTCAACTTTGGGTTTTAAAAAGTTTCTTTGAAAATTCCAGTTCGACTCTTGTATCGGTCCTCAAGAGTGTTTGAAAAATTGCTTTCGAGAGCTTTTTGAAAATGTGTTGGTGTGAAAAGTATTTTTGATTTGTTTTGAAATTTAGAGCAAGTATCTAGAGTCGTCTACCTACCCTAAGGAATTCGTCTGTGTAAATGTCCTTTAAAGTAGTGCCATCCCACCATTGAGAGGTAGGTAGCACCACCGTTGGAGGTATTCTGGTCAATTCGAGGTTTGGGACATGGTGATCACCAGAGCAATGGGAAGACACCTTAGAAGCTACCCTCGTGCCAGGTTCCCGGATCATGAGGACTTACTAAGACATCCTCTACTCGACGATCACCTTTCGAGGCAAGGCAACAGTGAGGCGTACCCTAGGGGTGGTGTGTGATTTGTGTGTCATGTTCAGTTATTTTGTCTTGTTCATGTCAAAGTGATCTATGCGTTTGTTTTTATTTTTGTCATTCATTCTTGCATGCATTTATTTAACAGTTTAAGAAAGCGCGGAAAGGTAAAATTCTAAACTATTACAAAAGGCGCGGGTCCACATCGCCAAAATTTCCAGGACCCGATTTGACAGAAAATAAACAAAGAAATAAAGTAAAGTGCGAAAGATTAAATTTACACGGCTTTGGGAGAGGTACATAAAAAATTAAAAGAAAAGGAAATACATACGCGAATTGAATTAAAATTGGAAACGAGGGCGTTGGACCCTTTTTAACGAAATTAAATTAAACGATTAAATTAATGAAAATTAAAATGAAAGGAAATTATTTTTGAGATTTTGGTATTTATGATTTTAATGAGAATTAAATGAAAAGAATATTAACCCTAATCCTAGTTTTTATTTATTAAGAAAAACCTATTAAAATTTAAACCTAAAATTAAATTAATGAATTAATGACAATTTGATTTTATGAAAATAAATAATTAATTATTAGTGAAAAGAAAAGAAAAAGGATACAAATTAATTAAAACCCTAATTCTACCAATTTTAAGTTAATTAAGAAAAATATTAAGATTTAAACCTAAATTAAAAAACTAAAATCAATTAATGATATTTATTTACAAAAAATAACATTAAATAAAAATACTTATTTTTGTCTTTTTTCTGATTTTATATTGTTTTTATGTTTTTTTATGAAAATATCAAATTAGAGGAATTAATAAAAAACAATAATTGAAATAAATAAAATAAAGAAAAGAATGAAAATTCAAACCATGGGGGGTCTGTCCCCAAATTGGGAGGTTTTGTTAGCATTGATGGCCCAAGGTTCTAAGGCCCTTTTTGACTTTCCTTGCCAGCGTGTGGAGGTGTTGACTGCAGCCCATGGTACTCTCCAATTATGGCCCTTTGATTCATCTCAATAGGCACGTGGATAGTCCAGATATGGGGAACATGGTGAACCCCAGTATTGAATCTGCATAGGATTAGATTAAGAGAAAAAATATTGAAAGGGAGTGGGGGACCTGGGATCGAACCCAGGTCCTGATGATTACCAATGCCTATGCTTGCCAAACGCGCTGCTTGATTTCTTTGTATATCATATAACTAATAAACCTTATAAAATAAAAACAAACGTTAGTGGGAATTTTAGCGCGAAACTTGAATGAACCACTTACGCCTCGCCACCTAGCCTTCTTCTTCCTCGTTGGTTTTTTTTCCTGAAACAAAAAAGAAATTGGCAACGGTTTTGAACCGTCCCCAAATGTACAGTTTGCCAAAATTGCGAATAGCTCATGGTAGCTCATAAATTGAGCGCGAGGGTGGATTTAGCATCGTCCAAGCATGCTGAGTTGAATGGCCTAGGTCTCACGTGCTAATTTTTCCTTAACTGGGAAACCCCAATTTAAGGTTCTGAAAACCCTAAGCGTCGTCCATGGTGGTTTCTCGTATGGTGCGTAAAAATTCAATTCAGCTACATGGTTAGCTTCAGGAAGGTCCCATTAGTATAAATCAATCATAAAAATGCAATGATATGGTCTAAATAACAAAGCACGATTATGCAAAAAGAATGATACAGTTTGCCTTTGAATTACCAATTCTTTAAGTATGGGACAAAGTTCTTGATTGGAATCGTCAATTGGTCACCTTGGCAAGCTAATGGAATGGTTATTTGATCTTGAAAAGTCCTAAAACCTAGTTTTCAGTTTTCAACTTTCTTGGCAAAAACTCAAGTTTGGTTCTCTGTGTATGGCGCAGCTGGGAGGTCATGGGCACGAGGGTTTGCATCCATATATGTATGTGAGTGATTAGGGGTGAGAATTTGAGCCAAAGAATCCTTGAATTGATGATAAGATATCTGATTTTCCATGCATTAGTTTTCAAATCTTTTTCATGCAAACTTAGTTCAAATCATGTTCAATCACCAAGATTCTTTCCAAATCTGATTATACACAAAATCTTGAGATTATTTCATGCACAAAAAGATTCAAAAAGTTAGGTTTAGTATTTTTCACCTATTTATTTTAATTAAATGAATTATTAATGATTAAAAATCCAAATAAATAAATAAAAATGATAAAAAAACTTCCCTTTGGGCCAAATGGTCGTGCACATGCCTTGGATGATGAATTGTGGAAGAAAAAGAGGCCCATTAGCATTTTTAGGTCATTTGAAGCAATGTTGACTTTTCAAAATATCCAAAAATTTCCCAACTTCCACAAGGCATATCTTGCTCAATTTTTAAGTTTTGCTCATGTTCTTGGACATTTTGGAAAGATCTTTGAGTCCTCTAACCAATGCCTTTGGTCCCATGTCCTTTTGATTTACCAATCTCAAGTTATGGCCTTTGACTTAAAGTCCCTTTTTGTTGACTTTTGAAAATGACCTATAATGTTGAAATTGATAACTTTTTGTGAGAGAATTTCTTGGACTTGAAGTGTGAAGAGGAGTTGTAGGAAATGTCTTTCTCTTCAAAATGAGCTTTGGATGGAATTTTTCTGATAATCCATGTGAAAGTTATGCCTTGGTCAAGTTATAGTTGACTTTTTCAACTGTCCAAATATGGAAACTTTTGCATCTTGATGTTTTTTGAGACAAGCTTTGAGAATCATGATCAACCATTGATCAAATGATGTTTGTGGCTTCAAAATGAGATGTTGACCAAAAATTTGAACTTTTGACTGTCAAATGACCATTTTGCCCCTACAGTTGATTGTAGTGCAATTAGGGTTTTTGACTGTGCAATTTTGTGCTGTGAGTCTTGAAACTTGGTATGAGGATGCTTGACCATGTTTGTAGGCATGTGGGACTTGATTGGACCCTTGGAACCTTCATTTTCTTTGTCAGAACCAAAACCCTAATCTTTGACTGTTAGGAGGCCCTTGAACTGTGCAACCCTTGGGGAGATTTTGAAGCTTTGATTTGGCAAATTTTGAAGAATATGGGAGGGAAAATTTTGGGGTGCAACAATATGTATATGTTGATGAATGCATATTGTGAACATCTATATTCAAGATTTTAAGAATTATTTATACCATATTTGACATTTGATGATTCTTCAATAATCTTCAAGACTTTTATTTGATGTTGATAAGATTTTTGCACATCCTTTGAATGTTGATGTCCATGTTGTCTTCATCAAAACACATGCTTTAAATATGACTTGAGAAGCTTGCAATTACACTATCCGTGGTTATCCACGGGCTCTTAGGTACTTGCTCTTATGTTTTCAAAAATTTGTTTGCTTTTCAAATGTGTGTAGGTTTTGAAAAAAAAGTTTCGTTTGAAAAATTTCTAAGTAACTCTTGTATCTGTCCTCAAGAGTGTATGAAAAATTTGTTTGAAAACTTTTGAAAGTGTGGGTGCGAAAATTATTTTTGTTTGTTTTGAAAAGATCAAGTACTTAAGAGAAGTCTACCTACCCTAAGGAATTAGGCTGTGTAAGAATCCTTTAGATAGTGTTATCCCATCATTGAGAGGTAGGTAGCACCATCGTTGGAGGTGTTCGGGTCAATTCGATTAAGGGACATGTGTGGTCACCAAAGTAATAGTAGGACACCTTAGAAGTAATCCTAATGTCCTAGATCCTTTTTATCCGAGGTAAACGTTTCGAGGCAACTGGATCTTAGACAGGAGGGCGACCTCTAAAACACCCTATACTTGACGACCACGTTCGAGGCAACCAGTGAGGCGTACCCTAGGAGTGGCATGTGCATGTGGATTGTTTTTCAGTTAAATTGTCTTTGCATGTTATTTGTGAGCTACGGATTGGTTTTATTTTTCATACATTCTTGCAGGCATATTAACAGTTAGGAGTGCGGAAAATAAATTGCGGAAAGATAAATTCTAGCTATTACAAGGCGCGGGTATATACATCGCCAAAAACAAACCTGTTTGGAAAAAATAAACTGCGAGAAAATAAATAAAGCGATAAAGGAGGTCCTAATTAACTGTTACATTTCCGGAGCAGATACATAATAATGAATTAAAAAATAAATACGCGCGAAATAATGAGTCGGGACGTCATGAGGGTTTTGACCCTTTTTTGAGAAAGAATTGAATTTGTCTTTTTTTTGTAATTGCAATTAATTAAATAAAGCCTAATTACTAATTAATTAATTTATTAAAAGAAAAAATGTTTTTTTTTGTATTTTTATGTTTTTAATGAAATAAAATAAAAAGAAGAATTAAAAATGTCAAAAAAACCTAAGTCTAAATTTGTTTTTATTTATTGTAAAAAAGTATTAAAGTTAACTAATTAAACTAATTTAATTTAATTTACATTTACTTACAAAATAAGTTAATAAATAATAAAAATGTTTTTTTTTTGTTTTCTGAATTTTATGTTGAAAAAAATATTAATTTGTTAATTAATTAAATAGTACTAATAATAATTACTAAAGAAAATAAAAGGAAAAAATAAAATAAAAGAAAGAATAAAAAACCAAAGGTGTTGGGCCAGCATTGGGGGTGAAGAAGCAATTCTAGCCCATTAAGCCAAGCCTGCGTTGACTTCTGGATCAGGTGTGCCAGCGTTGATTGGGGATTATTGTGGTCCTTCATCTTTTGTCATCAGATCTAGGCTCAAGGACACATGGCACCTTATTATTTGAGGCGTATGATGGAACACACTATCAAGCCTGCATGGGAATTTGTTAGAAAAAATAGAACAAGTATTTTGGGGGACCTGGGAATCGAACCTAGGTCCCAATGGTTGCCAGACATGTCATCATCCACTGAGCCAAGTGCTTGTCTTTGTTAATATAATGGGCAATAAACATAATATATGAAAACAACGCCTATGCTGGAAATTAACAAAAAAACGCGCGCTACGTTTGAATTATCTAGTCACGCTCTTCCACGTCTTCGTCTCTTTCGTTATCCTGCAACAAAATAAAACAGATAGCGGGGGTTTTTAACCCCCACCAAGTGAAACGACCAAAAATAGAGACTAGCTCCCTAGGCTATATAAATAGGGCGCGATATGTCCTTTGGGTTCGTTTGGTTGCAAGGATCACAACCATATGCATAAAAGGTCCCAATTTTTCCTGTATGACAAACCCCCAATTCGAGAGCTTGGAAAACCTAAAATTCAACAATGGCGTTTTCTGTTTCAGGCCACCATAATACAATTAACCTATATCATTAGCTTCAGAAAGGTTAGAGCAATGCAAAGCATACAAAAAATCACATTAAATATGCATGAATTATGATTTACGATTGTGAAAATATAATCAAACCGTGTGACTTGTTCTGGCGTATTCTTGGAGTGTCAAGGCTTGTTTGTGATTGCAATGCGTTCTGGAGACTCCCAGCAATGTATTTGAACCTTTAAATCTCCTTGAAAGGGCCTGGAAGGTGGAATTCAGATTTGACTTTTTGCTTGATTTTTTTTAATATGGTTTGGCCGTTTGTGCAGTGCTTGTGCGTGAATCGTATTAGGTTTTGGTTCAGCATATGTATGGGAATAGAATCAGGTTAAAGTTTGGGCCAAGGATCCATGGAATTGAAGTTTGGAGATTCTTGTTTAACCACCATTGAAAGCTTTCCATTTTTGGCTCAAAACCAAGATTTTGTGCACCAAAAGGCTTGGCACAAAATTGTGAGCCGGCACATGACAAAATAAAAGTCATTCAAACCACAAAGATACCATTCAATTATTTTTTAGATTTATTTGAATTATTATGGATTTAAAATGGATTAGATCCATAAAAATTAAATAAAAATGAAACAATAAATGTTTGGTCTTGAAATTAATCATGGGACACGTGGGTGGCATGACAAGGCTGAATCAAGTGGAAGAAAGTGGGCCCTTTTATCAAAAATTGAAGTTTTAAGGATAGTTAACTTTTGCCATTTCACAAAAATTTCCCAACTTCTCCAATGCATATCTTGCTCAATTTTGATCATATGAACATGTTTTTGGACATTTTGGAAAGGTCTTGAAGTCCTCTAACCAATGCCTTTGGTCCCATGTCATTTGGATTTACCAATCTCAAGTTATGGTCTTTGACTTAAAATGCCTTTTTGTTGACTTTTGAAAATGACCTATAATGTAGAAATTGATAACTTTTTGTGAGAGAATTTCTTGGACTTGGAATGTGAAGATGAGTTGTAAGAAATGTCATCCCCTTCAAAATGAGCATTGGATGGGATTTTTCTGATGAACCATGAAAAAGTTATGCCTTGGTCAAGTTACAGTTGACTTTTCAACTGTCCAAAAATGGAAACTTTTGCATCTTGATGATTTTTGAGCCATTCTTGTGGAATCATGATCAAGACTTGATCAAATGATGATCGTGGCTTCAAAATAAGATGTTGACCAAAAATTTTGACTTTTGACTGCCAAATGACCATTTTGCCCCTACAGTTGATTGTGAAGCAATTAGGGCTTTTGACTGTGCAACTTGGTGCTATGAGTCTTGAAACTTGACATATGGGTGCTTGACAATGTATAGAGGCATATGGGACTTGATTGAGCCACTGAAAACCTCAAATTCTTTGCAAGAACCAAAACCCTAATTTTGACTGGCTTAGGAGATGGTTTGACCGTGCAACTCCTTGAGTAGACTTGAGCAAATTGAGATTATGCTTGTCAAATCTTGAAGAATACGGGAGGGAAAATTTTTGGGTACAACACTAATCATATCTTAGAGTTTTTATGATAACAATGAAATAAATTTTGTAAAATATATTTTATACTCTGATGTGTATGTTCTCTAAGTTCAGATGATGTTCTGACTCATGCATCTCAAGAAAGAAACATCATTCTACGCAAGTCTAAAGAAAACTCTACAAGAAGCACTCCAAGGAAAACTATGACGAGAAGCAATCCTAAGCAACCTCTGATAAAGCTAGCTGAAGCAAAGATTTGAAAGAAGCACGCTGAAAGCAACATCTGATAATGCAAGCTGAAGCAAACTCTGATGAACAAAAAATTGAAGAAAAATCTTATAGAAGAAAAGATAAAGTAAACTCTAAAGTGGCAACGCTGCAAGCAAACTCTTAAACTTCCAGAGACAAGCTCTGACAGTACCGTTGGTCATTTAATGCTAAGACGGCTAACGCACTCAAGTGGTACTACGCACGAGAAGATTGGAAACATAAAGACCAAGCCAACATGCATAATTAATGAATACACTCTCTTCAAGGTAGTAACGGTCAAGACTGAAAGCTATATATAGAAGATCATTTGTTTCAAATAAAGGTTACTGATCCACGAAAAACATACTAAACCTCACTGTTTTCATTCTTATAAACTAATATTATATAGTGGGTAATTCTTAAGTATTGGGAAACAATCTTAGTGATAAATCACAGTTTGTGATACATATTATTAGAAGCATTTTGATTCACTACAGTTAAGAGATAATTTTTGTAAGTGTTCCTTGAGAGACCAGTTGGGTCAGATTTCTCAAGAGGGCTAGGACTAGTTGAGTCTTAGAGGTGTTAGTCACTTGCAGTTGGCTTGTGCAGTGTATTGTTAGTCACAACAGTTTGGTTGTGCATTTGTAATCAATTTGATTATAGGGGATTAAGTCCTTGTTGAGAGAGGCGAAATCACCTTGGCGGGTGGACTGGAGTAGTTTGAGTTTCAAACGAACCAGGATAAAAATACCCGTGTCCTTCCATTAGTATTGCGCGAGAAATAGGAAAAACTTATTCAACCCCCCTTCTAAGTTTTTTATCACCCTTCACATTCTATATAACTTGAATTAAGGAAACAAGAAATATTGAATAATATTGAAAGAGAAAAGAATTTGGATTGAAATTATAAAACCTCAAAGTTTTGGTGGAAACATGAACAGTAGATCGATCCTTAGGATTAGTTCATCATGAAGGATTCATACAAGAAAATATTTTTTCTCCTGATAATTGTATATTGTCAACAATAATACACTGCCTTAGGTATATAAGAGAATAAGAAAATCGGGTCATAACCCAACTGGGTCAAAAACAAGAGAAACCGACCCAAAATCGGTTTAAAACTAAATGTTCCAAATGCTGCAACTTCAACGAATTATTCAAGCCTGCTACAATCTGAATCAGTTTCTGGCTCCAACATGAAAGTTGTATCTCTTTCTCTTAGCTTTCCAACACATACTAGAATGCCTCGATCCGATTCCTATAGCTTAAGTTATGAATTTTTCAATGAAAGTTGTCAAAGCTAAAAATTAAATACGGAAATCAAATTAAACCAAAAATAAACTAAATTAGAAAAACATTATAAAACATAAAAATAAACAAAGTAAAACATATAAATACTTAAGTACAAACATGGAAGAATGTGCATCAAAATTCACTTATCAAAGATCCATTTGAAGCTTTGATAATGACAACACATGGCAACAACTTTCAACCTCGATGATGGTGATATAACCAAAGAAAGCATCTTTTGACTCATCACAAAAGTAGACTCAAGATCAAAGATCCTATATAATCAGAAACTATCTAGCAAAAATCTTGAAGTCTTGAATAAAGGTGTGAAAGTTCGATAGGTCATGTTTGTCTGTCTGAGTGACCTAGGTATTGTAAAAGTAAGGAAGTAGCTTAAAAGTAATAAGAAAACTCACACACACCTAAAAAAATATCTTCTCAAATGTTTTTAAATTGAAAAACGATTTTCTAAGCCAAATTAAGTGATTAAAAGCTATCCAAAACTTCTCAAACCATTTTTTAAACTAACCAATTGATTGGTAAATTGTGTCAATCGATTGAAAAAACTTTTTGTGTCAGCCAATTGATTAGGGAATTAAGCCAATCGATTGGAATAATTTTAATAGGTTAACCATATGATAAGGACATGACAATAAGAACTTGCAACGACTCTATACCCAAAATTTTCTATTTGGGCTTGCTAATCGGTTATAAATGAGCTAGCCACTAGGTCAGAATCTTATGCCAATTGATTGGCTCATTAATTCGGCCCATATATTATTCTATTTTTGGTTTTCCAACTACTATATAAAGGAGACACTCCTCCTCTTCATTTTCCAACATTTAACATATTTTGAAATTTATCTCTCTAATTTATTTTTCCGTCTCTCTCTAGAATATATTTTCTTTCACTTGATATTGCTTTAGTGCTAGTAAATGAAAATTTGCTTGTGAGAAAGAATTTTTTTGTAAGAGGTCGTGCTGGTCATTTAAATTATTAAGATTGTGATACTCTTGAGAGATTGATTTTAGTTCGTAAGATAAACCTGTCATAAAATCTGTGATTGGTTTCTTAAGTTTTGTTGGAAAAGGATTTGTTTTGGTTATTGAGATAAACCATAAATATCTAAATGGTATGTTAGCTTAGCCTGCGATAAAAGCTGTCATTGGTTGGATATAAGCTTGTAAAAATCTCAAGATAAGATTATATTAAGGTTCATGGGCATAAACTTCAAAAGCTCAAAGTTTATAGTCAAACTTTCAAGAAGACTTCTTAGGGACATGACTAGGCCAACATTCAACCAAACCTCTATAAATATATGGTGCAATCTCTGTAACCTTATCCTTTTAATTTATGCAAGTTACTTTCAACATTTTATTTCCAATGCAATTTACTCAACCAAAATTTATAATATGGTCTTAATTGAGAAATGTGTAAAATTAATCACAATGTTTAAATACCACAATTCACTTCCTCTTGTGCTTGAAGTCACTTATCCAACAATAACCACATTATATAACCTTATACTCATTGGGAAATTATGGAAATATGGAGACATTGTGTGGAGAATGTAAGTTCGTTGGAATGATAAGTCAATTATAAACTTGTAGAATTAAGAACGTTTGGAAGTTAAGATAGAAATTCCAATTCTAGTAGTGATAGTGATACCATTTTACCTTATTCTTTTCCAGGACAGGAGAAATCACTAATGGCGACCAATTTATTTACACTTTTAGGAGTTGAATACTTTGAAACTCTTTACACTCTTGAGGAAAAGATGGTTTCTTTTCATAAGAGCATAAACTTATTGTTAAATATGCTTGGATCTCAACCCGAAAAGTTATCTCAATAGGTGAGGTTGCCCTCACGTTTTTATACACCCAACAACCCGAGAACCAAAGCAATGTGAGACTTCAAACAAACTCCAACAACACAACTATCAACTTCAACATCCACCCTCGGGCCTAACATGGGCTTGGGTCAAATTCTCACATTGCAGTCTTTAACCCGACTCTGATACCATGTTAAATATGCTTGAATCTCAACCCAAAATCTAGCTCTTTGATACTTTGTTAAATATGCTTGAATCTCAACCTCAAAAGCTAGCTCAAAGGGTGAAGTTGCCCTCACTTTGAAAATGAGCAAGGATGTTTGTTTTGAAAATGAGCAAGCAACTGGGAACAATCTACCTACTCAAAATTCTTTGTTCATTTCTTCCTTTTCTTTGATATTGCTATCTTACCATTGATTGGTAAGAGGCCTTATCTTTGGATGTAAAGGGACAGGCGTGGGTCATCGTATAGTCATGATAACAATGTTGTAAGATATCTTAGCATTTCTCTTTGAGGGACTAAGATCATTTGAAAGGCAACATTTGTAGCATCATCGAGGGACTATGATCTTATATTTTTTTATTATTTTTGCTAAGACATCCCACATGCATAACATGACCATTTTTGTAAGGCAACAAAGTGGAGTTTACCCTAGGGGTTCAAGTGTGCAAGTGTGTTTGATTTACATGCATTGTTTATCTTGAATTAGGGTTTACTAATTGCTGATTTTAATCTTGTCATACAAACTCTAATTACTAACATTTATATGAAAATGATAAATTGCGGAAAGTAAAATTACTACGCTATTGTATCATTAGGGGAGGGGGTATACAAATTTACAAATGAGGATTGCAAGAAAATTAAACCTAATTATCTATTACAACCATATTGAATAATATACAAGAATTGAATAAATATGCAAGAAAATAAATGGAAAGGAAGTAATTTTGTTTGGTTTTTATTAAGGGTTTTAACCTAATTACTAAAAAAGGAAAATAATTAATTAAAGATAAATAAAATTAAACCTAAACTAATTAAAAAAGGAATTAAGTTAGAAGGCGTTTTTTAGGGTTTTTTAATGAAAAGGTTTTAAGTTTAATAAAAATAATATGGAAATTAATTAATTAAAAGAAACCTAAATTCTAAGTTAATTTTAATTTAAAAGAAAAATAAAATAAACTTGAGTCTAATTATTATTTAAATTTAAAAAGAAAAGAAATTAAATTTGTTAACAAAATGTTTTTGTCTTTTGTCTTTATAAAGAAAAATAAAATAAATAAGTGTGAAAATAATAAATACAAATATTTTTGGATTTTTTATTAATAAAAATAATAATAAGAATAATAGTAATAAAAAATAGTAAAGAAAAACGAAATAAAACAAAATATGAAAAAGAAAATAAATTAAATTAAAATGATAAAAAAAAAGGTTTGGGCCAGATATGTGAAAGCTGGCAGGGGGTGAAAATTGAGTAAATCTTCTAGGCCCAACCAAGGAGGCCCAAGCGCTGGTTATTGCTGGAAAAAAGAAGGAAAATGTTAAAAAATTAAATAAAAGGCAGCGCTGGGACTTGAACCTGTGACCTTGAGATAAACGTGTGCTGCCTTTGCCACTGGGGTGGATGTACATCCGTTAACATAAGCAAAACAATAAATACATAACATGAATCCAGTCCTGAAAATGACTTCATCTTCAACCTCCAACCATGGTTCCTGTAACTTGCTCATTTCTCAACAAAAATGAAAGATGCAAACATGAAAGTTGCTCTATTTTTCCATATGAATCCAACCATATAAATATCATGAGCTATAAATCAAAGATGAATGAGAATTTTTAAAAGTACAAAATTCTGAACTAACTTTTTTCAGAGATTCAAACCTAAAATTCTCTAAGCTCAATCAATATAAATGAAATCTATGGACATGTACAGTTTCAGGACAATGATATCTATATTTTATCTTCACAAATGCAAGCTTAATAATGCCTAAATGAAAAGATAGAAGTTCATAAAAGATACCTCAAAACTGGAAATCGTGAAATACAAATGAGCTTGATTCAAGGTGCTGCAACGATTAGGTTAGCTTCCTCAAGTTCCCAGGAAGCTAATGTAATGATTAGCTTGAGCAATGGATGGCTGGAATGGCTTGGAGAAGTCAACTTGCAGACTCTGTTTTTTGGTTATGGAGGTTGATGAAAAGGGTCTTACAGTTGTGGAACAGGGATGGAGATGGACTATATTTTATGTGTAGGAGCTTTGTGATTGATTAGGAAGGAAAATGCATGAGGGAATTGTGAGTTACAAGTTCAAAGTCAGAATGTGAACATAAATGAAGTTTTGATGCAAGTTCTGATTTGAGGGAGTTTGGGAGAGTTTCAGGGTTCTTAAGCTCGTGTGTTAACTTGCAAATAGGGCCTCTATTTATAAGCAACAAGTTTGGAGACTTGTAGTTGATCAGAATTCAAAATCAAATGTTTAAGCTCAACATATGATTTTCTTGAAAAATCAAGTTTCAATGCTTTGTACTTGCTAATGTAGAGTGGTTACACTTTAAACAAACTTGCTTCTGACTTTGTAGATGGAGTGTGATCAGAGGGACCAACTGAGAGGCTCGAGAATTGACTTTGTGCATAAAGCTTGCTTTTCAAGAATGACAATGTTAGCTTTCTTCCCAAAATGGCAAGTGGACTTGGACAAAGCTTAAACCACTTGGATTATAGCTCAAAAGTTTGTGTAATCCATTAATTATGGATAGATACACAAGTTAGAATATCTGCAAAGCAAGATTATGCAGCCTAACATTGAGATTGGATTATGTGTTCATCAAGAAATGGCTTGTAATTCAAGTTTGAAACCCTGACTTTATGGCTTTGATTCTCTTAGCTCAAATATGATCTCAATGA
>OX451740.1:370045215-370299478 GCA_948472305.1 Vicia faba
ACTCGAATGCAACTCAATGCAATATACATATGGTACCAATTGTTATCCTTTATGGTTTCTACGTTTAAACCGGGTCCATCTCTCAGACAGATAACCACCAAAAAGCTCGTCCTCTAAGCTTGAAACCAGTCCTTTAGGTTTGGGACAAGTCACTAGCCTCCACAAAACTAGCAAACACTGCCTCTTGACAACAAATGATGCATGTGCAATTTCAACAATCATATATAATTAAGACCATCTCTCAATCTTAATTATACAAGTATATATCAAATAATTCATCACATTTGAATTATCTCACTATTGCACAACATACATATTTCATGTCATTATTCACATACAATGCATTCTCATATTATTAACCAACTCAACACACCACAATAACATATAGCCAACAATGCCAAACAATGTTATTCACATCCAACATTAATACTCAACATACATATATACATAATTCAAGTGTTATATTTTTATCAAAAAGTCATCTAAAACTTATCCAATACACACTTAATAAAATTATTAACATTCATGGTAATCCTCTATAATCATAAGCATACAAGATTCCCAATCAATTGAATAAAATATTAAAATTTCACATTGCAGGTCACGCTAAGTGCGCTCTTTGGCGCTAAGCGCCCTCAAGTGAGTAGCACGCCCGCTAAGCACGAAAATCTGCGCTAAGCGCTATGCGATTTCTATAGAAAAAACTTGTGATAACAGTCTTGGGTTCTCACAAGTCCAGCTTATAAAACACATCCAAACTGTCATGTTTCATGAATTAAATGCATTATAACATATATCTATCATGTAGCATCAATTACAAACATCAAAACATGATTCAAACATCAATTTCATGGATTATTATTCAAAACCTAAGCATGTCAAAAACCTAGAAATTGAAATATAACTTCCTAATGATGTTTTCTACCCATTACATACATCACATACTCCCATAATCAAATGAAAACTCACCCTTACCTTGGATGTAGATCTTTCTAGGGTTCTTATCTCTTATCTTTTCTTTTCTCCCTTTTCTCCTCTTACTTCTCTTTCTTCTCTTCTCTTGTTTTGACAACTTTTCTCCCTAGGTCTATTTTCTCTTTGTTTTACAAAACTCATACTGACTATTGTTTTACTCTAATGGGCTTATCTCACACACTCACACTAATATAACACATAAGGCCCAATTATTTATTTTGTTATTCTCACACCCAATAACCCAATCCACATATATTCATAAAATCACACAATTAATTAATTACTATATTATATAATAATTAATAAAAGTAATAATTAATATAATAACTAATAAATAAAATTTGGGTGTTACAACTCTCCCCCACTTAAAAGATTTCCGTCCTTGAAAATTACCTCAAACAAACAACTCGGGATAATATTCCCTCCTCTGACTCTCGAGTTCCCAAGTCACGTTTCCACCTTCCGGTCCTCCCCAAGCTAACTTCACTAAGGCAATCTCTTTACCATAAAGTTGCTTTAACTCTCGATCTTCTATCACCATATAGGTGATGTCTCCACAATCAGGTTATCTCTTACCTGTACATCATCTAATTGGACCACATGAAATAGATCCACAATGTATCTCCTCAACTGAGAGACATGAAATACATCATGGAGATTAGCAAGTGACGGTGGCAAAACAATCTATTAAGCCACTTCACCTACCTTCTCTGATAAGCCACGTCATGGAGATTACCCGTTACCGGAGTAACTCGAAGAAATACATGATCTCCCTTCTCAAACTCAAGTGCTTTCCTCCTCTTATCATGATAACTCTCCTGAAGAATTTGAGAAGCCTTCATCTTCTCCTGAATCATCTTAATCTTATCATTAATCAGCTAGACCATCTCAGGTCCAACCACAACACCCTCTTCCGACTCATACCAACACAAAGGCGTCCTACACATTATACCATACAAAGCCTTAAACGGTGTCATCCCAATACTAGAATGAAATTTTTTGTTATAAGTAAACTAAATCAAAGCTAAGTAGCTATCCCAAGCACCTCCTTACTCCAATACACAAGCTCTCAAAAGATCCTTAAGTGACTGAATCGTCCTCTCAGTATGATCATCTGTTTGTGGATGATAAGCAGAACTCAAACACAACTTTGTACCCAAAGCATTTTGCAAACCTTCCTAAAATCTCTAAGTAAATATCGCATCCTTATCTAACACAATGCTAGACAGAATACCATATAAATTGAAAATCTTCTCAATGTACAACTTTGCTAGCTTCTCCAATGGATAATCCATTCTCATCAGAATAAAGTGAGGAGATTTTGTCAACCTGTCCACAATAACCCAAATAGCCTCAAAATTACTCAGTGTTTTGGGTAGACTATACACAAAATTCATAGAGATACTTTCCCATTTCCATTCAGGAATAGATAACGGTTGCATCAAACTAGACGGTTTTTGATGTTCAATCTTCGAATTCTGACAAATCAAACAAGAATACACAAATTTAGTAATCCCTTTCTTCATACCTGGGCACCAAAATAATTTCCTCAAATCTTGATACATCTTAGTAGCTCCAGGATGAATACTCAATCCACTACGATGCCCTTCCTCAAGAATCATCTTCTTCAAATTTTCTATATCCGGAACATAAACTCTATCACGACATCTCATGATACCATTTTCATCAATCTGAAAATCGCCACCTCGACCTTGATTGATCAACGTTAATCTATCCACCAAACTCAAATCAGATTACTGACCTTCTCGAATATCATCAAGAATACCACTAGTAAACTTCAAATACCAAGCTTAACTCCATAAGAAGTCTCTTCACAAACCAAACTCATATCTCAAAATTTCTCAAGTAATTCCAACTCTCGCACCATCAATATCGACATATGCAACAACTTCTTAATGCATCAACCACAACATTCGCTTTGCCCAAATGGTAATTCAAACCATAAATCATAATCCTTCAAGAATTCCAACTATCTCATCCGCCTCATATTAAACTCTTTCTGATCAAACAAATATTTCAAACTCTTGTGATCACTAAACACATCAAATCTTGATCCAAACAAACAATGCCTCCAAATTTTCAATACAAACCCAACAACACCTAACTCTAAATCACGAGTCAGATAATTCCTTTCATGCATTTTAAGTTTCCTTGAAGCATAAGCTACAACTTGTCGATTCTGCATCAATACACCTCCTAAACTCATCAATGAAGCGTCACAATACACAACAAACAGTTATGCTGGATCAAGCAAAATCAAAATAAGAGCGGTTGTCAACCTTCTCTTAAGCTCTTGAAAACCAGCTTCACACTACACATTCCAAATAAAAGCTTGACCCTTCCTAGTCAATTGCGTTAACGGAAAAGTTAACTTGGAAAATTTTTCAATAAACTTCCGATAATAACCTGTTAAAACAAGAAAACTTCTAATCTCATAAATAGATTTCGGAGCTTCCCATTGATACACAACCTCAATCTTCGACGAATCAACAACAATACAACCACTCAATATCACATAACCAAGGAAACTCACTTCCTTAAACCAAAACTCACACTTAGAAAGTTTAGAATACACCTGCTTCTCTTTCAACACAGATAGCACAATCTTTGGATGCTCATCATGATCCTCTTCACTCTTTAAATAGATCAAAATATCATCAATGAAAACAACAACAAACTTATCCAAATACTGATGGAAAATTCTATTCATGTATTTCATAAATACACCAGGTGCATTGGTCACACTGAGCGACATCACAAAATACTCATAGTGACCATACCTTGTTCTAAAAGCAGTCTTCTGAATATCTTCACCCTTCACACAAATCTGATGATACCCAAACCTCAAATCTATCTTACTGAACACACTTGCACCAACCAATTGATCTATCAAATCATCAATCCTCGGAAGTGGATACTTATTCTTGATAGTCACCTTCTTCATTTGTTTATAATCCACATATAACCTCATGGTACATTCTTTCTTCTTAAACAACAAAATTGGTGCACCCCACAGTGACACACTAAGATGAATGCATCTCTTCTCAAGAAAATCTTCAAGTTGACTCATCAACTCTTTCAATTCAGATGCTGAAATCTAATATGGAGCCATCGATACCAGACTAGTTTAAGGAACTAAGTCGATCGTAAACTCCACCTCACGCTCTGGCGGTAAATAACTTATATCTTCAGGAAATACATCAGGAAAATCACGAATGATTGGTAAATTACCCATCACTCTCTTCTCATAAATATTCAATGTTGCCATCAAAGCCAACAACACAACACCATCCTGTACAGACTCATTCACTTGCTTGACCGACATAAACAAATCTCTCTCAAAAATAATAATCAAGAAATATAATTATCTTGTCAAAACAATTGATATAAACATGGTTGTATTCCAACCAGTTCATCCCTAGAATAACATTAAGTTGATCTAACGGAAGACACACTAAATCAACTCCAAAGTCTTTACCAAAAATACTCAACAGAAAATTCAAACACACATATGAAGTAGTCACTGAACCCATAGCATAAGTGTCAATAACCATACTTCTATTCATATCAGATAACTCAAGATTCAATCTTTTAACACAATCCAAAGAAAAGAAAGAATGTGTCACGCCAGTACCAATAATAGCAATCAAAAGTGTACCATTAATAAAGCATGTACCTCAGATTAGTCTATCCTCATCAGCAGTCTCAGAACCAGATAGAATAAACACTTTCCCTCTAGCTTGTTTCTTATTTAGCTTATCACACTTGGTACTAATGTGCCCTTTCTCACCATAGTTGTAGCAAGTCACACTCGCACCTCCTCTGCAATCATAAGATTTACGATCTAGATTGCCACACTTGAAACACTTCACATCAGTACTTGTATACTCAGGAGCACAATGTCCTTCGACACCATACTTGTAGCACCTAACTGGAGTAGGAGCTCCTCCCTCACTGGACTTCATGTCATAACCAACTTTCTGTTTCCCCTTATCAGTATGAGTTACATACGACTTTCCTCTGAATTAGACTTTTCCCTTCTTATCATTCAAAGACTTATAGTGAGAAACATTATCTCTATTATCCTCATCATAAATCCTACTCTTGTTAACCAGATCTGAAAATCACCTAATCTGTTGATAACCCATAGCTTTCTTGATCTCAGGTCTCAAACCATTCACAAACTTAAGACACTTAGATCTCTCAACATTAGTAGTGTTGTAATGAGGACAAAACTTAATCAACTCCTCAAACCTTGTAGCATACTCAACTACAATTCCATTACCCTGCCTCAGCTCAAGAAATTCAATCTCCTTCTTCCCACACACATCCTCTAGAAAATACTACTCTAGAAATGCATCTCTGAAAAGTGCCCAAGTAAACTCAATCCCATCTTCATCAAACCTATGAAAAATGTTACCCCGCCAATCCTCAACTTCCTTCTCAAGCATATGGGTGCCAAACTGCACCTTCTACGCATCTGATCAATTCATGACTCGAAATATCTTCTCAATCGCTTTCAACCATACTTGTGCCTTGTCAGGTTCATGAGCTCCCTCAAAGATTGACAAATTGTTCCTCTAAAACTTCCCCAAGGCACGAAATTCATCATCATCCCTGCTACCAGCATTCACATTTGGAACCTGCCCAATCGTACCAGCGAACATTTCCAATGCCTTGGCAATAGCATCGCCATTCCTTCCTGCAACCATCTTTCTGAGATTTCCAATCAACCAACAATTATCATCAGACAAACAATATTGGTTACATATCGAATACAAAAGGAAATAAACACATTAACAACCTGGCCAACTGGCCAACCAGGCTCTGATACCACTAATGTAACACCCTCTAACCCCCCGCGCAATAATATGATATAATCAAAGTACATTAGCATACATATCAAAAGAGGGTGTCACATGTATTTCAAAACCAACACAAATACATCGGTCATACTCATAACACACATTTAAAATCATGTTTTATACACATATGCATATCACAGCGGAATAATTTTATTTTCCAAACGATACTAATAAATGAATCTCATAATAGAAATAATGTATTAAAACATTAGGCACTAAAGGCCAATCACCACATAATCTCAATAAAATTATGAATAAAAGAGAGTATAACAAAACATCTCTTAAAAAAATATGAGTTCAAACATTTCCCCGTGTTACATGACCAGAGCATGACTCACTACCTAAATACAGATACACAAAGAACTAGCTCTTCCGACTAATCCTTGCAAGAAGCATCACTACCTTCGATACCTGAGCAATGTCGTATAAAATATCATTTCAACAAAGGGTGGGAATTCATATCATTATAGAAATATACAATAATAAGTAATGCATAACATACATACATCAATTGAATTCATCACACTTCACACATATCATATATTCAACATTATCCAATCCAATTCACATGTTTACATATACAACATTGCTCAATAATCCTTAATCTAAAGGTAATCAATCACAAATACTACAAATGTAATATTCCCATTAATATCACATAATGCACACTAATTACACATTTCATATCGACACATGTGACTTGAATGCAACTCAATGCAATATGCATGTGGTACCAATTGTTATCTTTTAGGGTTTTTATTTTTAAACCGGGTCCATTTCTCAAACAGATAACCACCAAAAAGCTTGTCCTCTTAGCTTCAAACCAGTCTTCTAGGTTTGGGACAAGTCATTAGCCTCCACGAAACTACCAAACATCGCCTCTTGACAACAAATGACGCATGTGTAATTTCAACAATCATATACAATTAAGATTATCTCTCAATCTTAATTATACAAGCATATATCACATAATTCATCACATTTGAATTATCTCAGTATTTCACAATATACACATTTCAAGTCATCATTCACATACAATGCATTCTCATATCACTAACTAACGCAACACACAACAATAACATATAGCCAACAATGCCAAAGAATGTTATTCACATCCAACATCAATACTCAACAGACATATATACATAATTCAAGTGTTATATTTTCATCAAAAAGTCATCTGAAACCTATCCAATACACACTTAATAAATTATTAAAATTCATGGTAATCCTATATAATCATTATAAGCATACAAGATTCCAAATAAATTAAATAAAATATTAAAATTTCACATTTCAGGTCGCACTAAGGTCCCTCAAGGCAGTAGCGCGTCCACTAAGCATGAAAATCCATGCTAAGCACGCTCTGCAATTTCTGCAGAAAAACCCTGCGATAGCAGTCTCGGGTCCCACGAGTTCAGCCCATAAAACTCATCCAAATAGACATGTTTCATGAATTAAATGAATTAAAACATATATCTATCATGTAGCATCAATTACAAAAATCAAAACATGATTCAAACATCAATTTCATGGATTCTCATTCAAAACCTAAGCATGTCAAAAACCTAGCAATTAAAATATAACTTCCTAATCATGTTTGCTACTTATTACATATATCACATACTTCCGTAATCAAATGAAAACTCATCCTTATCTTAGATTTAGATCCTTATAGGGTTCTTCTCTCTTATCTTCTCATTTCTCCCATTTCTCCTCTTTCTTCTCTTGTTTTGACAACTTTTCTCCCTAGGTCTATTTTCTCGTTGTTTTATAAAACCCATACTAATTACTGTTTTACTCTAATGGGTTTATCTCACACACTCACACTAATGTAACACATAAGACTCAATTATTCATTTTGTTATTATCACACCCAATAACCCAATCCACATATAAAACATATATTCACAAAATCACACAATTAATTAATTACTATATAATATAATAATTAATAAAATAAATAACTAATAAAATAACTAATAAATAAAATTGGGGTGTTACATGTACAAAACCAAATTTCATCAAGTGAAAAAGCTTCTACACAAGAGTTATATTTACATAAAATAAGCGAGTTTCGTAAATATAAACATCTACCTTTTCTATTAAACAACAAAATAAGGCATTCGCCCTTCTATCTTATTTGTTCAGATGTTTGAGATTCCTTTACCAATCTAAATGTAACTAGTGCTAGGTGGTTTATGCATTTTATATCTTTACTCCAAAGAAAGTTTGACGTCAGTACTATCTTTCTAAATTTTTTATGCATGATTAAAAATCAATTTGGAGTAAACATCAAAATGCTTAAGTCTGATAATAGAAATGAGTACTTCAATCATATTCTTATTTATTTCTATCAAAAAGAGAGAATTGTCCATGAGTCTTATTGTGTTAAAACACCATAGTAAAATGGAATTGTAGAAAGAAAAAAATGAGAATCTATTAGACCAAATCCTAGCATTGTTGATTCATCAAAATATTCCCAAAAAATTTATGGGAGAAAGATATTCTCACTAGCACATATCTTATTAATCATTTAACCTCTAGAGTATTAGAGTTCAAGAGTCTTATGAAAGTTCTTTCTTATTTCTATCTAAATTTATCAGCAAGTAATAATCTTAAATTTCAAATTTTGGGTGTGTCTAATTTGTCTATGTGAATAGACAAAACAGAAAAAACTTGATCCTAGAGCCTTAAGATGTGTTTTTGTCAGATATTCCTCTATCCAAAAGGGATACATGAGTTTCCATCCTCAATCTAATATGTTATTTTTTGTATCGTGGGATGTTATCTTTCATGAAGAGGAACCATACTTCACTCAACTTTATCTCAAGGGGGAGAATTTTAAGGAAGATAAGCTTGAAAGTCTCAAGCTTTCTGGTCTTTAGCCAAATACACTCAATATGTCAGGTGTTAAGTCAAATACATTTGGTCGTTCTGGTCGTGAGTCAAATACATTCAAATTTTCTATTATCGAGTCAAATACATCTAATATTTCCATTTTTAAGTCAAATACACTTAATAGTTCCGAGTCAAATACTTATAATCTTTCAAATTTCAAGTCAAATAGACTCAGTCTTCTTGGTCTCGAGTTAAACTTGTACCAGACCTATATGAGGCTCAAGAAATAAAAAGTTGAGTCAAATCAATCAAATTCACTAGTAGATGAACTTGGGCCTGAAGTGGATGTAAGATATAGAAAGAATCTGGTTTACATGAAAAAAATCAAATGACATTCTTGAATTGACACAAATTCAAGAGCCCGACTCGATTCCTTCAAATGAGGTGATTAGTTCTTCTGCATTACAAGAATAACAAGATAACATGATGACCAAAAAAAAAATTTCCATTAGAAAAAGAATCATAAAATGCACCAAACAACCTTTATCCCCTTTCAAACTATCTTTATTTACAAAAATTCTCACCCACCCATAAAGCCTTCCTTATAAATCTAAACGCAACTTTTATACCTACTAATGTTTTTTAGGCATTGTCTGATGAAAAATGGAAGCAAGTCATGAATATTGAGATGGACACATTAAAGAAGAATATAACTTAGGAGTTAATGACTTTACCAGAAAAGGAGAGACAAGTTGTATGTAAATGGGTGTACACGATAAAATATAAGGGCGATGGATCAATTGAAAGATATAAAGTCAGATTGGTTGCTAAAGGATTTATACAAACCTATGAAATTTACTATTCATATACATTTGATCTATTTGCAAAAATTAATACAGTCAGACTAATTTTATCACTTGCGGCCAATTATCGTTGAGATTTACAAAAATTTCATGTGAAGAATGTCTTCTTACATGGCGAACTTGAAGAAGAGATATAAATGTAGGTACCACTAAGGTATGATAAAAAAGTTTCTCAAAATATAGTTTGCGTGTTGAAATATATGTCATATGCCTTAAAACAATCACCTCGAGCATGGTTTGGAATGTTCACTAAGATTATGAAATTTTTAGGGTACAAGTTAAGTCAAGGAGATCATAACTTGTACATCAAACACTCGCCACAAGGGGGAGTAATAGTTTTGTTAGATATGTGGATGAAATTTTAATCACCGGAGATGATTGGAAGGAGCAATGAATCTTGGGTCATTGTTTGACTATGGAGATTGAAATAAAAACTATTGGAAATTTGAAATACTTTCTAGAATCGATGTGGCACATTCTCGAAAATACATTTTTATATCTCAATAAAAATACATGAGTGGTTTACTCAAGAAGACAGGAAAAATAATGTGTAAACATGTGAGCATTCTTATGGATCCAAATAATAAATTGGGTAATACAAAAGAAAACGTTACAATAGATAAAGAAATGTATCATCGTCTAGTTGAGAGATTAACTTATTTGTCTTACACTAAACCAAATATTACATATGCTATAAGTATGGTTAGTCAATTCATGCACTATTCAATAGAGATCCATTTACAAGTAGCTCATAGAATTTTGCAGTATCTCAAGGAAACTCTAGGAAGAGTAATTTTGTTCAAAAGAAATGGAAATACAACCCTTGAAGCATATACTGATGCAGACTATGTAGTGTCAATTATTGATAAGAGATCCACTACAGGGTGTTGCACTTTCTTGGAGGAAATCTTGTGACTTGGAGGAGTAAGAAGCAAAATGTAGTAGCATGTTCTAGTACTGAACTTGAATTTCGAGTCATGGCACAAGGCACTTAAGAATTACTTTTGCTAAAAATTGTGTTAGAAGATTTAAAAATCAAATGGGAAGGACCTATGAAACTCTATGGTGATAATAAGTCATCTATCAATACTGCTCATAGTCCAATTCAACATGATCAAACTACATATATTGAGGTTGATGGACACTTCACTAAAGAGAAATTTGATAGTGGACTAATTTGCACCTCATATGCGTCCCCACAAAGAAAACTTGCAGATATTCTTATTAAAAGGTTGAGTAATTCAAATTTTGAATGAATTGTATTCAACCTGTGAATGAAAGAATAAAGAATAATTATTCACCCGTTTGAAAGAGATGAAGGATATTGAAAATAGTTAAGTGTAGTGTATGTTTTTTATTAAAATGAAATATTTAAGTCTTTAGATTCATATATTTCGGGAGCTGAACTTATATTTATTTATTTTTTTAACATAAAATGTAACTAATTATGTAATATGTATAAACATGAGAACTTTATTCACTCAAGGATATTCGAAAAATTTCTTATTCTTATTTTTCAAAATATGCTTGGGGAGGTCCACTAGGGACACAACTTTGGGCTGATCCTAAAGTACTTTCAAGTAACAACTTAAGGTCTTGCTTCAGTAAAACACTAAACATAAAGTCTTTAAATACTAGCCATTAGAAATGCATGCTTCCCAATAAGTACAAATTTGAATAGAAAACCTATTAGAGAACGATAGTCCACCACTATTCCTAAGCAAATCTAAATTATGAATATATTGCAGCCACAATCAAAGTCTTCTCCCACTAAACGTGGTTGAGCTACATAGATCAGTTGATATCATTGTGTTCTGACATAACCAGCTCTTTGCATAGACCATGTAGTGAATGAATACCTTGATCATTTTGTAAAGATTATCCAAGTCTCCTTAGGTTCAATTCATGGGAGCAGAACATGAGCACCTGATAACAGCATACAAAAGCTTAAAGATCTCCTTCAAAACAAGGTTTATTAGCAACTGCATCTCAATGCATCAGAAACAGAAACTTTTTTATGCTTACCTTCTCTGGTTCAATAAATTCTCCACAGATCCCAACTTCCTCCATTCCGAGCACTTATCACACTGTATCCATTTCTCATTCATCCTGTGATTCAATTTGCAAATGAAATATTACATTAGTCCTAAATAATATATATCTAACAGAAACACGTACGCGCATGTTTTTTTGTTTCTCGAGTTTTGGTTTTACTAAGTGACACATGTTTATCTTACCCGTTTAAGAATATTCCTCTCTTTGCAATGATAGGAGGTTCCTGGGTCAATTTAAGTATAGTCAATTATCAATCTGTAGCACTGACACCTCTGGAAAAAAGTGTGTCCGTATCTATGTCAATGTTATGTTTCATGTCAGGTGTCGGTGTCCGTGCTTCATAGAATGTATCAAATAACATCAACAAAACATTTTCAACAAGCTGTATATGAAACATTTGTGGATTATTGTCATTAAATTAGTCCTTTGAATTGGTGTGCTACCATATTAGTTTACTCACTTCATATTCTTCAAAAACATGATCCTCAATCACCACAACGTTTGAATTAACTGATGGTGATGGGTGAAGAAAATCTTGAGCCTCTTTCCAACTAAGCTTCAACATCAATGCATCTTGGTTATCAATAACCAGCCTCTTGCTTTTTGAACCAATGTCACATGTTATTTGTTTCTTCTCAGGAACTAGCTCTTGTGGCAGATACATTCCATCTCTTTTCATGCCTTTAGACAAAGTGACTTCATGCACCTGTGGGAAATAAACTATCATAAATACAAAAAATAGGAAGTTTCATTTGAAATGGAGCCATATGATATATAATATCAGCAGAGCCGTCTTAAGTTTCTAGAGTATTGTGTAGATTAGTCATGGTCCAACCATGATAAAATAATGTCCTATTTATGTATAGTTTAAGTCTATGACAAATTTAAGATCCTGTATAGTACTTCACTTTGTACGTACTCAAAGACGGTCCAAAATATATATTCGAATATGTTACTAAATGTTTATGTTTTAAAAAAATTCTTCTTCTAACGAGTCATAACGTAATTTCTACATCTCTCCTATTTTACACGAGATCTTTACGAGTATCGATTTAGAGGCGGTTACCTGCGTAGAAGAATTTGACGTCTTTCGAAACCCTATTATTAGTATCTCCCCAGGGTCCATTCGGCTAAATGTTACGAAATCTCCAGCTTGCAATTGCATAGACTGAATCCAAGGATGTACACCTTCTAAAACATATATCCTGCTGCTATTATTTGGCCAAAATCTAAATCTAAACATCAGTTTCTTCCTTTTCACATCTTCAATATGTAAATAAATGCCCCCTGGTTCCGAAATCGGAGGAAAATATGCCTGCAAAAACCATACTTCTTTCAGTTCTAACAAATTATAGAAAAAGGTTTATAACAAAATGATTGGTTATGAGCAATATTTAGATAATTAGTTACTAAACTTACTTCAACGCATGGTTTCGGAAGAACCATGCGACCAAGTCGACCAACATCACTCGCTGTCAATGTCTTCTCAAACAGCGGTACAATGGTGGAATTTAAACTTTAACGCGTCATGAATTATGGTTAACAAATATTTTTCGAAGATAGAGTAATCGCTGAAACAATAAGTTTATCATTCTACATAAAATAAAATCAGGAGTGATCAAATTACACCAGTGTCATATTTATATTTAGTTACACCGTTCAATATCTTTATATCCGATGTCTTTATTGAACGGTGTAACAGAATGTAAGTATTACACCGGTGTTAATTTGATCAATTCACGCATGAAATACATAGCATACAATAAAAAAAATTTAGAAAAGTAATGGATACTCTCCAGATAATTGCTGTAATTCTTGATCAGTAATCTTAGGCAAATTACGCGGAGATATGTTCTTCCTTCGTCGTTTTATAGGTGATTGTCTCGCAATCTGAATTGGTGATGCCATGCGTACACATTTGTTTCTGAATCTGTAGCAAGAGCTGGGTTAGGGAGATTGTGAAACATACATATGTTTAACATCATTACTCATGCATGCATTTTTTATAATAGGTTTAACGTACCATGGCTAATAAAGATAATAGACGATTCAACAAATATTATATGTTTGCAATGGCAACAATGTATAATGAATTAAGCAAAAGAAATATATAAATTTATCTTACACGTTCG
The DNA here is from genome assembly GCA_948472305.1 of Vicia faba. Classification (NCBI taxonomy): domain Eukaryota; kingdom Viridiplantae; phylum Streptophyta; class Magnoliopsida; order Fabales; family Fabaceae; genus Vicia; species Vicia faba. The sequence continues at coordinate 370,058,968 of OX451740.1, forward strand.
AGTGATGAATACTTTGAATAGTTTATACAGCTTATGCCACCAGTATCTTGCAACTCAAGTAGTGACTGAGAAACAACGATTCCACAATATATAATAATTTTGCACCCTCATGTAAAGTTAATAAGGAAATTCAATGGACACAAAAGATGGTAATTAAGGTTGAGAACATTAATGGAGGCTAGGGTTATGTTATATTGACCAACTTACAAAATCAGTAACATATATTATGGGAGAGACGAAACTACCCTTAAAAGTCAAGTTAACACATCTGAAACTCACACGTATCAAGAGAGAGTATCTTGAGTTTGTTAGTCAACAAACAATGAAATGTGACTTTGTTGAACCAACCAAAAATTTGCATACCTTAAAGAAAGTTTCTATTTTTACCATAACAATTCTCTTTTTAGTTTTACATTCTTATTATGCTGTTTTTATGTTAATTAACTCCATGACTAATAAAGGGTTTTCTTTGACAGGAATAAATCATGTTCCGGTTTTGACCAAGTCACATTCTGCTTCAATACGGCACACTAGAGCATTAATCTAAGAATAGAAGGTTGAGACTGATCGTAGTCCGGGAAGGCAGGAGCATTAACATGACCAATGCTCCAGAATTATAAGAGAGGGAGACGCTATATCTCCGTACAAAACCTTAAGATATTAGGTAAATGAATATTCTCTCTTATAAATCTAACATTCTACTTATTTATAGACAATGTGAGACTTTTAACCACTCACACAAGTGTGAGTCTCCGACATACTATAACAGGATCCAACACAGGATCTAACTCCTGCTCCTCCACCAAACTGAACCAGACTCTGATACCACTTATTGAAGAGTCTGGAGAAGGCAGAAGCACCAACGGGACCAATGCTCCAGGACCACAAGGGAGGGAGATGCCATATTTCCACCCTAAACCTTAAGGCATTAGGTAAATGAGTCATCTCTCTTATAAATCCAACATTTCACCCATTCATAGGTGATGTGAAACTTTTAACCACCCACACTTGCACCCAAGAGAGGTTGTTGGATCTATCTGATGAATCTCGTGAGATATCCCAAAAGATCAACTTCTTTGGCCGAATCAAAGAGTTTAAGTATCAGAAAATGATCTCGCACTAGAGTTATATAGAAGCATGACCGACAAAGTCCAAAGGACTGTCATAACAGATAATTTATTGATGTCACCTCGTTGATGTGGTGACGTCACGATGACGCTAGTCCTTTAGGGTATTTACCCACAAAGAAGTTTCTAGTACCACATAACGTGAGATGACATTACTCTAAAAAGACACCTAATCAAGTAGTCATAAGGAATATGACCGTCAGATCGTATTGTTAGTGATCCTCAGACACATGTCCAATCTGACATCAATACAAGTTGAAGGTTCTATATTTAGGAGCACACTATTCTAACCCTAAAACTTTCTAATTATGATCGTCATTCACTTGCACGTCAGAGTTTCTGAAGGTACTATCGTCAACCCACCTTTCGCTAAATTGTTGAACAATGATATCCCACAATAATCAAACTTTTCTACTTCTACAATTAACGAAAAAATAAACATCTTATGTGAGGCCTATTACTTGTCGTTTAGAGACAATCGACGAGGATTGAGGAATAAAATAAGTGGCTAGAGCGGATCAAAACGACTTATTTTGGTTTTCAAGAGAAACCATGACTAGAAAGAGGTGATCGATGACCAATACATGTAAACGAGGAAACAATGACACTCTATGACGAGGATCAAGCGGAAACGTCTCTCCATCATAGAAGAACAAACCACTGCAGATGTAGATCTTGTTCTCTAACATTGCATAAATGTTTATCCTCTAATTCTCATTGTCATCACCAACACCATAGAAGGCACTGTAGAAATTCATTTCCATCGTTCCCTTTTTATAGTTCATGAAATTAAGAAGACACTCCAAAGAGAAACACATTTTCCAAGAGAATCAGTGATTATTTTATCTTTTTGGAGCTCCAAAAAGCCTTTGGGGGTGGGAACATGTGATGGGACGATGGACCATGGTAATCACATCGCGCTTAGGGATGTTCTCCTCAATTTTCGTGGAGTAAGTGATCCTAAGATGTAAAAACTATTTACCCTCACCTTGCATTTCCTTTATGAACTTTAATAATATAACTAAGAATAAGATTTGGTTCTGCATCTGACCTTTAGTTTTGATGATAACAATACATGCGTGATTAGATAACAATTTAGTACCTTAATGATTTTATCTAGTGTGTATCTTTTGTTAACAGATTTTGACATTGAAGATATGATGTGTGAAGTCATTAGACTATGGACTTAACACACTGAGTGATACAAATACGTGTTATAAGAATCAGAATGCTTCTAAAATAACGGTTTTGAGAAACGTTAACTTTTAAAGCTTCTGATTGTGACTTTGATAGTAGAGCTTCTGAAGGCTTCTGAAGCTCTGAAGATTCTAGGCTCTCTTGCTCCAAGGTTCTGCATATTCTGAAGACAAGGTTCTTGTGAACAAGTTTTAAAGACTCTGAAGACCAACATGCTGAAGACTCTGAAGACAAAGTTCTGAAAACTTTGAAGACAAAGGTTCAGAAGACAAGTTTTGATCCTTTTAAACATGTTTCAACTAATACATAATCTAAAGCCTCTGGAGATTAGAATATAAGGTCAAAATTATTTACGTGAGAAATAGTACAAGATTACCTCATTTCACTACTCTAATTTTATGGCGAAAGGATTATACTATTGGTACAATGTTTTCTACCACTCACATTGACCGTTATGCAAGAAGTCAATTGGAATTATAGTATTCCTATTATACACTCCAACGGATTTCTTTTTTTCTATAAAAGGAAGACTTGAAAGAATTGGAAAAACAACTTTTTACGCTGAATTATTTTGCTAAAACGCTGTTGAAATTTCATTATAAATATTTTGTAAATATTTGTAAAGCAAGGAACTTTTGTTCGTTAACTTGCTAGCGATGAACGGTTGTTCGCTAACTTACTTCTAACACTATTGTGTTATTTCTGTGTATTTCAACTTGTGTAAGTATTGTTAGGTCTGTGATTTTATGATTGGTAGAAATTTTGTTAATACATGTATCACATCAAGATGTCGTGACATATTGATCATACATCGTAACAAGCTCATTTTTTACTTCTTAGAAGATTTGGTTTATTTAAGTGTGGGATTGTCTATCATTTTATCTCACATATTTTTGCAGTTCAAGAAGGATTAATTTTGGAACAACTGTAAAATTTTGGCACTTACAATAACAGAAGTCAATACTGATGTCTCAACAATACACAATGTCACGACATATGTTATAACATCTGCTGGCAGAAAAATAGACTTGCTAAAAACAGAAAGATTATGCAGAAAAGTAAATTGCAGAAACTTAAAGAATACAATCAATTGTTAAACCAGTTCGGTGAAAATCACCTACTCTAGGGGCTATCAATCTAGGAAGAAAATTCACTATAAGTAGTATCAATTCAAAGCTAAATAGTCCCAGTTTACAATTTCTTACTTAATCCCTATCTAGTGCAACTTCTACCTAGGAACCTCCTAGGTATGAGAATTGTAACACCCTGAATTCTAGATTAATTATTTATTTAATTAATTTTGTGTAAATATATGAGTCTTTGTGAAGTGTTTGGTATATATGATGTTTTTGTGTTTTGTGTTAGTCCCTGTGACAGTATATGGTGTGTATTCGTGATGCATTTGTGATGCAATAACAATGACTTGATGAATAAGATGTTTAAGATGATGAATTGTATGGTGTAGGATGGGATAATAAGAGGGTTTAGAATTTAAATAATTAGTTTAGAATTATTTAAATTTAATAGTGATTATTTAGAATTATTTGGATCTAAATAAATAGAATAATATGTGATGTAGAGAAAATAAGGGCATTGTGGTCATTAGTGAAGGATAAGTGAGGGCATGATGGGAAGTTCATTATTAGGGGTCTAAGAGGGAAAGTTTGGTATAAGGATAAGGTTTTGAATTTTACACGCTCATTTTGTATGATAGAATTTGGAAGAAAAATGTGGAGAAAAGAGAGCTAGGGCACGAAGAGGCAAGAAGGACATAGGAATCCCGGTAGAGCACGAAGAGGAATTGATCTCTAGCAATAATCTTAATTTAAGGGGAGTTTTATCATTGTTATTATATTTAACTTAAGGTTTATATGATTGGTAGATTGCCTTATGTCACACCCCAAAATTTGCCCTCTCATTTCTCAAGGAATCATCTTGGATCCCCAAGTTTGCTTCCATCCAATTCCAAGCCTTGAACTGCAAATTTTCAAAGAAATCATCCACAAGGGCAAACTGGTCATTTGCACACTGAAAAAGTCAAACTTTGACTTTTGAATCAAAATCAAGCTTCAAGAATCATATTTCATCAAGACACTTTGAAATATGAAGTTTTGTTTCATCAAAATCCAAAAGGTCAAAATTCTAAATACTTAGAATTTTTTCTAAGTATTTAAGAAAAAATGACCACTTCAGAAATTCTGAGCCAGCCTCCAGGCAGGTGCAGTCAGAAGTTACAAACATGGTTCAGAACGTAGCTTTCAATCAGAACATGGCTCTTCAGCATCTACGCAAGTTCAGTCAGAGTTTGCTAGGATAATGTAAAGAAGGTAATAAGGCGTAATATGAAGCCTGAAAGCTCATTCAAAACATGCTGGAGCCATAAGATAAGAGGATCAGAAGATGGGATGCCACGCTGAAGCAGAACTTCTGATCCAGAACTAAGCCTTGGTGTAGAGTTTCACATTGCAGGATTTCTGGTTGTGATAAGTCTCATCATCATTTAATGCTCACAACCACCTTCTGAGTCTTTATCCAAAGGATCTTTACCACGTGTACCTCTACTATCTTGGGATAGCAACTTTGCTTTTGCTTTTCCTTAATTCCTACCGACAGTCACCATGCTTGCTTCAAAGTCAAGGCAGCGCTTCAGCACATGAAGGCTATTTTCAATGCTTTGGTCAGAACTTGACCAAATCCCAAGATCTTGTTTATACAACTTGCTGCAGACCTATGACCAACAACTGGTTCAGCCTACGCCTGCATCCCATGATTACACCAAACTAGCATACGAAAACTGTGATGAAAAAGCAAAAGAACAGGATGCAAAAACAGGTTTAAATCCCATTTGTTTTCCCCCCCAAATCACAACAAATTCATCTATAAATACTTGGCTCCATAACACGGTCAACGGGCTGGCTTTTGAAGAGAGAGATTGGCCAAAAGAGAGAAAAGGAAGTTGTGAAACCTTCATAAAAAAATCCAGATTTCTCATACATAAAAACAAACATTTGTTCTTCCCTTTGAACAAAAGGACACAACCACTCTTCCGTCTCTCTCGCTGACTCAGAACATCCAAAGGCAGCCACTTAAATCTCCAAGCACGCTCCAGGTAAGTCTTTCTGACTTTACTTGCTTTTCATTCTGAACATCATCAACATGTAAATATCATAGCATTAATGTTGTATATATCATTGCTTAAATAGAAAACTATGGATCGGAAATTCTAGAATAATGCTAGGCTCAGACTTAGGATTGGAACTTCTATGATTTGTTGTGTTGTGATCATTCTGACCTGCTGAACTGAATAAATTGTTGTTGTGTTGATTAAGAGCTGAAATGTAACACAGAACTTCTATTTTTCACTCATCTTTTTAACACACAAAACATCTAGGATTTTCTCACTGTTTAAGCACGCAGAACTTCTGAGTTCTCTTCACTGTTTTAACACATAGAACTTCCATGATTTTTCTCACTGTTAACACATACTGAACTTCTGATGTTCACCCGCTGGCCCAGCACAATACTGAACTTCGGATGTTCACTCACAATCTTAACAAAACACAAAATTTCCGAGTTCTCCTTACATGTCAAATACACTGAACTGCTGACGTTTGCTCACTGTTTCAATGTAATACAGAACTTCTGACTTTTGGTTCACTGGTTGGACACCACCTAGAACCTCTGTGTTTTCCCTCTAACCTTTTGCAGGACTTCAGAGTGTATCAATCCAGAACCTTTGTTCCCTTTCCCTCTGACGTTATTTTGCAGGACCTCAGAGCGTACAAATCCAGAACTTCTGATCCCACTGACGTTTCCTGCTGAGTCACGCGCCTGGCTTCAGAACTTCGGATCCTAGTTGTTCTTCTTGCAGCAACACGCTGTTTCTACTTTGCATTTATTTTCCTTTTCATCTTTTTAATATTAACATAAAAAACATAAAAATATTTTCCTTTTAATTTATTTCCTTAAGACAAAACATTTTCTAAACAAGTCCACTTTCTTTCTTATATTGTACATATTCAATATGGTTGTAATAGTAACTTAGGACTTATTTTACTTGCAACCCCCATTCATAAACTTGTACACCGCATCCCCTAAAATGTTGTAATAGCGTAGGACTCTACATTTTCGCGCTTTTATTGCTTTCATATACTGTATAGTAATTAGGCGTGTATGGCAAGATAAAACCAACAAGTAGACCACCAAAAATCAAAGACAAATACATGCTATCAAACACACTATTCACACATGCACCCTTAAGGTTAAATCCACTTGTTGCCTAAAAAATGGTCATGTTATGCATGTGGGGTGTCTTAGCAAAAACAATCGAAATACAAGATCATAGTCCCTCGATGACGCTATCAAAGTTGCCTTTCGAAATGATCTTAGTCCCTAAATAAAAATGCTAAGTCATCTCACAACATTGCTATCATGGTCATACGATGACCAAACGCCCGTCCCTTCACATCCAATGACGGGGCTTCTTACCAAATCAATAGTAAGATAGAAACATCTAAAGGAGAAGGAAAAGCACATCTAAGATCTTTTGAGTAGGTAGGTTCGCTCTCAGTTACTCGCTTGCTCACAACAAAAACATTTTATACACCAACACCCTCACTTTGAAACATTTTCGAAAAACAAAACTTTGTACGCGTTCTTATAGAAACGAGAGCCATTACAAAGGAAACCCTTTTCAAAATCACTTTCAAAAACACATCTTTGAACTATTTTTGAAACAAACACTTTGTATGCGTTCTTATAGAAACGAGAATCATTACAAAGTTATATTTTCAAAATACTTTCAAAACCCACATCACAAGCACACATTCAAACAAAAGCAAGTGATCTAGCAAGTAACTAAGAGCCCATGGAAAACCATGGATGAAAAGGGTGCTAATACCTTCCCTTTTCATAATCTACCCCCCAAACTCAAAAACATCTCTAAAGGTCTTTCATGTGCTTTTTCACCTTTCCTTTTGGATAAAAGAAAAGTAGGTGGCGACTCTTGCTAAACCGCAACATTTGCAAACACAAACGCAAAACCCTCAAGTCAGTTCTCCCACCGTATCATAGAACTGGTGACTCTGCTGGGGACAATTATAAAAGTGGGGTTACCTTAGGGCTAGATCACATTTACTTACTTACATTGCTTGATTTGTTTGCTTTACATTTTGGTTCCTTGTTTGGGTTTGTTGTAAATCCTACACCCGGATTTGGGGACACCTTTTAGGTAAGTAGCAATAGACTGTGAGGGAACTGTGTGGGGTATACCGACACGCTTGAAGCAGTAGCTACATTGATGTGGCACTTTGGTTGGTGTTGTACCCCAAAATTTGCCCTCCCATTTCCTCAACATTTTCTCATCACAAGACCTTTGAAGATCAAGGTCCAGTTAGGGTTTCCTCTGCTCAAGACTTCTCCTTGCACTGTGGACTCAAATTAGGGTTTGTGTTTGCCCAAGGATGTTTTGACCTAAAATGCCTAAGATGACTTTCATGTCTCATGTTTGACTCACAAGATTATCCATACCAAGTTTCAAGTCCTGATTCCAAGTTTTGCCCAGTCAATTGGACAGATGACCTAGAAATCAGCTGTATTGGGAAAAAGTCAACTGTGGCCAATGGACAGTCAAATCTCATGAAATTTGATCCACATCAACATTATGAACTCATATGGACCATTTGATCAAGTTTGGATCACAATTCTCCAAGAAATTTGATCAGATCACCAAAAGGGCAAAATGGTCATTTTCAGGGTTTTGACTGCACAGAGGCAATTTTTGACTGTTTGACCTAGCCAATGGCAAACCAAGTTCACATATGGACTCAAGGACTCAATGAAATGGTCTTGACACATTCATCAAGCTCAAAAGATCCCAAGTACACAAGATTGACAGTTGAATTTCCCAGTCAATTGATCAATTTTGACTGTATACTGAAAAGTCAAACTTTGACTTTTTGGTCAAAATCAAGAGTCAAGATTCATTTTTTATCAAAACATGCCAAATCATGAAACTTGTTCACCAAGAAATCACAAAATGCAAATTAGGGTTAGAAAATGGAATTTTTCATAACTTAGAATTTTTCTAAGTTATGAAAAACCCTAATTTTTTCCCAAATTTGCCCCACCTTTTCACCAAGATCCATTTGGATTCAAACAAAAGTCAAAACATGAAAGTTGTAGCTTGTTACATAATCTACAACTTTGATTCACAAAGTTTTCTCATTTGAAGCTTGTATCTCAAGTTACAATTTTTTGAATAAGGGCACTAAACCATTTTTAACTTAGTGAAATTTTAACCTATTTTGACAAGGTTTTCTACCCCACTTCAAGGCCATTTTCCATACCCTTCCACTTGGAATTTCAATTTGCATTTCAAAGATGGATTGTAGTACACATTCCAAGATTTCCAAAATGTCCAAGAACTCATCAAACAACCTCATAACTTGAGAGATTCGAATTTCACAAGTTGGCAAAAATTCACTTTTGTTCTTCATCAAAACATGTCCATAACTTTGCAAATTTGAACTCAGCATGCTTTAGGATTGATTACAGGTCCTTGAACCATTCCATACTCAATAATTTAATGCATATTCAATGTGTTAAGGTGTTGTTCTTTGAGTGCAAGCATTGTATGCAAGATTAATCCTAAACTAGATAAAGTGCTTTATCCATTTTTGTAAAAAGCTAGCTTTATGTCAAATTGAAATCCAAGCAAGTACAAGCAAAATCCTTTTGGAACAAGATTATGGACAAGTTGCTCTGATCAAGAGAAGATTATGCAGCAGGATTAGAGGCCCCATACTGACCTAAAACACCAAGTGACCATTGCTTGCTTAAAATTCAAGTAACATTGCATAACTTGTGCCAACTTTGATCTCAGCATAGAAACACAAGAAAGAAGTTATCAAAGACATTACACATATCATATCCAAGCTTTTGCACGAGCCATTGACCTCCCAAACATCCTCAAACCAAAAAACACCATCAAACTGCAAAAACAGAGTTGCCTCTGCAGTTTGATTGCTAACTCCTATTTCCCTCAAGTTCTTGTGCCAAAACCAGTTCACACACATTCCCTAGTACTTATGCAAGCTAACCATGACCTGAAACCTGACCTGTAACACCTCCAAGCCACTTCACCATTTTTAAATTTCTGTTTTGCAGTTGGAGTTCACTAGCTCGATTCAGGGAGTTTCAAGACAAAGTAGGACTTGGAAAAGTATCCTTACACTTCAAGGAAGCTATACAAGTCATCATCTCACTCTGAAACATCCTCCATTGCAAAGCTCAATTCCAACTGAACAGGTAAGTTCATGGGGTCGTATCTCTCTTATTAGACATTGTTAGTTTTAGGTTTGTGAAGAAAACATGTCACAATCATAGCCCTGAACATGCTCATATGATTAGATTTCATTTATATTTCGTGTGCTTAGAGAATTTCATGTCTGAACATTGATGAAAAGTTAGGTCAGAAATTGGGGGAGGAGAAATTCTCCCTCATCTTAGAGAGTTAGGTCAAGTTCTTTACATGGTTGAAACCGTCTCTTAATGCTTTACACTTTTCATGTTATGAGTTTTGCTTGAAAGTCCAGGAATCCAGAGATAAAAAAACGCGTGTTTGCTTGAAGGATGTTGTTCAGAGGTTGAAGAAGACAGGTCTTCTGGGCTGGGCCTGGAATTTTTTCTTATTTGCACCACTTCATTACTCATGAACCCCCTGAGCCCATTTGCTTCGTTTTTGATTCTTTTTGACTTTTTCTTTTTTTGTTTGACTTGTTTATTTTTTCTCAGCATATTAAAATTTTGAAAATATTTTTCTCACCACTTTTTGATTTTTATTTGATTTTATTTGATTTTCCTTTAGTTTATACATAAATACATATATTATTATTATTTAGGATAAATAGAAAAAAATGTAAAAACACTTCTATTTTTATTTTTATTTTATATTATCCTCTGAAAATATTTCACATAAAAATACTTTTATTATTATTATTATTAAAATATTAAATATATATTATTTTGCACATAATGCATATTTAAGAAATTAGTATATATATAGATATATGTTTATTAGTATATTTAAGTTAAAATATAAAAATACTTGAATTTTTTTATTTTTATTAATATGTGATACAAAAATACTTCTTTTCATAATATACTTCATTTCATTTTATTTTTGTACATAATAAATAAATACTTGTATTAAAACAATAATACATTTCCTTTAATAAAATTAGGGTTTTTTGCCCTAAATTCAAAATACTCCAAAAATAATATATTTTCATTTTCTTTTCTCTTTTACATAAATAATATTTTTTCATACATATACAAAACATTTCTTTTGCATCTTGCATTATTATTTAATTTTTGTACATTGATTAAATTGCAAATATTCAAAATGATGTAATAATTTAGATTTAAATTCTTGTCAATATCCCCATTTGAACAATTTGTACCCCCTTCCCATATTTGGTTTTGTAATAGCTTAGTAAATTTATTTTCGCACTTTATTGCTTTCTAATGATAACATGTTAGAATTAGGGTTTGTATGCGAAAAAAACGATAAAAATAGTTATGACCTAATCTCAAGATAAACAAGCATGAAAATGGACACACATCTCACACTTGCACCCCTAGGGTACTCCACTTTGTTGCCTTCAAATAAATGGGCCATATTGTATGTTGAACTTCTTTGGGCAAAACAAACAATTTGAATGATCATAGTCCCTCGATAAAACTTTTCAAAACAAACAAAAATAAATGATCAAGTCCCTTAAAGAAAATTGCCCAAAGACATTTAACGCCGTTGCAATTATGGTCTAAACGATGACCCGCGTCTGTCCCTTTCACATCCTAAACATAAGATTGTCCACCAAATACAATGGTAGAACAAACTTGTTAAAAGGGTTAAAACATAGCAATAATATTTTGAGAAATTTAGGAGTAGATAACCTCTTAGTTACTTGAATCAAACTTGCAAAACAAAACACTTGCCTAATTTTAAAACCACACATCACAACACTTTCAAAACAAACTTTCAAAAACAAATGAAAACCTTTTCAAAAGACATACACCTTCGTATACATCCCAACATGGATCATTATAAAGGTTGCCACCACATTGGCCTCTTTTCAAAATATTTTCAAACCCACACACTCAAGCACCATTTAAAACAATTAAAAACAAAAAGGCAAGTGATTTAAGCAAGTAACTAAGAGCCCATGGATAACCATGGATAGAAAGGGTGCTAATACCTTCCCTTTCTATAATCTACTCCCCGAACCCAAGAAAACATCTCAAAAGGTTTTTGCTGTGCTTTTTAACCTTTCCTTAGGATAAAATAAAAAGTCGGTGGCGACTCTTGCTCAACCGAAACATTTGCGAACACAAACGCAAAACCTCAAGTCAGTTCTCCCACCGTATCACAGAACTGGCGACTCTGCTGGGGACTGAATTTAAAAGTGGAGTAACCTTAGGGCTTAGATCACCTTTGTTTTCAATTGATTGTCTTGTTTGCTTTTACATTTGTGGGCTTTGTATCGGAGTTTTATAGATCCTAACCCGGATTTGGGGATACCTTCTTAGAAAGTAGCAACAAGGCTGTGAGGGAACTGTGCGGGGTATACCGACATGGTTGAAGTAGTCTGCTACGTTGATGTGGCACTTTGGTGTGTACCGGTAACCCTTGAGTTCAGTCAAGGAGAGTACGGGGACGCCGGGTGGTGTCGTGAAGCATCAACTGACCTTAGGAACCTTAATTGAACCATCTTGGCCTTTTTTAGGGTAGTGAGATAACTGACTTTGGTGCAGTCCGAGGTTGGTTGATACTCGATACTACACTCAATTGAGGGTTGCTTTCCTGGGATATTTCGGTCGCCAGTTCAGTGGCTAAATCGAAACGATGAACAATGAAAGTAATCCAGTGATATTGGGACCCTTAGAACCCGGTTACTTCTAATAGGACAGGTTGAGCCCACCAAACTTCAAGAGGGTAATACCCAGACCCCATGCAGGCCTAAACTCTAAGGGTTTGTCTTGTGTGACTTGTGTGCCTTACCATGTTTGCCTTTGGGAATATTTGTGGTGTGTTTAATCATAACATCATGACATCATACAACATCATGTGCATTGACTAACCATTTCAAGGGTTTCGAATCTTCATCTTTGTTCTTGTTTTATAGGACATGGAAACTGCTCGCAGAAAGACAATTCAGATTAGCCTTGTAAAGATCCCTCCTCAGCTTAAAGAACTTATGTCCAGGATTCCCGAGGGTTCTTCATTCAGTGAGAGACATGGAAGACTCATCAGCTTGGTTAACACCAACATTGAGGAAGATTTGATAAAGGTCCTGTTCCAGTTCTTTGACCCTCTTCACCACTGTTTCACTTTCCCTGACTATCAGTTGGTGCCCACTTTGGAGGAATTTTCTCAACTCCTGAGAATTCCTATCCTCAATCAACTACCCTACAACGGTATGGAAGAGGAACCCAAGCTTGAAGAAATTGCTAAAGCCCTGCACTTACAACCGTCTGACCTCAAGGGACATTGGGAAGTTAGAAGTGGTATCAAGGGGTTCTTAGCCAGGTTTCTGTTCGAGAAGGCCCAAGAATGTTGGAACTCCCTTGACCTACAAGCTTTTGAAGAAGTTATGGCCCTCCTTGTCTATGGTTTGGTGCTATTCCCTAACCCGGATCAGCTTATTGATATCAGTGCTGTCCAGATCTTCATGACCAGGAATCCTATATCTACGTTGCTGGGGGACATCCTTCACTCATGTTACACTCGAACCATGAGAAGAAGGGGTGTCCTTATGTGTTGCACTTCTCTCCTGGGAAGGTGGTTTATTTCACACCTTCCACAATCAGTTTTGAAGAACGAGCGGGGTTTGAGATGGTCACAACGGTTAATGACTCTCACGCATGCAGATATACATTGGTGCCCTAGGTCCAGGGAAGACGTCACTATCATTGATCATTGCGGGGAGTACCCTAATGTTCCTTTATTTGGAATCAAAGGAGGTATTACTTACAACCCATGCCTGGCTTGGAGACAGTTTGGTTATGCTCGGAGGGACGGCCCTCATGACATGTTAATTCCTAACATAGTTTTTGAGTTCGACAACGATACTCAAGGACTTCGTCAGAGATTTATCAGAGCTTGGAGGATGCCAAATAGGATAGATAACAAGACACTGGGGCACATGAACTCCATCCCGTTGGAACCTTATCTCAAGTGGGTACGAGCCCGCTCCCAGAAGTTAGTAATGCCTTATCCTCATATGCTCCCTGTGATCAAAGAACCAGTCTTGGAAGGAGAGGTGTCCTACACCATTCAACATCCTGACATGCCCACGTCCTGGGAAGAGATGCAGAAGAGCTGGATCCAGCTTAAGGAAGAACGGAATTCTCTTGAGACCAGTCTACATGCTAGTGAAAAGAAGGTCCTGGAACTCACCCGCCTACTGCACGAGGAGAGGAATCTCAACACTTACATCGCACCAAAGAGGATGCACAATGTTTTTTTGCCTTGAGGAGTCATTTTGTAATATTTGGCCCATGGGGCATTTATGTACTAACGAATTTCTCCTTATTAATATGATGTGCGTTCCTTTTTGTCTACAACAAATTTTGAATGTTCTAAATCCTTGAATGCATTGCATACATACGCATTCCATTTCACCATATGCATAGCAGGTACCCTATTTCACAGGTTGCTTAATTTTCTTCGCTGTTTGTGTGAACAGTCATCATGAATCCAGACTCCTCCAGTGAGCAAGCAATCAAGGCCCTCCAGGCCCAAAATGCACAGTTTCAAGAGATGGTCCTAAGCCTAGCCCAAGGTCAGCAAGAGTTGAAGACTCTACTCCTGAAGAAGAAGAAGAAAAAGAGGACTGCGTTGTTCAACACCGGACGCAGATTTGGGAACACACTCCATAATGAAGCTGATCCAACCACTTCTTCTGCTGAGAAAAACAGTTCCCAAGGGGGAGGAGCTCCTAGTCCCGCAGTCTCCGACAACGAGACAGACTATAACGACGAACAATACCCACCTGCTGCTGACAGATACAAACAGTTGGAGGACCGCTTGAGCGCCATGGAAATTCAGAATGTGCTGGGACTGGATTTCGGAGATTTGGGGTTATCTTCTGGGGTAGTAATTCCACACAAGTTTAAGGCGCCTGCCTTCGCCAAGTATGATGGGGTCTCCTTCTCAAAGCTGCATCTGAGGTCGTACGTAAGGAAAATCCAACCTTACACGGCAGATAAGAACCTCTGGATTTACTTCTTCCAAGATAGCCTCTCGGGGTCACAGCTTGAATGGTTCTACCAATTGGATGGAACTAGCATCCGACACTGGGAAGACTTGGCAACCGCATTCTACAGACAATACCAATACAATTCTGATCTCGCTCCTACGCGTACCCAACTTCAGGGTATGTCTCTAGGAATGGGTGAAGGGTTCAAAGAGTACGCTCAAAAATGGAGAGATTTGGCTGGCAGGGTGCAGCCTCCATTGACTGATCGAGAGCTGGTTGATATGTTCCTGGGGACGTTGTCTGGCCCGTTTTTCAATCATTTGGTTGGTAACTCCTCCGCTGGGTTTACAGATTTGATATTGACGGGAGAAAGAATTGAAGCTGGCATCAGGTCAGGCAAGATACAAAAGGCTGCCTCCACAAGTGCTGAGAAGAGGCCGTTTAAGAAGGAAGCAAGTGCCGTCTATGGTACTAGAAGACAAGTCAAGACCGAAAGTCGCCAAGCCGTCAATGCTTTGGTCATCTCAAAACCTGTTGCTGCTCCTCAGCAGTACAATCAACAAAGAAGCGAAAGGCCCAAGAGGCAGTATACTCGACTGAGTATGACCTTATCTCAAATTTTACCCCAACTGTTATCCACCAACCTGGTGACCCTCAAAGAAGCTCCTAAGGTCGTCAACACTGCGTCTCCTAAGTATAACCCAAATGCCCGGTGTGCTTATCATTCTGATAGTCCCGGGCACACTACTGATGATTGCTGGGCCTTGAGAAACAAAGTGCAAGATCTGATCGACGCAAAGGAAATTCAGTTTGAAGCGCCGGAGAGACCAAATGTTGTAACTGCTCCTATGCCCCAGCATAGAGTAAATGCCATTGAGGAAGAATTGTATGCTGTTTCGGTAAATGAAGTTGTTACCCCTCTTTTGACTGTCAAGAAGAACCTACTGCGGGCCGGTGTATTTCCGGGTTGCAGTGAAGGTTGCCTATTCTGTGCTGTTTCCCTATCTGGTTGCCCCTTGCTGAGGTTAGGCGTCCAAAGCCTAATGGATAGCAAGGAGATTCTGTTTAAGAAGTCTGTTGTTCAGTTGGTTCCGATAAAAGAAGTTTCTGTGGTTACCATCTTCAATAATCCAATCAAGGCTTCCCCGAAGAAGCCTGTTCAAATCATGACTGTTGCACCTGTGATTATTACTGTTCCGGGGCCTCTCCCCTACGTGTCTGATAAAGCTGTCCCCTGGCATTATGGGGCAGACGTATATATGAATGGAATCAAACAAGAATTCGACACCGGCGCCAGTATCTGCGATATCACTGGTCCAGCCAAGGTCACCCGCAGTGGCAGGCTCTTCTCGCCTGACATTGCACCGCCCGCTATTAGAAAACTCCTCCTTCTAAAACCTACAAGTTTACCTGTTCCTGTTGCTGATCAAGTTGTGTCCCCTGCTGCCGAGTCATCTAATGCTCGGGGCAAAGAGATTGAAGAAGAGCCTGCCCGGATGGAGGCACCAATACCCATAAATGCTGAGGCCTCCCAACAAGAAGTGGAGGAGATCCTGAAAATAATAAAGAAAAGTGATTTCAATGTTGTCGAGCAGCTGGGGCATACGCCCTCCAAGATCTCCATGCTCTCCTTATTGCTATGCTCCGAGGCCCATGCTAAGGCCTTGATCTCATTTCTCAAGACGGCCCATGTGCCGCAAGAAACGTCTGCAGTCCAGTTCACTGATTGCGTAGCAAATCTGACAGCAGACAATGGCTTGGGTTTTTCAGATGCTGACCTGACTGCGAAGGGAAGAGACCACAATGATGCCCTGCATGTCTCTATCGAATGCAGGGGCACTACTCTGGCGCACATATTGGTGGATACTGGTTCTTCCTTGAATGTTCTACCGAAAAAGGCTTTAGACCGCTTGGATTATGAAGGCTTGGAATTGAAACCCAGCAATATCATCGTCAGGGCCTTTGACGGTTCAAAAAGGATGGTTCATGGAGAGGTTGACATCCCTATTCGTGTGGGCTCTCAGGTGTTCGACTCTACGTTTTATGTGATGGATATACGTCCATCGTACTCTTGTCTACTGGGTCGACCTTGGATCCATAAAGCTGGGGCAGTGACCTCCACCTTGCACCAGAAGCTGAAGTATCCCGTCAGGGGGAAGATCGTCACTGTGCAAGGAGAAGAGGAGTATATGGTGAGCCATTTGAATTCTTTCAGATACATTGAGATGGACGGGGAGTTTATTGAAACCCCCTTTCAGCATTTCGAGGAGGTACATCCAATTTCAGCAGCAACAGAAACAACAGTCGAAGAGAATGTTTCCTTGAAGATGGCTTCCCTAAGGGATGCCCGGGCTGTGGTTCAGAAAGGCAATTGTGCAAACTGGGGTCAGCTTCCTGACTTCACTCAGAAGAACGACAAGTTTGGGCTGGGCTTTAATGCAGAGGCTCAGAGGGCTGTGCGCAAGGAGAAGGTCAGAAAGGCTCCGGTGTTCATCTCCAGCTCAAAGGTGAATGCTATCGAGGAGGATGTAGAGGAAGCAGAATTCGACAGTTGGATCTACCCGACTACCAGCGACGGACCAAGCAACTGGACGACAAAGGATTTTACCCCTATCACATTTGTCACGCAGTAATTAATTTCTTTTGATTTCCAATTTGTAACAAACAATATGTTAAAACTTTGTTGGCTCGGTGTCCTACCCGGGGCATCGTAGCTCCATTTGTGAGGGCTTTTTGTATGACATTTTCATATATCATCAATCAAAACATTGGACGTTTGTTGCATTTCAAATCTTGTGCTCTTTTCCTTTCTGTGTTATATATATTGCAAAACAGCTATATTTACACACACTCACTTATACAGGTTTCAATCCACTCTGGATCTCACTGGTAACAGCTCTGCTACCGCCAGTTATGACTTCGAAAATCCGATCAACTTGGCCGAAGACGAAGGTGAAGATGATTGCGAAGTGCCTGGTGAACTCGCAAGACTGCTACTCCAAGAAGAGAGGGCTATTCAACCACATGAAGAGCCTGTGGAAACAATCAACTTGGGTACTGAGACAGATAAGAAAGAGGTCAAGATTGGTGCCAATCTAGAGCTCAGCGTGAAGCAACGATTGATCCAGATGCTACAGGACTACATGGAGATTTTTGCTTGGTCCTATGAAGATATGCCTGGTTTGGATGTCGACATTGTAGTTCACCACCTGCCAACCAAGGAAGATTGCCCTCCGGTAAAGCAAAAAGTCCGACGGATGCGTCCAGAGATGTCTGAAAAGATCAAGGCCGAGGTTATGAAACAGTTCGATGCCGGGTTCCTTGCAGTGACCTCTTACCCTCAGTGGGTTGCTAATGTGGTACCAGTACCGAAGAAGGACGGCAAAGTCAGAATGTGTATCGACTACAGGGATCTGAACAGGGCCAGCCCCAAGGATGACTTCCCCTACCTCACATTGACGTCCTTGTTGACAATACAGCTCAACACAAGGTGTTCTCCTTCATGGATGGTTTTTCAGGGTATAATCAGATCAAGATGGCTCCAGAGGATATGGAGAAGACTACCTTTGTGACTCAGTGGGGCACCTTCTGTTATAAGGTCATGCCATTCGGATTGAAAAATGCTGGGGCAACCTATCAACGGGCCATGGTTGCTTTATTTCATGATATGATCCATCATGAAATTGAGGTATACGTTGATGACATGATCGCAAGGTCTCAAACTGAGGAGGAGCACCTTGACCATCTGAGGAAGTTATTTGACCGACTCAAGTTGTACAAGCTAAGATTGAATCCCAACAAATGCACCTTTGGGGTAAGATCCGGAAAATTGCTAGGTTTCATTGTAAGTGATAAGGGTATTCAGGTGGACCCTGCCAAGGTAAAAGCCATACAAGAGATGCCGACTCCAAAAACAGAGAAAGAAGTCAGAGGTTTCCTGGGACGACTGAATTACATTGCCCGATTCATCTCACATCTGACTGCTACTTGTGAGCCAATCTTCAAACTGCTGAAGAAAGATCAAGTAGTACGCTGGAATGATGAATGTCAGGCCGCCTTTGAAAAGATAAAGGAATATCTCCAAGAGCCACCCATTCTTATGCCACCGGTGGAAGGAAGACCTCTGATACTATACTTAACAGTACTTGACAGTTCAATGGGGTGTGTGCTGGGGCAGCATGACGAGTCTGGCCGAAAAGAGCACGCTATTTATTACTTGAGCAAAAAGTTTACCGACTGTGAGTCTCGTTACTCACTACTTGAGAAAACTTGCTGCGCTCTTGTATGGGCTGCTCGCCGGCTGAGACAGTATATGCTGACTCACACTACTTTATTGATTTCAAAGATGGATCCCATCAAGTACATATTTGAAAAGCCCGCTCTGTCTGGAAGAATAGCGAGATGGCAAATGATCTTGACAGAATATGATATCCAGTATACAACTCAGAAAGCAATTAAAGGAAGTGTACTGGCCGATCATTTGGCACACCAACCTGTGGACGATTACCAATCATTGAACTTTGATTTTCCGGATGAAGATATCATGGTGGTAACTGACTGTGAGGTACCTGGACCGGATGAAGGACCTGAGGAAGGATCCCGATGGTCTATGCATTTTGATGGAGCTTCCAATGCTTTAGGTAACGGCGTCGGCGCTGTAATCATATCTCCCAAAGGAACTCATACTCCCCTCACCGCCCGATTATGTTTCAGCTGCACCAACAACATGGCAGAATATGAGGCATGTATCATGGGTCTTCAAGCTGCAATCGATTTGAGGATCAAGTTTCTAAGTGTCTTCGGAGATTCCGCTCTCGTGATCAATCAGATCAAAGGCGAGTGGGATACGAAACACCCGAATCTGATTCCTTACAAGGAGTATGTGTCGACCTTGCTCCCCCACTTTGAAGAGATAACTTTTGAGCACTTCCCTAGAGAGGAGAATCAGCTAGCGGACGCCCTAGCTACGATGTCTTCAATGTTCAAAGTTAAATGGGACAATGAGGCTCCCCGAATCATAATCTGGAAGTTGGATGAACCGGCATACTGCTGCGAGCTCGAGGCTGAGAAGGTTATTGAAAAACCCTGGTATCATGAGGTGAAGAGGTACTTGGAAGCTCAGGAATACCCTGAAGGTGCATCTGTCAATGATAAGAAGTTCATGAGGAGGTTTGCTGCAAAATTCTTCCTCAGCAACGACATTCTCTACAAACGGAATCATGATTCAACTCTGCTACGTTGTGTGGATAAGGCTGAAGCAGAGAAAATTATGATGGAATTACATGAAGGCACATTTGGAACACATTCCAGTGGACACACCATGGCTAAGAAAATCCTTCGGGCGGGATATTTCTGGTCCACAATGGAAGCCGATTGTTACCAACACTCCCGAACTTGTCATAAATGCCAGATCTATGCTGACAAGGTGCATATCCCTCTGGTTCCTTTGAATGTCCTGACGGCACCTTGGCCTTTCGCAATGTGGGGCATCGATATGATCGGTGAAATCCGACCGACGGCATCCAATGGGCATCGCTTCATCTTGGTGGCGATCGATTACTTCACGAAATGGGTTGAGGCAGCTTCCTACGCCACAGTAACCAAGAGCGTCGTGGCACGTTTCATCCGGCATAATCTGATCTGTCGGTACGGCGTCCCGGAAAGAATCATTACAGACAATGGTACCAATCTCAATAACAAAATGGTCACTGAGCTCTGCGAACAATTCAAAATACAGCACCACAATTCTTCTCCCTACCGGCCGAAGATGAATGGGGCTGTAGAGGCAGCCAATAAAAATATCAAGAAAATTGTGCAGAAGATGACAATGACCTATAAAGATTGGCACGAGATGTTACCCTTCGCTCTGCATGGGTACCGTACCTCAGCAAGGACGTCAACCGGGGCAACTCCCTTCTCTTTGGTCTATGGCATGGAGGCAGTCTTGCCGATTGAAGTCCAGATACCCTCTCTCCGGATAATGAAGGATGCAGACTTGAATGAAGATGATTGGATCCAGACTCGACTTGATCAATTAAATCTGATTGACGAAAAGAGGCTCACTGCTATCTGTCATGGTCAAACGTATCAAAAACGGATGATCAGGGCATTTAACAAGAAAGTCAGACCACAAGAGTATCAAGTTGGGGACCTGGTAATCAAACGCATCATCCTTCCTCAAAGTGATCCCCGGGGCAAGTGGACCCCTACATACGAAGGGCCATTTGTGGTTAAACGTGTGTTCTCAGGAGGAGCCATGATCCTGACCACCATGGATGGTGACGACCTTCCTCACCCCGCCAATGCAGACATAGTGAAAAAATACTACGCATAAATAAAAGACCCGCTAGGTTGACATACCTAGGCAAAAATAAGGGCTTCCCGGCGAACCAAAAGGGTTCGGGCAAAAATAAGGGATGAAATGAATAAAAAAAAATCTGTACACCCGGCAAGTCGAAAACCTGAAAGGGCGACTTGGGCAAAAATGGGTATCCCGGTGGACTGAAAACCCGAAAGGGCGGTCCAGGCAAAAGTTAGGGATAAAGCGTAACACCATGTCTCATTGGATCACTTCGCATCCGGAATTCGGCATCAACTATCTGTCTCAGATTACGGCATTGACCAATCAGCTTCATCTTCGACCAGGCAGCAAAGCGATGAGACGCTTGAAGACATAAAGGCGATAGCAGAGTTGGAACCCAGTGGGATTGTTCACATAGCTGTTTTGTTTCCTTTTTCAAATTGTAAACTCTATGTTATTTGGCGACGTCCTCTTACTAGGATGCCAGCCTCTTGTACAAAAACGCCTATTCACAGGCAAAGTTTAAATCAATACAAATTCACTTGTCCATACAAATTACCATTGTTTTCCTTTTTTCTGTTTTGTCTTGCGAAGAACGTCCAATGTTCATTTTTGATATATGCATTTGACATTAAATTGCTGATTCATAAATGTTTACATATAAAACAAGAGATTGATTACAGGTGACATCAGAGACAAGGGCAATGTGGAGTTGTCTGATGAAGTCTGGTTGTTTTGTCCGCCAAGGTACCAAGGTAGGATCAACTGAAGAAGGTAGCCAAATCATCTCAATTCTCCCCGCAGAGTAAAACAAGATTCAGCAATACTTTCCTCAAGCAGAGTTGACTCCCCGTCAATCCTGAAAAAGCACAACATTCCCCGGCAGGTCTTAAAGCTCATCCCCAGTAGATTCTGGAAGCTTATCCCCTGCAGAGTACGGACGTCTCTCCCGAGTTTTATTTAGAGTTATTTCCTCACAAGGACTTATAACTGGGTTATCCTCAGCTAAAAACCACGGAAGACCGCTGTGATACGGTGGGAGAACTGACTTGAGGTTTGCGTTTGTATTCGCAAATGTTGCGGTTAGCAAGAGTCGCCACCGACTTTTTATTTTATCCTAAGGAAAGGTTAAAAAGCACAGCAAAAAACCTTTTGAGATGTTTTCTTGGGTTCGGGGAGTAGATTATAGAAAGGGAAGGTATTAGCACCCTTTCTATCCATGGTTATCCATGGGCTCTTAGTTACTTGCTTAGATCACTTGCCTTTTGTTTTCAATTGTTTTAAATGGTGCTTGAGTGTGTGGGTTTTGAAAATGTTTTGAAAAGATGCCAATGTGGTGGCAACCTTTGCAATGATCCATGTGGGGATGTATACAAAGATGTATGTCTTTTGAAAAGGTTTTCATTTTTTGAAAGTTGTTTTGAAAGTGTAGTGAAGTGTGTTTTTTGAAATTAGGCAAGTGTTTTGTTTTGCAAGTTGATTCAAGTAACTAAGAGGTTATCTACTCCTAAATTTCTCAAAAGATTATTGCTATACTTTAACCCTTTTAACAAGTTTGCACCACCATTGTATTTGGTGGGCAAGCTTGTGTTAGGATGTGAAAGGGACAGGCGCGGGTCATCGTTTAGACCATAATTGTAACGACGTTAAATGTCTTTGGGCAATTTCTCTAAGGGACTTGATCATTTGTTTTTGTTTGTTTTGAAAAGTTTTACCGAGGGACTATGATCATTCAAACTGTTTGCTTTGCCCAAAGATGTTCAACATACAATATGGCCCATTTATTTGAAGGCAACAAGTGGAATACCCTAGGGGGTGCAAGTGTGATTTGTGTGTCCATATTCATGCTTGTTTATCTTGTATTAGGTCAAACTAATTTTTTATCGTTTTTTCGCATACAAACCCTAATTCTAGCATGTTATTATTTAGAAAGCAATAAAGTGCGAAATTAAAATTACTAAGCTATTACAAAACCAAATATGGGAAGGGGGGTACAAATGCTCAAATGGGGATATTGACAAGAATTTAAATCTAAATTATTACAACAATTGGGTATTTGCATGGTAAATAAATTGCATAATTTAAATGTAAATAAAATAAATATGTGAAGTGTAAAAAGGAAAGTTTTTTATGTGTATGAGAAAATATTTATGTAAAAGGAAAAAAGAAAATAAAAATGTATTTATTTTTTAGTATTTTGGACTTAAGGTGAAAAACCCTAATTTTATATAAAAAGTATTATTATCTAATTTAATTCTACTATTTATTTATTATGTACAAAAAATAAAATAAAATGAAGTATTTTGTGAAAAAAGTATTTTTGTATCACATATTAATAAAAATGAAGAAAATCAAGTATTTTATATTTTTATCTTAAATATATTAATAAACATGTATATATATATATATTAAACCCTAAATGAGTATTATACAAAATAAATATTTATTTAATATTTTAATAAAATAAATAAAAGTATTTTTTGTGTGAAATATTTTCAGAAAGTAAAAATAAAAATAAAAATGTGTCTACATTATTTTCTATTTATTTTAATAATAGTGTATATATATATTTGTATATAAATAAAAGAAATAAACAAACAAATATGCCATAAATACAAAAAAAAATGATGGAAAAAATATTTTAAAAATTTTAATGGCATGAGAAAAAATAAACAAAGTCAACCCAAAAAGAAAAAGTCAAAAATGTTGAAAAATAAACAAATGGGCTCAGGGGGGTGTAAACCAAAAAATGGGGTGTGAAAAGGAAACAAATCCAGGCCCAGCCCAGATCACTTCTTCTTCAACCTCTGTACAATTTTCTTCACACAGAACACGCGTTTTCTAACTCTGGATTCCTGGACTTTCAAGCAAAACTTATAACATGAAAAGTGTAGAGCATTAAGAGACGGTTTCAACCATATAAAGAACATGACCTATCTCTCCAAGATGAGAGAGAATTTCTCTCCCCCTCTTTTCTGACCTAATTTTTCTACCATTTTCAGAGCTCAAATTCTCTTCACTCAGACAAAAGAAATGAAAAGTAAAGCTATGTACATGTTCAGGGCTATGAGTAGGACTTTGTTTCTTCACAAACTTAAGACTAAATATGCCTAATAAGAGAGATACGAATTCAAACTTTTACCTGTGCAGTTGAACTTCTATGTGGAGAATGAGGGACTTTCAGTGCAATGTAATGATTGGAAAAGCTTCCTTGAAGTCCAGGGATGCTTTTTCAATGCTCACTTTGTCTTGAAACTTCTTGTATCAAGCTATAGAACTTCACCTGCAAGTCAAAGATGTGAAAATGGTGGAAGTGGTTAGAGCAACTACAGATCGTGCCTTAGCTTCTGGATAGCTTGTATATGTTGTAAGGAAGGTAGAGGAACAGGTTTGGACAGAAATGTTTGAAGGGAATGAGAGATTGCACTCAAACTGCAGGGGCACCCCTGTTTGTGCAGTTTGAGGATGATTCTGAGATGGAGAGGGTTTGGAAGGCAAATGGCTCGAGCAAAAGCTTCAATGTGGTCTATGGAATGTGTTTGATATATTTTGTGCTGTGTTCTTTTGCTGATATGAGAGATAGCATATGTTATGGACCTTTCTTCACACTTAAGCTACCAAAAGCAAATTGGTGTTCTAGGTCAGTATAGGACCCCCTAATGTGCTGCATCAACTCCTCTTGATCAGTGTGTTATGCCCATAATCTTGTGTTAACCAGATCTTCTTTGTACTTGTTGGATTACAAACTTGACATAAAGCTAAACTTTTCAAAAATGGAAATTCCACTTTATCTAGTTTAGGATTAAACCATTATGCAATGTTAGAACACAAAGAACATGACCTTAACACATTGAATATGCATTAAATTATTGAGTATGGATTGGTTCAAGGACCTGTAATTAAGCATAAAGCAAACTGAATTCAAATTTGCAAATTTGTGAACATGTCTTGGTGAAGAACAAAAGTGAATTTTTGCCAACTTGTGAAATTCGAATCTCTCAAGTTATGAGGTTGTTTGATGAGTTCTTGGACATTTTGGAAAGCTTGGAATGTGTACTACAATCCATCTTTGAAATGCAATTTGAAATTCCAAGTGGAAGGGTATGAAAAGTGGCCTTGAAGTAGGGTAGAAAACCTTGTCAAAATAGGTCAAATTTCACTAAGTTAAAAGATGGTTTAGTGCCCTTATTCAAAAAATCATAACTTGAGATACAAGCTTCAAATGAGAAAACTTTGTGAATCAAAGTTGTAGATTTTGCAACAAGCTACAACTTTCATGTTTTGACTTTTGTTTGAATCCCAATGGATCATGGTGAAAAGATGGGGCAAAGTTGGGAAAAAATTAGGGTTTTTCATAACTTAGAAAAATTCTAAGTTATGAAAAATTCCATTTTCAAACCCTAATTTGCATTTTGTGATTTCTTGGTGAACAAGTTTCATGATTTGTAATGTTTTGATGAAAAATGAACCTTGACTCTTGATTTTGACCAAAAAGTCAAAGTTTGACTTTTCAGTATACAGTCAAAATTGATCAATTGACTGGGAAATTCAACTGTCAATCTTGTGTACTTGGGATCTTTTGAGCTTGATGAACATGTCAAGATAATTCCATGGGGTCCTTGAGTCCATATGTGAGCTTGGTTTGCCATTGGCTAGGTCAAACAGTCAAAAATTGCCCTTGTGCAGTCAAAACCTTAAAAATGACCATTTTGCCCTTTTGATGATCTGATCAAATTTCTTGTGGAATTGTGATCCAAACTTGATCAAATGGTTCATATGAGTTCATAATGTTGATGTGGATCAAATTTCATGAGGTTTGACTGTCAATTGGCCACAGTTGACTTTTCCCCCAATACAGCTGATTTTTAGGTCAACTGTCCAATTGACTGGGTAAAACTTGGAATTAGGACTTGAAACTTGGTATGGGTAAACTTGGGAGTCCAATATGAAGCATGAAAGTCATCTTAGGCATTTTAGGTCAAAATATCTTTAGGCAAACACAAACCCTAATTTGAGTCCACAGTGCAAGGAGAAGTCTTGAGCAGAGGAAACCCTAATTGGATCTTGATCTTCAAAGGTCTTGTGATGAGAAAAATGTTGAGGAAATGGGAGGGCAAATTTTGGGGTACAACAGTTGCCCCTGTTCAATCTTCTTAGACCTGAAGAGTTAGATTGGCAAGTTTGCCTTTCGTGACTCGAGGGTAAAAGGAGATTGGACACTAGAGTGCCCGGAAATTTGCACTCGCATGCTGGAGTCTCAACAATGTGGTGCCGGGAATGGGCTTATAGATGCCATTTGGAGAGATGGTGGATAGGGAGATGGGCTTTGTAGATGCCATCTGGAAAAGTGACAGAACTTTGTCGGGAATGGGCTTATAGATGCCATTTGGAAGTGTTGATCGCATAAGAGATTCCTTAGCGAGAACTTGTGTGTTTAAGAAAGACAGATGTTTTCCTGGCTTGTTACAGGTGTTTGATCTTCAGTCTCCTTATGCAGATATGCCCTGGCTGGATACAGGTATCGAATCTACGATCGGTTGCTCACAGATGTGCCCTGGCTGGATACAGGAGTCGAATCTGGAAATAGTCGTCAATAGATATGCCCTGGCTGGATACAGGAGTCGAATCTTTGAACTCTGCAGACGTGCCCTGGCTAGATACAGGAATCGAGTCTGGAAATGTGGTCCACAGATATGCCCTGGCTGGATACAGGAATCGAATCTGGAAATGTTGTAGTTGATAGATGTGCCCTGGCTGGATACAGGAGTCGAATCTTTGAACTCTTCAGATGTGCCCTGGCTAGATACAGGAATCGAGTCTGGAAACTGATCACTCTCAGATGTGCCCCGGCTGGATACAGGTATCGAATCTGGAATTGTGACAGTTGAAAGTAGTCGTTTTTGAGATTGTCTTTTTCCTGAAAAGGCAAAGACGTAAGCTGTATGCAATGTCATGATGTATGATATGCATGATGTCATGATGTTCAACATTTGATGTTGTATGTGTCTCATCATGTATGTAAGCAAGATGTATGAAAATGTGAAATGTTTATGAGTGTAATTTCATCTTAGGAAAATAAATCCTTGACGAATGACCGGGAAGCTGTTCTGCGGAAGAGATGCTTGACCAAAGCTCTGATGAGAGGCCTGCTGAGGACTTTAACAATGGATTCCGCTGAGGATAATGATGATAAACTCCGCTGGGGAAACTCCAAAGATAAACTCTGCCTGGGAATACCAAAGGTAGACTTCGCTGGGGATTGTAGGAACTTTTGCCGAGAACGGTCTTCCGTGGCTTTTAGCTGAGGATAACCCAGTTATAAGTCCTTGTGAGGAAATAACTCTAAATAAAACCTGGGCGTGACGTTCGTGCTTCGCCGGGGATAAGCTCGCAGAATCTTCTGGGGATGAGCTTTTAAGACCTGCCGGGGAATATTGTGCCTTTTTCAGGATCGACGGGGAATCGACTCTTGCTTGGGGAAAGTGCTGCTGAATTTTGCTTTACTCTGCGGGGAGTTGAGATGATTTGGTCACATTTTTCAGTTGAACCTACCTTGGTGCTTTGGCGGACAAAACAACTAGACCGCATTAGACAACCCCGCATTGCCCCTGTCTTCGATGTCACTTGTAATTAATCTCTTTTCATATGCAAACATTTATGAATCAACAATTTTAATGTCAAATGCATATATCAAAAAAATGAACATTGGACGTTCTTCACAAGACAAAACAACAAAAGAAAAAACAATGGCAATTTGTATGGACAAGTGAATTTTCATTGATTTAAACTTTGCCTGTGAATAGGCGTTTTTTGTACAAGAGACTGACATCCTAGTAAGAGGACATCGCCAAACAACATAGAGTTTACAATTTGAAAAACAAAACAGCTATGTGAACAATCCCACTGGGTTCCAACTCTGCTATTGCCTTTATGTCTCCGAACGTCTCATCGCTTTGCTGCCTGATCGAAGATGAAGCTGATTGGTCGATGCCGTAATCTGAGCCAGATAGTTGATGCCGAATTCCGGGTGCGAAGTGATCCAATGAGACATAGTGTTACGCTTTTATCCCTAACTTTTGCCTGGACCGCCCTTTCGGGTTTTCAGTCCACCGGGATACCCTTTTTTGCCCAAGCCGCCCTTTCAGGTTTTCGACTTGCCGGGTGTACAGATTTTTATTTATTTCATCCCTTATTTTTGCCCGAACCCTTTTGGTTCGCCGGGAAGCCCTTATTTTTGCCTAGGTATGTCAACCTAGCGGGTCTTTTATTTATGCGTAGTATTTTTTCACTATGTCCGCATTGGCGGGGTGAGGAAGGTCGTCACCGTCCATGGTGGTTAGGATCATGGCTCCTCCTGAGAACACACGCTTAACCACAAATGGCCCTTCGTAAGTAGGGGTCCATTTGCCCCGGGGATCACTTTGAGGAAGGATGATGCGTTTGATTACCAGGTCCCCAACTTGATACTCTTGCGGTCTGACTTTTTTGTTAAATGCCCTGATCATCCGTTTCTGATACGTTTGACCATGACAGATAGCAGTGAGCCTCTTTTCGTCAATTAGATTTAATTGATCAAGTCGAGTTTGGATCCAATCATCTTCATTTAAGTCTGCATCCTTCATTATCCGGAGAGAGGGTATCTGGATTTCGATCGGCAAGACTGCCTCCATGCCATAGACTAGGGAGAAGGGAGTTGCCCCGGTTGACGTCCTTGCTGAGGTGCGGTACCCATGAAGAGCGAACGGTAACATCTCGTGCCAATCTTTATAGGTCACTGTCATCTTCTGCACAATTTTCTTGATATTTTTATTGGCTGCCTCTACAGCCCCATTCATCTTCGGCCGATAGGGGGAAGAATTGTGGTGCTGTATCTTGAATTGTTCACAGAGTTCAGTGATCATTTTGTTATTGAGATTGGTACCGTTGTCCGTAATGATCCTTTCCGGGACACCGTACCGACATATCAGATTATGCCGGATGAAACGCGCCACGACGCTCTTGGTTACCGTGGCATATGAAGCTGCCTCGACCCATTTCGTGAAGTAATCGATTGCCACCAAGATGAAGCGGTGTCCATTGGATGCCGTCGGTCGGATTTCACCGATCATATCGATGCCCCACATTGCGAAAGGCCAAGGTGCCGTTAGGACATTCAAAGGAACCGGAGGGATATGCACCTTGTCAGCATGGATCTGGCACTTATGACAAGTCCGGGAGTGTTGGTAACAATCGGCTTCCATTGTGGACCAGAAATATCCTGCCCGAAGGATTTTCTTAGCCATGGTGTGTCCACTGGAGTGGGTCCCAAACGTACCTTCGTGCAGTTCCATCATGATTTTCTCTGCTTCAACCTTATCCACACAACGTAACAGAGTTGAATCATGATTCCGTTTGTAGAGAATGCCGTTGCTGAGGAAGAATTTTGCAGCAAACCTCCTCATGAACTTCTTATCATTGACAGATGCGCCCTCAGGGTATTCCTGAGCTTCCAAGTACCTCTTCACCTCGTGATACCAGGGTTTTTCAGTTACCTTCTCAGTCTCGAGCTCACAGCAGTATGCCGGTTCATCCAACTTCCAGATTAGGATTTGGGGAGCCTCATTGTCCCATTTAACTTTAAACATTGAAGACATCGTGGCTAGTGCGTCCGCTAGCTGATTTTCCTCTCTGGGGAAATGTTCAAAAGTTATCTCTTCAAAGTGGGGGAGCAGGGTCGATACATACTCCTTGTAAGGAATGAGATTCGGGTGTTTCGTATCCCACTCGCCTTTGATCTGATTGATCACGAGAGCGGAATCTCCGAAGACACTTAGAAACTTGATCCTCAGGTCGATTGCAGCTTGTAAACCCATGATGCATGCCTCATATTCTGCCATGTTGTTGGTGCAGCTGAAACATAATCGGGCGGTGAGTGGAGTATGGGTCCCCTTGGGAGATATGATTACAGCACCGACGCCGTTACCCAAAGCATTGGAGGCTCCGTCAAAATGCATAGACCATCGGGATCCTTCCTCAGGTCCTTCATCCGGTCCAGGTACTTCACAGTCAGTTACCACCATGATGTCTTCGTCCGGAAAATCAAAGTTCAATGATTGATAATCGTCCACGGGTTGGTGTGCCAAATGATCAGCCAGTACACTCCCCTTAATTGCTTTCTGAGTTGTATACTGGATGTCATATTCTGTTAAGATCATTTGCCATCTCGCTATCCTCCCAGACAGAGCGGGCTTTTCAAATATGTACTTGATGGGATCCATCTTTGAAATCAATAAAGTAGTGTGAGTCAGCATATACTGTCTCAGCCGGCGAGCAGCCCATACAAGAGCGCAACAAGTTTTCTCAAGCAGTGAGTAACGAGACTCACAGTCGGTAAACTTTTTGCTCAAGTAATAAATAGCGTGCTCTTTTCGGCCAGACTCGTCATGCTGCCCCAGCACACACCCCATTGAATTATCAAGCACTGTCAAGTATAGTATCAGAGGTCTTCCTTCTACTGGTGGCATAAGAATGGGTGGCTCTTGGAGGTATTCCTTTATTCTTTCAAAGGCGGCCTGACATTCATCATTCCAGCGTACCACTTGATCTTTCTTCAGTAATTTGAAGATTGGCTCACAAGTAGCAGTCAGATGTGAGATGAATCGGGCAATGTAATTCAATCGTCCTAGGAAACCTCTGACTTCTTTCTCTGTTTTTGGGGTCGGCATCTCTTGAATAGCTTTAACCTTGGCGGGGTCCACCTGGATACCTTTATCACTTACAATGAAACCTAGCAATTTTCCGGACCTCACCCCGAAGGTGCATTTGTTGGGATTCAATCTCAACTTGTACAACTTGAGTCGGTCAAACAACTTCCTCAGATGATCAAGGTGCTCCTCCTCAGTTTGAGACCTTGCAATCATGTCATCAACGTATACTTCAATCTCATGATGGATCATATCATGAAATAAAGCAACCATGGCACGCTGATAGGTTGCCCCAGCATTTTTCAATCCGAATGGCATGACCTTATAACAGAAGGTGCCCCACTGGGTCACAAAGGTAGTCTTCTCCATATCTTCTGGAGCCATCTTGATCTGATTATACCCTGAAAAACCATCCATGAAGGAGAACACCTTGTGTTGAGCTGTATTGTCAACAAGGACATCAATGTGAGGTAGGGGGAAGTCATCCTTGGGGCTGGCCCTGTTCAGATCCCTGTAGTCAACACACATTCTGACCTTGCCGTCCTTCTTCGGCACTGGCACAACATTGGCAACCCACTGAGGGTAAGAAGTTACTGCAAGGAAACCCGCATCAAACTGTTTCATCACCTCAGCTTTAATCTTCTCAGACATCTCTGGACGCATTCGTCGAACTTTTTGCTTTACTGGAGGGCAATCTTCCTTGGTTGGCAAATGGTGAACTACAATGTCGGCATCCAAACCAGGCATATCTTCATAAGACCAGGCAAAGATCTCCATGTAGTCTTGTAGCATCTGGATCAATCGTTGCTTCACGCTGAGCTCTAGATTGGCACCAATTTTGACCTCTTTCCTATCTGTCTCAGTACCCAGGTTAATTGTCTCCACAGGCTCTTCATGTGGTTGAATAGCCCTCTCTTCCTGTAGTAGCAGTCTTGCGAGTTCACCAGGCACTTCGCAATCATCTTCACCTTCGTCTTCGGCCAAGTTGATCGGATTTTCGAAGTCATAACTGGCGGTAGCAGAGCTGTTGCCAGTGAGATCCAGAGTGGATTGAAACCTGTATAAGTGAGTGTGTGTAAATATAGCTGTTTTGCAATATATATAACACAGAAAGAAAAGGAGCACAAGATTTGAAATGCAACAAACGTCCAATGTTTTGATTGATGATATATGAAAATGTCATACAAAAAGCCCTCACAAATGGAGCTACGATGCCCCGGGCAGGACACCGAGCCAACAGAGTTTTAACATATTGTTTGTTACAAATTTGGAAATCAAAAGAAATCAATTACTGCGTGACAAATGTGATAGGGGTAAAGTCCTTTGCTGTCCAGTTGTTTGGTCCGTCGCCGGCAGTTGGGTAGATCCAATTATTAAACTCAGCTTCCTCCACATCCTCCTCAATAGCATTCACCCTTGAGCTGGAAATAAACACCGGAGCCTTTCCAATCTTCTCTTTGCGCACCGCCTTCTGAGCCTCTGCAGTAAAGCCTAGCCCAAACTTGTCGTTCTTCTGAGTGAAGTCAGGAAGCTGACCCCAGTGTGCACCATTGCCTTTCTGAACCACAGCCCGGGCATCCCTTAGGGAAACCATCTTCAAGGAATCATTCTCTTCGGCCATTGTCTCCGCAGCTGCTGAAATTGGATGTACCTCCTCGAAATGTTGGAAGGGAGTTTCAATAAATTCTCCGTCCATCTCGATGTACCTGAAGGAATTCAAATGGCTCACCATATACTCCTCTTCTCCTTGCACAGTGACAATTTTCCCCCTGACGGGATACTTCAGCTTTTGGTGTAAGGTGGAGGTCACTGCCCCAGCTTTGTGGATCCAAGGTCTACCCAACAGACAGGAGTACGATGGACGTATATCCATCACGTAAAAGGTAGAGTCAAACACTTGAGAGCCCACACGAATAGGGATGTTAACCTCTCCATGAACCATCCTCTTGGAACCGTCAAAGGCTCTGACGATGATATTGCTGGGTTTCAACTCCAAGCCCTCATAATCCAGACGATCCAAAGCCTTTTTCGGAAGAACATTCAAGGAAGAACCAGTGTCCACCAATACATGTGCCAGAGTAGTGCCCCTGCATTCAATAGAGACATGCAGGGCATCATTATGGTTTCTCCCTTTTGCGGTCAGGTCAGCATCTGAAAAGCCCAAGCCGTTGTCCGCCGTCAAATTGGCTATGCAGTCAGTGAACTGGACTGCAGACGTCTCTTGCGGCACATGGGCCGTCTTGAGAAATGAGATTAACGCCTTTGCGTGAGCCTCGGAACATAGCAATAGGGAGAGCAGGGAGATCTTGGAGGGTGTATGCCCCAATTGTTCGACAACATTAAAATCACTTTTCTTTATTATCTTCAGAATCTCCTCCATTTCTTGTCGGGAGGCCTCAGCATTCACGGGTATTGGTGCCTCCATCCGGGCAGGCTCTTCTTCAATCCCTTTGCCCCGAGCATTTGATGACTCGGCAGCAGGGGACACAATTTGATCAGCAACAGGACTTGGTAAACTTGCAGGTTTTATGAGGAGGGGTTTTCGAATAGCGGGAGGCGCAATGTCAGGCGAGAAGAGCCTGCCACTGCGGGTGACTTTAGCTGGACCGGTGATGTCGCAAATACTGGCACTAGCATCAAATTCTTGCTTGATTCCATTTACATATACGTCTGCCCCATAATGCCAGGGGACAGCCTTATCAGACACGTAGGAGAGGGGTCCTGGAACAGTAATGATCACAGGCGCAACTGTCAAGATTTGAATAGGCTTCTTTGGGGGAGCCTTGATTGGATTTTTGAAGATGGTAATCACGGAAACTTCTTTTATTGGAACCAATTGAACAGCAGTCTTTTTGAATAAAATCTCCTTGCTATCCATTAGGCCTTGGATGCCTAACCTTAGCAAGGGACAATCGGATAGGGAAATAGCACAGAATGGGCAACCTTCGCCGCAACCCGGAAATAAACCGGCCCGCAGTAGGTTCTTCTTAACAGTCTTCAAAGGGGTAACAACTTCATCTATCGAAACAGCATACACTTCTTCCTCAATGGCACTTACCCTATGCTGGGGCATAGGAGCCGTTACAACATTCGGTCTTTCCGGCGCTTCAAACTGAATTTCTTTTGCGTCAATTAGATCTTGCACTTTGTTTCTCAAGGCCCAACAATCATCAGTAGTGTGCCCGGGACTATCAGAATGATAAGCGCACCGGGCATTCGGGTTGTATTTAGGGGACGCAGTGTTGACGACCTTAGGAGCTTCTTTGAGGGTCACCAGGTTGGTGGATAACAGTTGGGGTAAAATTTGAGATAATGTCATACTCAATCGGGTATACTGCCTCTTGGGCCTTTCACTTCTTTGCTGATTGTACTGCTGAGGAGCAGCAACAGGTTTAGAGATGACCAAAGCATTAACGGCTTGGCGACTTTCGGGCTTGACTTGTCTTCTAGGGCCATAGACGGCGCTTGCTTCTTTCTTAAATGGCCTCTTCTCAGCACTTGTAGAGGCAGCTTTCTGTATCTTGCCTGACCTGATACCAGCCTCAATTCTTTCTCCTGTTAATATCAGATCTGTGAACCCAGCGGAGGAGTTACCAACCAAATGATTAAAAAACGGACCAGATAACGTTCCCAGAAACATATCAACCAGTTCTCGATCAGTTAATGGAGGCTGCACCCTGCCAGCCAAATCTCTCCATTTTTGAGCGTACTCTTTGAATCCTTCACCCGTCCCTAGAGACATACCCTGAAGTTGGGTACGCGTAGGAGCGAGATCAGAATTATATTGGTATTGTCTGTAGAAAGCAGTCGCCAAATCCTCCCAGTGCCGGATGCTAGCTCCGTCTAATTGGTAGAACCATTCAAGCTGAGACCCCGAGAGGCTGTCTTGGAAGAAGTGAATCCAGAGGTTTTTATCCGCCGTGTAAGGTTGGATTTTCCTTACATACGACCTCAGATGCAACTTTGGGCAGGAGACCCCATCATACTTGGCGAAGGCAGGCGCCTTAAACTTGTGTGGAATTACTACTCCAGAAGATAATCCCAAATCCCCGAAATCCAGTCCCGGCACGTTCTGAATTTCCATAGCGCTCAAGCGGTCCTCCAATTGTTTATATCTGTCAGCAGCAGGTGGGTATTGTTCCTCGTTATAGTCCGTCTCGTTGTCGGAGACTGCGGGACTAGGAGCTTCTCCCCCTTGGGGACTGTTTTTCTCTGCGGAAGAAGTGGTCGGATCAGCTTCATTGTGGAGTGTGTTCCCAAATCTGCGTCCGGTGTTGAACATTGCCGTCCTCTTTTTCTTCTTCTTCTTCAAGAGTAGAGTCTTCAACTCTTGCTGTCCCTGGGCTAGGCTTAAGACCATTTCTTGAAACTGTGCACTTTGGGCCTGGAGGGCCTTGATTGCTTGTTCACTGGATGACTCCGAATTCATGATGACTGTGCACATAAACAGCGAAGAAAATTAAGCAACCTGTGAAATAGGGTACCTGCTATGCATATGGTGTAATGGAATGCGTATGTTTTATGTTTTCAAAGACAAATAAGATTCAACTTTGTAGACAAAAAAGGGAAACACACTTCATTAGATTAAAATTTTTCAATTGTTCAACAATTTGCCCTTAGGCATTACAGGAATGAAAAATACGGAAAAGGAAATAAAACTACAAAAGGGAATAATCAAAGCTCATCAATGCTCCCATGGCCTTCTCCTCTCAGTGCTGATGTAGTTGTTCAGGACACGTTCTTCCTCCAATTGCTTAGTCAGCCTTTGGACCTTCCTTTCCTGCTCGTTGAACTTCTCCCGATAGAAATCCCGTTCTTCCTTTAGCTGTGCCCAAGATCTCTTCATGGTGTCAAAATCAGTAGGTATCTGAGGAGGGAGGACAGTTGAAGGAACCCCATCTTCATCGGGAGCCTCAAGGATGATTGGTCTGACGGCTTCGTATGGCATACCTAGCCTCTGAGCACGGATGCGGACCCATTTGCAATAGGGCTCCAATGGTAAAGAAGTTTTTGGTCCTAGCTCATGTGGGTCAGCTTTGTGGATTCTGTCCCAAGCTCTAATGAATCCCTGTCGTAGTTTGTCACTGCCTGCCTGAAACTCAAAATGGAAGTGAGGAACCAGCATTTCATGGGGCCCATCTCCTCTGGCTCTTCCGAACTGACGGAGAGCTAAACACGGATTGTAAGAGATTCCTCCTTGGATACCAATCAACGGGACATTAGGGTATTCTCCGCAACGGTCGATAACAGCTACCTCATCCAAGCCTCTGAGAGTCCAAGTGATATCCTTATCTGTGAGAGACATTAACCTTCGAGCCCAACCTTTTCCTTCTTCATTCTTCAGCACGGACTTAGGAAGGTGCGAAATAAACCACCTTACCAGCAAAGGAGCACAACACCACGGAGTTCCCCGTTTTCGAGCAGTACGAGCATGGAGTTGTTGTAGAATGTCACCCAAGAGAGTGGGTACCGGATTTCGAGACATGAAGATTCTTATGACATGGATACTGATGAAAGTGTCAGGGTTGGGAAACAATACCAGACCATAGATCAAAAGAGCCAGAACATCTTCATATGCTTTGAAGTCCAAGTCATTCCAGAAATCATTAGCCTTGCCAACCAGAAATTTGACCAAAAAGCCCTTGATCCCATTTCTAGTTTCCCAGTTGGACAATACCTCTTCTTTGGTCAAGGGGAGAATTGCAGCAATCTCTTCAGGCCTAGGAGTCTTTTCCAAACCAGTGAAAGGAGTTTGTTCCAAAACAGGAATCCCAAGCAAGTAAGAGAACTCTTCCAGGGTAGGAACCAGCTGGAAGTCTTGAAAGGTGAAACAATGATGCAGAGGGTCATAAAACTGGGTCAGAACACTTATCAGTTGTTGGTCCCATTTTGCAGTGATCAAGCCAAGGAGGGAACCATGTCTGTTGATGAAGGAGGTAGTGTTTGGAATTCTTTCAACCAGATCTTTGAGTAAAACTGGTGTTTGAACAAAGTTGAGCCGGACAGTATTTCTACGCACGGGCATCATGATGTCCTACAAAACAGAGCAAAGATGAAACCTTTTTGTCTTTGAAATGGGTTAGCTTTGCATGCAATGGTATGATGGTATGATGCTATGATGAAGCACATCACAAGTATTCACATAGGCAGATAAAGCACACAAGTCACACAAGACACCCTTAGGTTTCAGGCCAGCATGAGTTTCAGGTATTACCCTCTTTTGGTTTTGTTGGTTAAAACCTGTCCTATCAAAAGTAACCGGGTTCTAGAGGATCTCAAATCATTGGCTACCCTCAATCGGTCATAACTCCAGCATCGCAATCTTTTCTCGCGGCCAGAACCATCTCGAGAGTTTAGCCTCAATGAGTGTAGCATACTGCTACTGTCCTAATAGCCAAGTTGGTCAATTTAGGGTTCTAAGGTTGGTTGGTGTTTAATGACCCCTTAGAAGACCTATATTCTCCCCATTACAACACAAGGGATATAGGTACAGACTAAGATGCCACACCAACGTAGCCACTGCTTCACCCATGTCGGTCTACGCCGGACAGGTCCCTCACAGATTATGCTACCTAAAAAGGGTATTTCCCAGATCCGGGTTAGGATC
Organism: Vicia faba; assembly: GCA_948472305.1. Classification (NCBI taxonomy): domain Eukaryota; kingdom Viridiplantae; phylum Streptophyta; class Magnoliopsida; order Fabales; family Fabaceae; genus Vicia; species Vicia faba. Next base: position 370,096,146 of record OX451740.1, read on the forward strand.
TATGAAACTCCAATGCAAAGCCCACAAACATAAAAGCAAACAAAGCAAACAATTGAAAACACAGGTGATCTAAAACCCTAAGGTTACTCCACTTTTAAGTACATGTCCCCAGCAGAGTCGCCAGTTCTGTGATACGGTGGGAGAACTGACTTGAGGTTTGCGTTTGTATTCGCAAATGTTGCGGTTAGCAAGAGTCGCCACCGACTTTTTATTTTATCCTAAGGAAAGGTTAAAAAGCACAGCAAAAAACCTTTTGAGATGTTTTCTTGGGTTCGGGGAGTAGATTATAGAAAGGGAAGGTATTAGCACCCTTTCTATCCATGGTTATCCATGGGCTCTTAGTTACTTGCTTAGATCACTTGCCTTTTGTTTTCAATTGTTTTAAATGGTGCTTGAGTGTGTGGGTTTTGAAAATGTTTTGAAAAGATGCCAATGTGGTGGCAACCTTTGCAATGATCCATGTGGGGATGTATACAAAGATGTATGTCTTTTGAAAAGGTTTTCATTTTTTGAAAGTTGTTTTGAAAGTGTAGTGAAGTGTGTTTTTTGAAATTAGGCAAGTGTTTTGTTTTGCAAGTTGATTCAAGTAACTAAGAGGTTATCTACTCCTAAATTTCTCAAAAGATTATTGCTATACTTTAACCCTTTTAACAAGTTTGCACCACCATTGTATTTGGTGGGCAAGCTTGTGTTAGGATGTGAAAGGGACAGGCGCGGGTCATCGTTTAGACCATAATTGTAACGACGTTAAATGTCTTTGGGCAATTTCTCTAAGGGACTTGATCATTTGTTTTTGTTTGTTTTGAAAAGTTTTACCGAGGGACTATGATCATTCAAACTGTTTGCTTTGCCCAAAGATGTTCAACATACAATATGGCCCATTTATTTGAAGGCAACAAGTGGAATACCCTAGGGGGTGCAAGTGTGATTTGTGTGTCCATATTCATGCTTGTTTATCTTGTATTAGGTCAAACTAATTTTTTATCGTTTTTTCGCATACAAACCCTAATTCTAGCATGTTATTATTTAGAAAGCAATAAAGTGCGAAATTAAAATTACTAAGCTATTACAAAACCAAATATGGGAAGGGGGGTACAAATGCTCAAATGGGGATATTGACAAGAATTTAAATCTAAATTATTACAACAATTGGGTATTTGCATGGTAAATAAATTGCATAATTTAAATGTAAATAAAATAAATATGTGAAGTGTAAAAAGGAAAGTTTTTTATGTGTATGAGAAAATATTTATGTAAAAGGAAAAAAGAAAATAAAAATGTATTTATTTTTTAGTATTTTGGACTTAAGGTGAAAAACCCTAATTTTATATAAAAAGTATTATTATCTAATTTAATTCTACTATTTATTTATTATGTACAAAAAATAAAATAAAATGAAGTATTTTGTGAAAAAAGTATTTTTGTATCACATATTAATAAAAATGAAGAAAATCAAGTATTTTATATTTTTATCTTAAATATATTAATAAACATGTATATATATATATATTAAACCCTAAATGAGTATTATACAAAATAAATATTTATTTAATATTTTAATAAAATAAATAAAAGTATTTTTTGTGTGAAATATTTTCAGAAAGTAAAAATAAAAATAAAAATGTGTCTACATTATTTTCTATTTATTTTAATAATAGTGTATATATATATTTGTATATAAATAAAAGAAATAAACAAACAAATATGCCATAAATACAAAAAAAAATGATGGAAAAAATATTTTAAAAATTTTAATGGCATGAGAAAAAATAAACAAAGTCAACCCAAAAAGAAAAAGTCAAAAATGTTGAAAAATAAACAAATGGGCTCAGGGGGGTGTAAACCAAAAAATGGGGTGTGAAAAGGAAACAAATCCAGGCCCAGCCCAGATCACTTCTTCTTCAACCTCTGTACAATTTTCTTCACACAGAACACGCGTTTTCTAACTCTGGATTCCTGGACTTTCAAGCAAAACTTATAACATGAAAAGTGTAGAGCATTAAGAGACGGTTTCAACCATATAAAGAACATGACCTATCTCTCCAAGATGAGAGAGAATTTCTCTCCCCCTCTTTTCTGACCTAATTTTTCTACCATTTTCAGAGCTCAAATTCTCTTCACTCAGACAAAAGAAATGAAAAGTAAAGCTATGTACATGTTCAGGGCTATGAGTAGGACTTTGTTTCTTCACAAACTTAAGACTAAATATGCCTAATAAGAGAGATACGAATTCAAACTTTTACCTGTGCAGTTGAACTTCTATGTGGAGAATGAGGGACTTTCAGTGCAATGTAATGATTGGAAAAGCTTCCTTGAAGTCCAGGGATGCTTTTTCAATGCTCACTTTGTCTTGAAACTTCTTGTATCAAGCTATAGAACTTCACCTGCAAGTCAAAGATGTGAAAATGGTGGAAGTGGTTAGAGCAACTACAGATCGTGCCTTAGCTTCTGGATAGCTTGTATATGTTGTAAGGAAGGTAGAGGAACAGGTTTGGACAGAAATGTTTGAAGGGAATGAGAGATTGCACTCAAACTGCAGGGGCACCCCTGTTTGTGCAGTTTGAGGATGATTCTGAGATGGAGAGGGTTTGGAAGGCAAATGGCTCGAGCAAAAGCTTCAATGTGGTCTATGGAATGTGTTTGATATATTTTGTGCTGTGTTCTTTTGCTGATATGAGAGATAGCATATGTTATGGACCTTTCTTCACACTTAAGCTACCAAAAGCAAATTGGTGTTCTAGGTCAGTATAGGACCCCCTAATGTGCTGCATCAACTCCTCTTGATCAGTGTGTTATGCCCATAATCTTGTGTTAACCAGATCTTCTTTGTACTTGTTGGATTACAAACTTGACATAAAGCTAAACTTTTCAAAAATGGAAATTCCACTTTATCTAGTTTAGGATTAAACCATTATGCAATGTTAGAACACAAAGAACATGACCTTAACACATTGAATATGCATTAAATTATTGAGTATGGATTGGTTCAAGGACCTGTAATTAAGCATAAAGCAAACTGAATTCAAATTTGCAAATTTGTGAACATGTCTTGGTGAAGAACAAAAGTGAATTTTTGCCAACTTGTGAAATTCGAATCTCTCAAGTTATGAGGTTGTTTGATGAGTTCTTGGACATTTTGGAAAGCTTGGAATGTGTACTACAATCCATCTTTGAAATGCAATTTGAAATTCCAAGTGGAAGGGTATGAAAAGTGGCCTTGAAGTAGGGTAGAAAACCTTGTCAAAATAGGTCAAATTTCACTAAGTTAAAAGATGGTTTAGTGCCCTTATTCAAAAAATCATAACTTGAGATACAAGCTTCAAATGAGAAAACTTTGTGAATCAAAGTTGTAGATTTTGCAACAAGCTACAACTTTCATGTTTTGACTTTTGTTTGAATCCCAATGGATCATGGTGAAAAGATGGGGCAAAGTTGGGAAAAAATTAGGGTTTTTCATAACTTAGAAAAATTCTAAGTTATGAAAAATTCCATTTTCAAACCCTAATTTGCATTTTGTGATTTCTTGGTGAACAAGTTTCATGATTTGTAATGTTTTGATGAAAAATGAACCTTGACTCTTGATTTTGACCAAAAAGTCAAAGTTTGACTTTTCAGTATACAGTCAAAATTGATCAATTGACTGGGAAATTCAACTGTCAATCTTGTGTACTTGGGATCTTTTGAGCTTGATGAACATGTCAAGATAATTCCATGGGGTCCTTGAGTCCATATGTGAGCTTGGTTTGCCATTGGCTAGGTCAAACAGTCAAAAATTGCCCTTGTGCAGTCAAAACCTTAAAAATGACCATTTTGCCCTTTTGATGATCTGATCAAATTTCTTGTGGAATTGTGATCCAAACTTGATCAAATGGTTCATATGAGTTCATAATGTTGATGTGGATCAAATTTCATGAGGTTTGACTGTCAATTGGCCACAGTTGACTTTTCCCCCAATACAGCTGATTTTTAGGTCAACTGTCCAATTGACTGGGTAAAACTTGGAATTAGGACTTGAAACTTGGTATGGGTAAACTTGGGAGTCCAATATGAAGCATGAAAGTCATCTTAGGCATTTTAGGTCAAAATATCTTTAGGCAAACACAAACCCTAATTTGAGTCCACAGTGCAAGGAGAAGTCTTGAGCAGAGGAAACCCTAATTGGATCTTGATCTTCAAAGGTCTTGTGATGAGAAAAATGTTGAGGAAATGGGAGGGCAAATTTTGGGGTACAACAACCGCCCTCGGCAAAATTCCTTCAATCCCCAGCGGAGTTTATCATCATTATCCCCAGCGGAATCCATCATTAAAGTCCTCAACAGGCCTCTCATCAAAACTTCGGCCAAGTACCTCTTCCACAAGAGCAACTCACCGGCCGGTCGTCAAGGATTTATTTTCCTAAGACGAAATTACATTCATAAACATTTCACATTTTCATACATCTTGCTTACATATATGATAAAATGCATACCACACCATCTCATGTTGAACATCATGACATCGTGCATCATGTCATTGCATACAACTTATGTTTTTGCCTTTTCAGGAAAAAGTCAATCCCAAAAACAACTACCTTCAACTGTCACAATTCCAGATTCGATACCTGTATCTAGCCAGGGCACATCTGAGAGTGATCAGTTTCCAGACTCGATTCCTGTATCTAGCCAGGGCACGTCTGAAGAGTTCGAAGATTCGATTCCTGTATCCAGCCAGGGCATATCTAGCAACTATCGCAACGCCAGATTCGATTCCTGTATCCAGCCAGGGCATATCTGTTGACCACGTTTCCAGATTCGATTCCTGTATCTAGCCAGGGCACGTCTGAAGAATTCAAAGATTCGATTCCTGTATCCAGCCAGGGCACGTCTATCAACTACAACATCTCCAGATTCGATGCCTGTATCCAGCCAGGGCATATCTGCTGACCATGTTTCCAGACTCGATTCCTGTATCTAGCCAGGGCACGTCTGAAGAGTTCGAAGATTCGATTCCTGTATCCATCCAGGGCACATCTATTAACGACTATTTCCAGATTCGACTCCTGTATCCAGCCAGGGCACATTTGTGAACAACCAATTGTAGATTCGATACCTGTATCTAGCCAGGGCATATCTGCATAAGGAGACTGAAGATCAAACACCTGTAACAAGCCAGGAAAACATCCGTCTTTCTCAAATACACAAGTTCTCGCTAAGGAATCTCTTATGCGATCGACACTTCCAAATGACATCTATAAGCCCATTCTCGACAAGGTTCTGTCACATCTCCAGATGGCATCTATAAGCCCATCTCCCTATCCACCAACTCTCCAAATGGCATCTATAAGCCCATTCCTGACATCACATTGCTGACACTTCAACATGCGAGTGCAAATTTCCGGGCACTCTAGTGTCCAATCTCCTTTTACCCTCGAGTCGCGAAAGGCAAACTTGCCAATCTAACTCTTCAGGTTCAAGAAGATTGAACAGGGGCAACTGTTGTACCCCAAAATTTGCCCTCCCATTTCCTCAACATTTTCTCATCACAAGACCTTTGAAGATCAAGGTCCAGTTAGGGTTTCCTCTGCTCAAGACTTCTCCTTGCACTGTGGACTCAAATTAGGGTTTGTGTTTGCCCAAGGATGTTTTGACCTAAAATGCCTAAGATGACTTTCATGTCTCATGTTTGACTCACAAGATTATCCATACCAAGTTTCAAGTCCTGATTCCAAGTTTTGCCCAGTGAATTGGACAGATGACCTAGAAATCAGCTGTATTGGGAAAAAGTCAACTGGGGCCAATGGACAGTCAAATCTCATGAAATTTGATCCACATCAACATTATGAACTCATATGGACCATTTGATCAAGTTTGGATCACAATTCTCCAAGAAATTTGATCAGATCACCAAAAGGGCAAAATGGTCATTTTCAGGGTTTTGACTGCACAGAGGCAATTTTTGACTGTTTGACCTAGCCAATGGCAAACCAAGTTCACATATGGACTCAAGGACTCAATGAAATGGTCTTGACACATTCATCAAGCTCAAAAGATCCCAAGTACACAAGATTGACAGTTGAATTTCCCAGTCAATTGATCAATTTTGACTGTATACTGAAAAGTCAAACTTTGACTTTTTGGTCAAAATCAAGAGTCAAGATTCATTTTTCATCAAAACATGCCAAATCATGAAACTTGTTCACCAAGAAATCACAAAATGCAAATTAGGGTTAGAAAATGGAATTTTTCATAACTTAGAATTTTTCTAAGTTATGAAAAACCCTAATTTTTTCCCAAATTTTCCCCACCTTTTCACCAAGATCCATTTGGATTCAAACAAAAGTCAAAACATGAAAGTTGTAGCTTTTTACATAATCTACAACTTTGATTCACAAAGTTTTCTCATTTGAAGCTTGTATCTCAAGTTACAATTTTTTGAATAAGGGCACTAAACCATTTTTAACTTAGTGAAATTTTAACCTATTTTGACAAGGTTTTCTACCCCACTTCAAGGCCATTTTCCATACCCTTCCACTTGGAATTTCAATTTGCATTTCAAAGATGGATTGTAGTACACATTCCAAGATTTCCAAAATGTCCAAGAACTCATCAAACAACCTCATAACTTGAGAGATTCGAATTTCACAAGTTGGCAAAAATTCACTTTTGTTCTTCATCAAAACATGTCCATAACTTTGCAAATTTGAACTCAACATGCCTTAGGATTGATTACAGGTCCTTGAACCATTCCATACTCAATAATTTAATGCATATTCAATGTGTTAAGGTGTTGTTCTTTGAGTGCAAGCATTGTATGCAAGATTAATCCTAAACTAGATAAAGTGCTTTATCCATTTTTGTAAAAAGCTAGCTTTATGTCAAATTGAAATCCAAGCAAGTACAAGCAAAATCCTTTTGGCACAAGATTATGGACAAGTTGCTATGATCAAGAGAAGATTATGCAGCAGGATTAGAGGCCCCATACTGACCTAAAACACCAAGTGACCATTGCTTGCTTAAAATTCAAGTAACATTGCATAACTTGTGCCAACTTTGATCTCAGCATAGAAACACAAGAAAGAAGTTATCAAAGACATTACACATATCATATCCAAGCTTTTGCACGAGCCATTGACCTCCCAAACATCCTCAAACCAAAAAACACCATCAAACTGCAAAAATAGAGTTGCCTCTGCAGTTTGATTGCTAACTCCTATTTCCCTCAAGTTCTTGTGCCAAAACCAGTTCACACACATTCCCTAGTACTTATGCAAGCTAACCATGACCTGAAACCTGACCTGTAACACCTCCAAGCCACTTCACCATTTTTAAATTTCTGTTTTGCAGTTGGAGTTCACTAGCTCGATTCAGGGAGTTTCAAGACAAAGTAGGACTTGGAAAAGCATCCTTACACTTCAAGGAAGCTATACAAGTCATCATTTCACTCTGAAACATCCTCCATTGCAAAGCTCAATTCCAACTGAACAGGTAAGTTCATGGGGTCGTATCTCTCTTATTAGACATTGTTAGTTTTAGGTTTGTGAAGAAAACATGTCACAATCATAGCCCTGAACATGCTCATATGATTAGATTTCATTTATATTTCGTGTGCTTAGAGAATTTCATGTCTGAACATTGATGAAAAGTTAGGTCAGAAATTGGGGGAGGAGAAATTCTCCCTCATCTTAGAGAGTTAGGTCAAGTTCTTTACATGGTTGAAACCGTCTCTTAATGCTTTACACTTTTCATGTTATGAGTTTTGCTTGAAAGTCCAGGAATCCAGAGATAAAAAAACGCGTGTTTGCTTGAAGGATGTTGTTCAGAGGTTGAAGAAGACAGGTCTTCTGGGCTGGGCCTGGAATTTTTTCTTATTTGCACCACTTCATTACTCATGAACCCCCTGAGCCCATTTGCTTCGTTTTTGATTCTTTTTGACTTTTTCTTTTTTTGTTTGACTTGTTTATTTTTTCTCAGCATATTAAAATTTTGAAAATATTTTTCTCACCACTTTTTGATTTTTATTTGATTTTATTTGATTTTCCTTTAGTTTATACATAAATACATATATTATTATTATTTAGGATAAATAGAAAAAAATGTAAAAACACTTCTATTTTTATTTTTATTTTATATTATTCTCTGAAAATATTTCACATAAAAATACTTTTTTTTTTATTATTATTAAAATATTAAATATATATTATTTTGCACATAATGCATATTTAAGAAATTAGTATATATATAGATATATGTTTATTAGTATATTTAAGTTAAAATATAAAAATACTTGAATTTTTTTATTTTTATTAATATGTGATACAAAAATACTTCTTTTCATAATATACTTCATTTCATTTTATTTTTGTACATAATAAATAAATACTTGTATTAAAACAATAATACATTTCCTTTAATAAAATTAGGGTTTTTTGCCCTAAATTCAAAATACTCCAAAAATAATATATTTTCATTTTCTTTTCTCTTTTACATAAATAATATTTTTTCATACATATACAAAACATTTCTTTTGCATCTTGCATTATTATTTAATTTTTGTACATTGATTAAATTGCAAATATTCAAAATGATGTAATAATTTAGATTTAAATTCTTGTCAATATCCCCATTTGAACAATTTGTACCCCCCTTCCCATATTTGGTTTTGTAATAGCTTAGTAAATTTATTTTCGCACTTTATTGCTTTCTAATGATAACATGTTAGAATTAGGGTTTGTATGCGAAAAAAACGATAAAAATAGTTATGACCTAATCTCAAGATAAACAAGCATGAAAATGGACACACATCTCACACTTGCACCCCTAGGGTACTCCACTTTGTTGCCTTCAAATAAATGGGCCATATTGTATGTTGAACTTCTTTGGGCAAAACAAACAATTTGAATGATCATAGTCCCTCGATAAAACTTTTCAAAACAAACAAAAATAAATGATCAAGTCCCTTAAAGAAAATTGCCCAAAGACATTTAACGCCGTTGCAATTATGGTCTAAACGATGACCCGCGTCTGTCCCTTTCACATCCTAAACATAAGATTGTCCACCAAATACAATGGTAGAACAAACTTGTTAAAAGGGTTAAAACATAGCAATAATCTTTTGAGAAATTTAGGAGTAGATAACCTCTTAGTTACTTGAATCAAACTTGCAAAACAAAACACTTGCCTAATTTTAAAACCACACATCACAACACTTTCAAAACAAACTTTCAAAAACAAATGAAAACCTTTTCAAAAGACATACACCTTTGTATACATCCCAACATGGATCATTATAAAGGTTGCCACCACATTAGCCTCTTTTCAAAATATTTTCAAACCCACACACTCAAGCACCATTTAAAACAATTAAAAACAAAAAGGCAAGTGATTTAAGCAAGTAACTAAGAGCCCATGGATAACCATGGATAGAAAGGGTGCTAATACCTTCCCTTTCTATAATCTACTCCCCGAACCCAAGAAAACATCTCAAAAGGTTTTTGCTGTGCTTTTTAACCTTTCCTTAGGATAAAATAAAAAGTCGGTGGCGACTCTTGCTCAACCAAAACATTTGCGAACACAAACGCAAAACCTCAAGTCAGTTCTCCCACCGTATCACAGTTGGTACCGGTAACCCTTGAGTAGTCAAGGAGAGTACGGGGCCGCCGCGTGGTGTCGTGAAGCATGAACTGACCTTAGAACCTTACTTGACCAACTTGGCCATTAGGATGTAGTGAGATGACCGACTTTGGTACAGTCCGAAGTTGGTAGATACTCGATGCTACACTCATTGAGACTTGACCCTTGAATTTTGTTCGGTTGCGAGTCAATTGCTTATTGAACGAAACTTATGGGAAAGGTCAGTGATATTGAGATCCCTTAGAACCCGGTTACTATTAACTAGGACAGGTTGAGCCAACTAAACTCCAAGAGGGTACTTACCTAAAAACTCCATGCAAGCCTAAGCCTAAGGACTTGTCTGCTTTGTGTGAATATGACTATTTGTATATAAACTTGCTTACCTCACATATCTATACATAACATCATAGCATCATACCATAGCATTTTCAATAAACATTTCAAGGATCTCGAGGGTCTTTGATGCAGGTTCACGTGGAACCAGACGTCTACCAAAGGGAAATAGGATTTATTTTCCTCTAAACAAACACCGTCATAGATCAAGTACAAACAAACTTAAGTCAAGGGCTATGACCCACTTAACATGGTGAGCTTAATTCTCGTGGAAGGACATCCATTGATACAAAGTTTTCCAATCCAAAACTGTAAGTGACTACTTACCCTGCGAGATCCTTGAAAATATGCATCCACATATCATGCATCATATCATGACATGTTTCTCCCATACAGGTCTCCTTATCTTTCTACTATTTATTTCAGTAGAGATGACTCTAGAACAGACTATCAAGGATGTCCAGGCTCAAAACACTCAACTTCAAGAGATGTTCTTGAACCTATCCAAGGGGAAAGAAGAGGTGAAGTCTCTCCTCACTAGGGGTATGACCATGGGGAATCCTGAGGGAAACAAAGATAACCAGTTGGAGCGGCTACAAACTGAGATAGCCATAATGAAGGTCCAAATGATGGGACAACTGGTGGGCCAAATGGCTCTCATCCAAAACTTGGCACAAGGACAAGAAGAGCTGAGATTCCTCATCAACAAGCTTCATCAAGACAGATGTAACCAAATGGGGAAAATAACCAGAATTGAAAATCAAGTCACTGCTCAGCCTCCCATGAGACAAGGAGCCGAAAGAATACCTCCCCAATTTTCTTCCACGTCACAAACCCAACAACCATCTCGTCGACAAGGATAGGGTAACCAAAGTAAACGGGTCTCAGCCGTTAGGCAGTTCACCAAACTCAACATGCCTATATCACAGATATTACAACACCTGCTGAACTTGAATTTGGTCACATTAAGGGATCCTCCTCAGAATCCAAATACCTCTGCTCCTACCTATCATCCCAATGCATTGTGTGCATATCACTCCAATAATCCTGGGCATGATACGAGTGACTGTTGGGCTTTGAAAAATAAGATCCAAGACTTGATTGATAGAGGAATGCTGGAGTTTACACAAGATGGCCAGACTGAGTTCTTCTGCCGTCCATCAAAGGCTCACCACCTAAAGTGACAAGTTCAAACAAAGAGGCTTTTGTTCATTTTGAATTTGCAAGTTGTAATTTCTCTTTTGTTATTCAAACAATTATATATTAATGTCAAACTCTGTTTCATTCATGCATTGCATATGTTTGTCTTGAATTCATCCATTCGTTTTCACTATATTTAAAATATGATTTCTACTTTCTTTATGACATTTAACTCTTGCTAAAAGTTACAAGCCTTTAGAGGGAGGATGACAAAAACAATGCCATAATCTCATACAGTATGCTTTTGGACAGACCTTGCTGACGATGTACATGCATTCTTTCAAATCCTAAACACTGGAGTTATAAGGAAGATAATCCCTAGTCAACCCCTTCAAACCAAAGAAGTAGAAGTTTTCTGTTTTAACACAAATTGAAACCTTTAATCAAAACCTGGGGCAGAGTAGTCTCTCAGTTAATTCAAACGTGCGTTAAGCCGCAAACTCTCATCTCGTAATACAATGAATGACGTCAAGAAACATTCATCTGGAATCAAAAGACGGTGATGGTTCCCTACCAAATAGGCAGTCATTATCTCTCAAAAAGAAAAGCCCACTAAGTCGAAACCTACAAAGGAGACTTAAGAAAATTGTGGCATCCCACTGACTGTAATCTCAAAACAAGAACAGTCAGGCAAAAATCAGGGATAACAAATCAAAAAGAGGTCACTACAAATCCTCAACAACATGAAAAAGGTTGCAAAATGACTGCTTTCCAACAAACTAAACCTGTCTGAACCATCACCAAAACTTCATTCCAGACTCAATTGGAGTTCAAACACACAATTAACTGAGCTTAGGACTGAAGAACATCACGAAGAACGGGTGGGTACAAATACATTTTGAGCCTTTATCCTTTGTTTCTTAAACCGTGAACCAAGCCACGTTACAACCCTTTAAAAGTCCTAATTGAAGCATGGGTTAGTTCGAAAGCATAATGTTACAAAAGGTATCCCGACTCCTGTAAGGCTTTACTCAAAATCCAAAGTTGAATTACAAACTTCTTTACTTGCTAAAAATGCATTTTTCAAAACTTCATGACAAACATAAACTTTGCATTACTTGAATATCAATGTTTGCATAGGGCTATTTGTTTGACAGCGGAGAAATTCACACAACGAATATCCGATGAACGAAAGCTCTCTCAATGAACCAAATCACTTCAAGAAGGATGACACTTCTATTGACAAATCTCCTATCAACAGGGGGACATGACATGTCACTATCCAGCACACCTGGGGCAGTCCAGTCAAGACTCCAAGAAATCTCTCAAGAATTGCAGAATAACCAGGGACAGGTCTCCATCTCCGTCACTCGGGGCATTGAACGTCAATCCCAACAAAGGGTTATGTACAGTAAAACATTTCCAGGCAGTGCCACAAACACTCGCTACTAGGGGCGGTGACAAATCTCCCCAAAATCCTTCTCATAAGATAATTCCACAGCAAGAGTTTAATCTCTTAGAAACCATTCTCCAGCTGGGACAACTTCAAGAATCCTCGAGGACTTTCCCCAACGAAGTCATCACCTCTCTAGCAAACCGAAAACAGGGTTTATTTCTCCAACAAACTACAGATTCCCCAGCTTGAGTTTGCCTCTCCAACTACTACAAATCAAAGGACCACAACTCCTCTTCCCTAGTAGACTACTCTACAATCCCCAGCAAGTTACTGTAAAACCTGGACCCGACCAGATATCAGTTCAACTTCGACTCCCTAGTAGAGAAACGGACAACCGAGGCTCCTGAACTCTTTTCCCAAGCAGGAATAAACATTATCCCCACAAAGTTTTCAATATCCCCCAGCAAAGTTCTCCTTAAACAACAAAACAAGAATCCCCAGTGGAAATATTCTAAGCAAAGTTTGAAGTCACACCAACTCTTCAACAACAGTCTAGGATTTAACGACTCCCCGACATTTGTCAAGGATTTATTTTCCTAGAAAAAGATACACTTCAATAAACATTTCACATTTCATACATCCTATTTACATACATGGTAAGTGCATACGACACAATCTCATTTATTTTGAGAACATCATGACATCATGCATTTCATACATCATGACATTGCATACAACTAACGTTTTACCTTTTCAGGAAAAGGTCAATCAACAGATGGCTACCACCAACCTTTTCAAGTTCCAGATTAACACCTAAAATCAGACAGGACAACTATCTACTCGATCATCATAAAGCAACCCTACACAGGTTCCTTCCAAGATGCAGTTTTACACAGACTCATCGTCAGGCAACCCTACACAGGTTCCTCTCTTCCAGATGCAGTTTTACACGGACTCATCATCAGACAACCCTACACAGGTTCCTCCTCTCTCCCAGATGTAGTTTTACACAGACTCATCATCAGGCAACCCTACACAGGTTCCTCCTTTCCAGATACAGTTTTACACTGACTCATCATGAAGCAACCCTACACAGGTTCCTTCTCAGGAAATTTCAGATGAAGTTTTACACTGACTCATCATCAGGCAACCCTACACAGGTTCCTCCTTCCCAGATGCAGTTTTACACATACTCATTATGAAGCAACCCTACACAGGTTCCTTCTCAGGAAATTTCATATGCAGTTTTACACAGACTCATCATCAAGCAACCCTACACAGGTTCCTTCTCAGGAAATTTCAGATGAAGTTTTACACGGACTCATCATCAGGCAACCCTACACAGGTTCCTCCTTCCCAGATGCAGTTTTACACGGACTCATTATGAAGCAACCTTACACAGGTTCCTTCTCAGGAAATTTCAGATGTAGTTTTACACGGACTCATCATCAAGCAACCCTACACCAGTTCCTTCTCAATTCCAGATGCAGTTTTACACAGACTCATCATGAAGCAACTCTACACAGGTTCCTTCTCAGGAAATTTCGGATGAAGTTTTATACGGACTCATCATCAAACAACCTAACTTTCCAATACCATTTATATGCGCTCTAGACACGGACGCCATGCTGGAAATCATCCAGTTCCAGCTTATAGATACAGTCCAACAATCGCTTCTGGATGGCATCTTTAAGCCCATCTCCAATAACTATCCATTACCTCTCCAAATGGAATCTTTAAGCCCATTCCCCACATAATCAAATGAGACATATTCGAGTGCAAATTTTCTGGGCACTCTAGTGTTCAATCATCTTCCACCTTCAAGTCACGAATGGCAGACTTACCAATCTAACTCTTCGGGTGTAAGAAGATTGAACAGGGGCAGCTGTTGCACCCCAAAATTTTCCCTCTCATTTCTCAAGGAATCATCTTGGATCCCCAAGTTTGCTTCCATCCAATTCCAAGCCTTGAACTACAATTTTTCAAAGAAATCATCCACAAGGGCAAAATGGTCATTTGCACATTGAAAAAGTCAAACTTTGACTTTTGGATCAAAATCAAGCTTCAAGAATCATATTTCATCAAGACACGTTGAAATATGAAGTTTTGTTTCATCAAAATCCAAAAGGTCAAAATTCTAAATACTTAGAATTTTTTCTAAGTATTTAAGAAAAAATGACCACTTCAGAACTACTGAGCCAGCCTCCAGGCAGGTATAGTCAGAAGTTACAAACATGGTTCATAATGTAGCTTTGAGTCAGAACATGGCTCTTCAGCATCTACGCAAGTTTAGTCAGAGTTTGCTAGGGTAATGCAAAGAAGGTAATAAGGCGTAATACGAAGCCTGAAAGCTCCTTCAGAACATGCTGGAGCCAGAAGATAAGAGGATCAGAAGATGGGATGCCACACTGAAGCAGAACTTCTGATCCAGAACTAAGCCTTGGTGTAGAGTTTCATGTTGCAGGATTTCTGGTTGTGATAAGTCTCATCATCATTTAATGCTTACAACCACCTTCTGAGTCTTTATCCAAAGGATCTTCACCACGTGTACCTCTACTGTCTTGGGATAGCAACTTTGCTTTTGCTTTTCCTTAATTCCTGCCGACAGCCGCCATGCTTGCTTCAAAGACAAGGCAGCACTTCAGCACATGAAGGCTATTTTCAACGCTTTGGTCAGAACTTGACCAAATCCCAAAACCTTGCTTATACAACTTGCTGCAGACCTATGACCAACAGTTGGTTCAGCCTACGCCTGCATCCCATGATTACACCAAACTAGCATACGAAAACTGTGATGAAAAAGCAAAAGAACAGGATGCCAAAATAGGTTCAAATCCCATTTGTTTTTCCCCCCAAATCACAGCAAATTCATCTATAAATACTTGGCTCCATAACACGGTCAAGGGGCTGGCTTTTGAAGAGAGAGATTGGCCAAAAGAGAGAAAAGGAAGTTGTGAAACCTTCATAAAAAAATCCAGATTTCTCATACATAAAAACAAACCTTTGTTCTTCCCTTTGAACAAAAGGAGACAACCACTCTTTCGTCTCTCTCGCTTACTCAGAACATCCAAAGGCAGCCACTTAAAGCTCCAAGCACGCTCCAGGTAAGTCTTTCTGACTTTACTTGCTTTTCATTTTGAACATCATCAACATGTAAATATCATAGCATTAATGTTGTACATATCATTGCTTAAATAGAAAACTATGGATCAGAACTTCTAGAATAATGCTAGGCTCATACTTAGGATTGGAACATCTATAATTTGTTATGCTATGATCATTCTGACCTACTGAACTGAATAAATTGTTGTTGTGCTGATTAAGAGCTGAAATGTAACACAAAACTTCTGTTTTTCACTCATCATTTAAACACATAAAACATCTAGGATTTTCTCACTGTTTAAGCACGCATAACTTCCGAGTTCTCTTCACTATTTTAACACACAGAACTTCCATGATTTTTCTCACTGTTAACACACATTGAACTTTTGATGTTCACCCGCTGGCTCAGCACAATACTGAACTTCGGATGTTCACTCAAAATCTTAACACAACACAGAATTTCTAAGTTCTCCTTACATGTCAAATACACTGAACTGCTGACGTTTGCTCACTGTTTCAATGTAATACAGAACTTCTGACTTTTGGTTCACTGGTTGGACACCACCTAGAACATGTGTTTTCCCTCTAACGTTTTGCAGGACTTCAGAGCGTATCAATCCAGAACCTCTTTTCCCTTTCCCTCTGACGTTTTTTTGCAGGACCTCAGAGCGTACGAATCCAGAACTTCTGATCCCACTGACGTTTCCTGCTGAGTCACGCGCCTGGCTTCAGAACTTCTGATCCTAGTTGTTCTTCTTGCAGCAACACGCTGTTTCTACTTTGCATTTATTTTCCTTTTCATCTTTTTAATATTAACATAAAAAACATAAAAATATTTTGCTTTTAATTTATTTCCTTAAGACAAAACATTTTCTAAACAAGCCCACTTTCTTTCTTATATTGTACATATTCAATATGGTTGTAATAGTAACTTATGACTTATTTTACTTGCAACCCCCATTCATAAACTTGTACACCCCGTCCCCTAAAATGTTGTAATAGCGTAGGACTCTACATTTCCACGCTTTTATTGCTTTCATATACTGTATAGTAATTAGGCGTGTATGGCAAGATTAAACCAACAAGTAGACCACCAAAAATCAAAGACAAATACATGCAATCAAACACACTATTCACACATGCACCCTTAAGGTTAACTCCACTTGTTGCCTAAAAAATGGTCATGTTATACATGTGGGGTGTCTTAGCAAAAACAATCGAAATACAAGATCATAATCCCTCGATGACGCTATCAAAGTTGCCTTTCGAAATGATCTTAGTCCCTAAAGAAAAATGCTAAGTCATCTCATAACATTGCTATCATGGTCATACGATGACCCTCCACCCATCCCTTCACATCCAACGATGGGGCTTCTTACCAAATCAATGGTAAGATAGCAACATCTAAAGGAGAAGGAAAAGCACATCTAAGACCTTTTGGGTAGGTAGGTTCGCTCTCAGTTACTTGCTTGCTCACAACAAAAAAATTTTATACACCAACACCCTCACTTTGAAACATTTTTGAAAAGCAACACTTTGTACGCGTTCTTATAGAAACAAGAGCCATTACAAAGAAAACCCTTTTCAAAATCACTTTCAAAAACACATCTCATAAACACATCTTTGAACTATTTTCGAAACAAACACTTTATATGCGTTCTTATAGAAACGAGAATCATTACAAAGTTATATTTTCAAATACTTTCAAAACCCACATCACAAGCACACATTCAAAAAAAAGCAAGTGATCTAGCAAGTAACTAAGATCCCATGGAAAACCATGGATGAAAAGGGTGCTAATACCTTCCCTTTTCATAATCTACCCCCCGAACTCAAAAACATCTCTAAAGGTCTTTCCTGTGCTTTTTCACCTTTCCTTTTAGATAAAAGAAAAGTCGGTGGCGACTCTTGCTAAACCGTAACATTTGAGAACACAAATGCAAAAGCCTCAAGTCAGTTCTCCCACCGTATCACACCTTAGGTTTTGGTAGATGGCGATTTTGTATTGTTTGATGAAAAATTGATGAGTTGGTGATGGATAATGACTTATAATTGATGTATAATGAGTATAGAATTATAGGTTGTTGATAGATGATGAAACCCTATGATTAGATGGTGTTTTAGGACTTGTAATATGATGAAATTGAAGAATATTTGGAGTGGTGTAGTGCAGAAATTGCAACAGGAAAATCATATTCGCGCATTATTGTCGGACGATGAAAGTAGTGTCGTCAGGAGACACATGCATTTTTGGTCGTCGCCAGGAGAGGATGAAGCGAAGAAATGGGTGGAAAAAGGATGACGCTTCTAGAGTGCTTCGCTTCTAGCGTCACCGGGAGAAGCGGACACGAAGGCTACGTCGCTAGGTGACGGGGGTGTGTCGCCAAGCGACAGATGGAAGATTTGGTTAGCTGTTTCAGACAATCTTAAAATGATCATAACTTTAGTTCCAGAGCTCGAAATGTGGTGTCTTTTGAAGTGTTGGATAAATAACGCAATGAAATTTAATTATATGGAAAAAATGAGACATAAGAAGTATATCTCTGAGACAAAAGTAAGAGTCGAGTTAGGTTCCCCGTGTTGAACCACAATGATGTTTTGTTCATGATGATGCTTTGCTTATGATGATGATGTTATAGTGTTGTGTTGATTAATATGATGATGTTATGATGTTGTTTTGGTTACTATGATATGATTATGTTTGTGATGAATCATGGATGGTGATGCGTGTTGACAAGTCATAGTCGTATTAAATATGTTGTTGCGCATCATTGAATTCATGGCATAGTTAGGACTTAGGTTTAGTGAAGTTATGGTTTCGGTCCAGTGAAGATTATAGGAATATTTTCCAGTGAAGGCAACAATCCCATAGTGTGGATTGGATGCAATAGTGAAGTGCTTTGGTTCCAATCGGGAATTGATCATGTGGTGGGGATCTTTGGAGATAATGATGATTGAGTCATCAATGAAGTTTTGGTACCACATGTAAGAGTCTACGATGTTGCATTACATTCTATGTGACATTGCATAATGATTTATTTATGATGTTTTATGATACATTGTGTATGATGATATGTGTACGTGTATTGGTGAAGTTGTGGAAGTGTGAGTATAACATGAAGATATGATGATGTGTGATGCCTTGCTTGTGTGCATATTTACCATGTCTATTCCTTATGTCTTATATAATGATTATTATTTACTCACCCTTTCTGTTTGAATGTTGCCTCTACATGGGTAACGCACAAGTGATCGAGAATAGTCTGTAGAAGCATTAGAGGATAGCTTCAGAGTGCATTTAGATGCTTTTTTTTTAAATAAAGAGAGTCTTGCTCCAATATGTAACATTGGGGTTAGGATCTAATGATTGGAACTTATGTTCTTTGTTTTCTTTTAAGATGTTGAGTCACCCTACATGGTACTCGAGATGTTTTAATTTATAAGTATGAGTTATGAAGTATGACTAATTTTTATGAAGTACTATAATGAAGTGTTTTGAACTTTGATTTCTGCTGCCATGATTCGAAGAACTAAATGTTGATTATATCTTGTTAAAGATTTTGAAAACCCGTGTTACGGAGCAGGATATATTGTTATGAAGTTTTATATGAAGATGAGACACCCTTTTTTGGTGATATACTCTGATATATTCATTAGCATAATTGTGAATAATCCTTGGGGTTTAGAAGGGTATTACATTAGTGGTATTAGAGCAGGTCGGTCTGTCCGGCCAGGTTATTCAGTCTGTAGTGTGTGACCGTGGAATTCTGTCGAGATAATTTCTAACCATTGTGACTGTTATTGATGTGAGACAGAGAAATGGTTAGAAGGAACAATGTTGCACTTGCTGCTGCTTTGCAGGTTGTTTCTCATGAGGAAGTCTTCATGAAATGAAAGAGTATAAAGTGAAAACAAGTATATATAGCCATGTGGGAGTGATCTTATTAGGTTCCAACTTTGCTATTGCCCTTATATCTTTGAACATCTCTTCTCTTGCCGTCAGAAGAAGTTGATTGCACTGATCTTGTACCTTTTGAACTTTTGATCTTGGTAATAAAGTTGGCATGTAAGTGATCCAACGGGACATAGTCGTACGCTTTAATCCCTAATTTTTCCTGGACCACCCTCTCGGGTTTTTAGTCCACCAAGATACCCTTTTTTGCCCAAGCCGCTCTTTCAAGTTTTTGACTTGCCAGGTGTACAATATTTTGTATATATCCCTTATTTTTTCCCGAACCCTTTTGGTTCGCTGGGATGCCCTTATTTTTGCCTAGGTATGTTAAACTAGCGGGTAATTCTTATGCGTAGTATTTTTTGACTAAGTCCACGTTCACAGGGTGCGGGAAATCTTCGTCATCCATAGTGGTTAGCATCATAGAACCACCCGAGAATACTTTCTTGACAATAAATGCCCCTTTGTAGGTGGGAGTCCATTTTCCCCTGGGATCGCCTTGTGGTAGAATGATGCGCTTTATTACCAAGTCACCAGTCTTGTATACTCGACGCTTGATCTTCTTGTTGAATGCCTTGATCACACGTTTTTGATACATCTGACCATGATAGACAGCCGCCCGTCTCTTTTCGTCAATCAAATTCAAATGGCCCAACCTAGTCTAAATCCACTCGTCTTCATCTAAGTATGCTTCTTTCATAATCCTTAGAGAAGGAATCTGAACTTTGACAGGCAGGACAACTTCCATGCCATAGATTAGAGAGAATGGGGTTTCCCCAGTTAATGTTCGCGCCGAAGTACGATAGCCATGAAGAGAAAATGGTAACATTTCATGCTAGTCTTTGTAGGCCATCACCATCTTTTGCACAATCTTCTTTATGTTCTTGATGGGGGCTTCCACTGTGCCATTCATCTTAGGTCTGTATGGAAAATGTGATACTTTATCTTGAACTGCGTGCAGAGTTCAGTGATCATGGCATTGTTAAGGTTGGTGCCATTGTCAGTGATGATCCTCTCAGGGATACCATACCGATAGATGAGGTTGTGTTTGATGAACCGGGCCACGACATTCTTGGTAACTGAGGCAAATGAAGTTGCTTCAACCCACTTGGTAAAGTAGTCAATGGCGACAAGAATGAAACAATGTCCATTAGAGGTAGTAGGCTTGATTTATCCAATCATATCGGTGCCCCACATTGCAAATGGCCAAGGAGCAGTCATGTCATTCAAAGGTATTGGAGGCACATGAACTTTGTCAGCATAAATTTGGCATTTATGGAAAGTCCTTGAGTGGTGGTGACAATCAGTTTCCATGGTCGACCAATAGTAACCAGCTCTCAGAATCTTCTTGGCCATAGTATGTTCGCTAGAATGAGTACCAAAGGCACCTTCATGCATATCCTCCATGATCTTCTCTGCTCCCTTCTTGTCCATACAACAGAGCAAAATTGAATCATGGTTCCGCTTGTATAAGATCCCATTGCTCAGGAAGAACTTGGATGAGAACCTCCGCATGAATTTCTTATCATTGACTGACGCCTCTTCGGGATACTCTTGATCTTAAAGATATCTTTTCACCTCATGAAACCAAGGATTCTCCTCTACACCATCAGTGTCAACCTCATAGCAGTGCGTTGGTTCGTCAAATCTTTCGACAGTAATTCGGGAAGCTTTATTGTCCCACATGACCTTGAACATCAAAGGAATGGTAGCTAGAGCATCAGCTAACTGATTTTCTTCCCTCGGAATATGTTCAAAGGTGACCTCTTCAAAATATGGGATCAAGGCTAGCACAAGTTCTTTGTAAGGGATAAGATTTGGATGTTTTGTATCCCATTTTCCTTTAACTTAACTGATGACCAAAGCTGAGTCTCCATATACACTTAAGAATTTGATTCTTAAGTCAATAGCAGCTTTAGGACCCAGGATGCACGCTTCATACCCGACCATATTATTGGTACAGTTGAAGCAAAGCCTTGCAGTAAAAGGCGTATGGAAACCTTTGGGGGAAATGATCACAACACCAATTCTGTTACCCAGTGCGTTGGAAGCTCCATCAAAAACCATAGTCCATCGGGATCCTTTCTCAGGTCCTTCACACAGTCCAGGTTTTTCACAATCCACAATCAACATGATATTCTCGTCCGGGAATTAAAAGTTCATGGATTGGTAGTCATCCACAGCTTGATGCACCAAATGATATGCTAACACAATTCCTTTGATTTCCTTTTGTGTAATGTACTGGATATCGTACTCAGTTAAAATCATTTTCCATCTAGCTATCCTTCCGGAGAGAGCTAGCTTCTCGAAGATGTACTTAATGGGATCCATCTTAGAGATCAATAGAGTGGTATGAGTCAACATATACTATCTTAGTCGGCGAGCAGCCCATGCCAAAGCGCAACGATTTTTCTCAAGCAGTGAATATCTTGTTTCAGAGTCAGTAAAATTTTTGCTAAGGTAGTATATTGCATGCTCTTTTCGACCAGACTCGTCATATTGCTCTAACACGTACCATATTGAATTCTCTAACACAGTTAAGTACATGATCAGAGGTCTTCCTTCGACTAGTGGCATCCAAATTGGAGGTTCTTGAAGATACTCTTTGATCTTGTCAAAAGCTATTTGATAGTCGTCATTCCGTTTTACCATTTGGTCTTTCTTCAGGAGTTTGAAGAGTGGTTCACAAGTAGCAGTCAAGTGAGAGATGAATCAGGCAATGTAGTTGAGTCGTCCTAGAAAACCTCTGACCTCCTTCTTAGTACGAAGAGCTGGAATTTCTTAGATTGCTTTGACTTTTGCAGGATCAACTTCAATACCTTTTCCACTGACGAAAAAACCTAGGAGCTTACCAGACCTTACCCCGAAGATGCATTTGTTGGGATTCAACCTTAGCTTATATTTTTCTTCAGCCTCTCAAACAGCTTGTGCAGATGATCAACGCGCTCTTCCTTAGTTTGAGACCTTTCTATCATGTCATCAACATAGACTTCTATCTCATGATGAATTATATCATGAAATAAAGCCACCATAGCCCGTTGATAAGTTGTGCCTGCATTCTTCAGCCCAAAAGGCATGACCTTATAACAGAAGGTGCCCCACTGTGTGACAAAAGTTGTCTTCTCCATGTCTTCGGGCACCATTTTGATTTGGTTGTAACCCGAGAAGCCATCCATGAAGGAGAATACCTTGTGTTGAGCAGTGTTGTCAACCAATAAATCAATATATGGTAATGGGAATTCGTATTTGGGGCTTGCCCTATTTAAATTCCTGTAGTCTACATACATACGGACCTTATCGTCTTTCTTCGACACTGGAATAACATTTGCAACCCATTGGGGATACGGCACCACTGCCAAGAAACTTGCATTGAACTGTTTCATTACCTCAACCTTGATCTTTTCAGACATGTCAGGACACATTCGACGAACCTTTTGTTTGATCGGAGAAAAACCCTCTTTCATTGGTAGACGATGAACCATGATATTAGTATCAAGCCCCGACATGTCTTCATATGACCAAGTGAATACCTTAACATAGTCATGCAACATCTGAACCAATCTGCTCTTGAAATTGTCTTCCAAGTTGGCGCCGACCTTGACTTCTTTCTTATCTTCCTCAGTACCTAAGTTTATCACTTTGATCGGTTCTTCATGCGGTTGGATGGCCTTTTCCTCTTATATCAGGAGTCTGACGAGTTCTCCAGGTATCTCATAATCTTCTTCACATTCATCTTCGGCTTGATAGATTGGATTTTCGAAGTCATAAACGACAATAGCATAATTATTGTCAATGAGATCCGGAGTGGATGTGGATCTGCAAATGTGTGTGTTTGCATGTAAGGTCACATGGATATTTTGGAAACGCAGTAAAGTAAAAGAAAGACAAGGAGCACAAAATTTGAATGCAAAATCGTCCAATGTTTTCATTAAATGAGCATATGATATATGAAATGACTACCCTTAACAAATGGACCATTGCGCCCCGGGCAAGGCATGTGGTTTAAAGTCATATTTTGAAGGAAATACAAATAAAGTTCTTAAAGCAAGAAAAACATGAAATAGAAATTACTCCTGGTTGAAGGAGATTGAGATGAAGTCTTTGGCCTTCCAGTTGTTGAGTCCACCATCGGCAGTTGGGAATGTCCAGTCGTCCAAGTCAACATCACTATTAGTGTCTTCCAGTGCATTGACTTCATTGTTGCTAATACGGAGAGGTGGTCCACCAGTACGAGCACGTCAAACCTCTTTCTGAGCTTTTGAAGTAAAATCCAACCCAAATTTGTCAGATTTGTAGGGGATGTCAGGAAGTTGTCCCCAGATAGTGCAGCCTCCATCTTCTATAACAACCCTAGAATCCTTCAGAGAGGCCATTCTTGGTGTGTCCTTAGCAGTCTTAGGAGTAGCAGGTATAGCTTTAGCAACAACAATTGTTGGAGGGATTACCTCAAATGTTTGGCAGGGGGTTTCAATGAATTTTCCATTCATTTCAACATATTTGAAAAAATTCAAATGGTTGGCCATATATTCTTCCTCTCCATAGACTGTGACAACCTTCCCTCTTAATGGGTATTTCAGCATTTGGTGCAATGTATAGGTAACCGCACCTTCCCCATGAATCCATGGGCGTCCTAGAAAGCATGAATAGGCCGGGCGAATATCCATCACATAAAAAGTTGATTTGAAAACTTGAGATCCTACCTTGATAGGGAGATCAACCTCTGTATGGACCATTCTTTTCGAACCATCGAAGGCTCTTACCACAATATCGCTGGGTTTCAGCTCCAGCCCATCACAATCCAACCTATCCAAGGCACCTTTAGGTAAAAAATTGAGGGAGGACCCAATATCTACTAACATATGCGCCAGAGTGGTGCCTTTGCATTCAATAGAGATATGGAGGGCTTTGTTATGATTCTTCCCCGCCGGAGTTAAATCTGCATCAGAAAATCCCAAGCCATTATCAGCAGTTAGGCTTGCAACACAGTTCTCAAATTGATCAGCAGTGGTTTCTTGTGGTACATGGGCATTCTTTAGGAATTTCAGAAAAGCTTGGGCATGTGCTTCGAAGCATAATAACAAAGACAACATGGATATCTTTGGGGGTGTCTGCCCCAGTTGTTCGACTATTTTGTAATCACTTTTTCGGATGATCTTTAGGATTTCTTCCATCTCTTGTCTAGATGGGTCTTCAATTGTCACTTCTTTTGGTGGTGCCTCCGTCAGGGCAGGCTTAGTAACTTTCTCTTTACCCTGGGTATCAACAGTTGGCCCAACAGCAGGAATGCGAACATATGTTGTTGTAGCTGTTGGAGGAGAGATCTCCAGAGAGAAGACTCTTCTTGTCCTAGTGACCTTACTAGTTCCAGAAATGTTTGTAATTTCAGGCTCTTCATTTTTAGTAATTCATGGCTCTTGCTTGACACCATGATAATAAACTTCTGCCCCATAGTTCCCGGATACAATTTTTTCAGATGAATAGGGTACTGGCCCCGGTGTAGTGATAATCAGGGGAGCCACTCTTAGCTCAGTAGGAATCCTTATAGGGCTTTTAGAGGTGATCCTAATAGGGGTGTTGGAGATTGTGATTATGGAAACATCTTGAGGTAAGCTTTTCACAGACAGAGTTTTCTCGAACAAAATTTTATGGCTATCAATCAGGCGTTGGATACCTTTCTTGAGCCACACACAACTATTGGTTTGGGAAGCACAACGGTAACAATTTTCAAGGCAGCCAAAAAATAAACTGGCTCTCAGCAAATTCTTCTTAACAGTCAATAAGGGAATAGTCAAATTATTGATGGTGAAGACAAATGAGGCATCGTCAATAGCATTGACACCTTTACCGTGACTGGGAATGGGAGTAGTAATGACATTATGGGTTTATGGAGGGTCAAACTCGATCACTTTGTTATCAATCAAATCTTGGATCTTGCTCTTTAATTCCCAACAATCATTGGTATCGTGCCCAGAGATATTGGAATGATAGGCATATTTTGCATTCGAGTTGTATTTTGGAGATGAAGTATTAGGGTTTTGAGGAGGATTCCTCAGTGTTACCAAATCTGCCTTCAACAAATGTTGTAAAGCTTGAGACAGTGGCATGTTGATTTTAGTGAATTGCCTTCTTGGGACATCAGACATTTGTTGATTGTTTAATTGTTGTGGTCGTTGAATTGGGGTTGGGTTTGAAATCAATACATCTCCTACTGACTGAAGACGATCATTCTTGATACGACCTCTTTTTCCATAAACAACATTAGTTTCCTTCTTACCAACAAATGGTTTCTTTACAGCATTAGAGGTTTAGACCATGGGGATCTTTCCGCTTTTTATTCCACTTTCAACTCGCTCACTAGTCAAAATTAATTTAGTAAACCTTGACGAAGAAATCCCAATCAGCAAGTTAAAGAATGGACCAGTCAAGGTTCCCATAAACATGTCCACTAATTCTATGTCAGTTAACGGGGGTTGCACCCTTCTAGCCAGGTCCTTCCATTTTTGAGCATACTCCTTAAAGCCTTCATTTGAACCCATTGTCATATTTTATAATTGCACATGAGTTGGTGTAAGATCAACATTGTATTGGTATTGTCTATAGAAGGCAACATCCAGATCCTCCCATGTGTGGATATTAGTCCCCTCAAGTTGATAGAGCCACTCCAACTGTGTCCCAGATAAGCTTTCTTGGAAGAAGTGCACCCATAACTTCCTATCGGAGGTGTGTGGTTGAATCTTACGGATATAAGACCTCATATGCATATTTGGACAGGAGACCCCATTGTATTTGGAGAATACAAGAACTTTAAATTTGTGGGGAATGACCATCCCAGGTACCAGACCTAAGTCTCCAAAGTCCAAACCAGACACTGTTTGGATCTCTACAGCCTTCAGTCGGTCTTCCAGTTGTTTGTATTTCTCATCCTCCGGTGGATACTGCTCTTCGGAGTAGTCTTCATCCTCAGTAATTTGGTTATTTCCTCCCCCAGCTCTGGTGCTTCTAACTTCCTCTTCTTGATTGTCTTCATCCTCAGAAGAAGCCTCTTCTATTTGAGCCAGTAGGGCGGGCCCCTTGAACCTTCTTTCCATGTTGAGGATAACAACCCTCTTCTTGGTTTTCTTCTTGGTGGCAAGGAGTGCCATCATCTCTTGCTGACCTTTGGCTAGGTTGAGAAGAGTCTCTTGTAACCGTGCATGTTGAGTTTGCAAATCTTTGACGGTTTGCTCTAGAGCCATCTTATACTGAAATAAACAGTAAAAATATGAGGAAACCTATATCGGAAAACCTGCTTATAATATGATGCATGCTATGTGGATGCAATGTTTTCAAGGACCTTAAGGAATTTAAATTTTCTAGCCAAAATAGGAAACAAACACAACAATTGTACTAATGAGTTCAAAGATTACAATTGCCCCTTGGGCTTACAATGAAAAAAAAATCAAAAAGGTCTCAAGAAGACGACAAAATAGACTCTTAAAAAAATACTTAAGTCTCCCACGGGTGCTTCCTCTTTGGTGCAATGTATGCATTCAGGCTTCGCTCCTTGTGAAGTTTCCTTGTGAGCTCCAACACCTTCTTCTCGCTTGCGTAGAATCGAGCTTCAAAGGTGTATCGTTCCCCCTTAAGTTGAATCTAAGATCTCTGTAATTCTTCGAAGTCGGGAAGCATGTTAGGATAGAGAATGGTATAAGGAGTATCTCCCTCAGTAACAGGCTCCACAATTATTGGTAAGATAGCTGGATATGGCATCATGAGACTTTAAGCATGAGCTCGTACCCATTTGAGATAAGGCTCAAGAGGGATGGAATTATTATGCCCCAAAGTCTTGCTATCAACATTGCTTACCATGCCCCAAGCATGTACAAACCTTCGATGATAACCTTGGACATTATTCTCATGGTCGAATATAATACCTTGAATGAGCGCCTCATGGGGACCATCTCTTCGAGCATAGCCAAATTGTCGTAGTGCCAGAGAAGGGTTATAAGTAATACCTCCCCTAATTCCCAAGAGTGGAACATTATAGAACTCCCCACAATAATCAATGATAGTAATGTCCTCTAGAAATCGGGAACACCAATGAATATCTATATAAGAAAGCGACATTATTCTTTGCGACCACCTCAAACCTTTCTCATTCTTCAATACTGATCGGGGAAGGTGCGAAATAAACCACCTAGATAGAAATGGTATGCAACACATAAGAGCCCCTCTCTTCCTCATGGTATGAGTGTGAAGAGTATGCAAAATGTCTCCAAGCAATGTAGGCACATGGTTACGAGTAAGGAAAATTTTGACAACATTCACATCTATGAATTGGTCAGGTTAGAAAAAAGCACCAACGCATAAATTATGAAATTCTGGTATCAGATATGTGATGTTAAATGATATGTCACGGCACAAATATCTGTTTACAAGTAAATAAAAGTAATAACAAAAGCAGTAAAAAAACACAAGAGATTGTTCACCCAGTTCAGTGTACAACAACACCTACTCTGGGGGCTACCAAGCTAGGGACAAGTCCACTAAATAGTATCATTTCATAGACCCTCAGTAAACAACCAGTTTACGATCTAATCACATAATCACTACCCGTTCTATACTTATACCTAAGACTCACCTAGGTATGAGGCCCTCCTCAAATCCCTTCAATCACTTACAATGAGGAAACAACAGAAATAATAAGTTTAATAACTTCAATCATTTAATGTGTAAAAGCTTATGAATGATACACAATTAACAACCCAAATAACAACACAAGTATTAAATCAATACTAGAGTGTTTGACAATTAAAAGACTTAGACTTCTAAGACAGAAAGAAAGTATTCTTCTTTAAAAGTTGCAGTAGTTTGAATAAGGAATCAAGTCCTTATATATGCACAACTATGGGCTTGGACTTAAAACCAAATATTCAATTGTTTTGAATATTTCCATAAAAATAGGCCAAGATAAAATTCATGCAATTTGAAAAATATTCCTCTATATTTTTTGCAGCTTGTGAGTCACACATCCTGAATTATGGTGCACAGGAAATCAGGAAACAAAAAAACATAAACTGATATTGGCTGAGTTCAGGAGGCATATGTCAAGACATCTGCTTTGACATCATTCAAAACAGTTTGCTATAAATGTCAAGACATTTAGCAAAATATTAACAACATATTGTTTTACCAAAATTGCTGCCAACAAGCACTTACAAACTCCCCCTTTGGAAAATTTTAGCTAAAACATTATCAGAGCAGAGCAATATATTATCATATTAGAAGCATAAGCAAAGCAAGCACAAACTCAATTAGCAGTTAATTGTTAGCAAAGGAAGATGTCAAAACATCTTCTGAGACATGAGGCTCCCCCTCAAGTATTAAGCTCCACCTCAATCAGATGTTAGTCAGTGGTCAGTGGTTAGTCAGTTAGTCACTTTCTCTCTCCCTTTTTAGTCATAATATGCCAAATAAAAGGATGCATTCAAGAGTGTATCAGTAATTTAGGTACATACCATATAAGTAAAATTTCAAGCACATGCAAGTGCCAAAATGAGACAAATGGATCAAATAAAGAAACATCAATTAGTCTAACTGTCATCAGGACCAATTGACTTAGCTGAGCCAAAACTTCCTTCCTCACTAGAGTCTTCACCTTCAAAGTTCACTGTATCATCAAGGTTGTTGTCCTTTTGCAGGTCCTTCATTATCTTTTCAAAGGTTAGCTTCCTTACTGAGCTAACTCTGATCACATCATCCAATTCCTTGCAGGATTCTCTTAATTCATTGATCATGTCATCCTTGGTGGAGGTGTTTTCAGCAGATGCAGATGTCAAAACAATGTCTAGGACATGTTTTCTTGAAAAAAGCTTAAAATGAAGGGTCAAATCAGACTCCCTCTTGCACACTACATCATTTCCACTTAGAATTTCAGGATGCTGATTAAGAATAATTCCATAGAGGAAGGAATGAAAAGAAATTGCCATCTTAATGGCACAAGTTCCTGCATTCCTAATAGTCTGATCAAAGATGTAGGTACCATAATCAAAAAGTTTCTGGTTTCCAACAACATAAATAAACTTTCCTAATCCAATGGAGATGGTTGAAGTGTGATTAGTGGGAACCTAATTTGTAGCTCTAATCCTATGTAAAATAGTATATTTCACACTCAGCTTGCTGACAGGAAGTTTATTTTTCATGGGCCACTCACTTACTTGATTAGCAGTGATGGCTCTGCACACTTGATTATCTGTAACTTCCAGCTCACAACAAACATCTTCAGACCTATCTAGAAATCTATTTATGATGACAGGAGAAAATTCTACAAACTTTCCTCTAACAAAAACCTTTTTATACTCCTTACTTTTATGGTCAGCACAATCAACTGGAATATTAAGAATAAACTCCTTAACAAGAGTTTCATAGCAATTGACAAACCTGGTAATTGTTTTCATCAATCCAGCATAAGATATTGGCCTCATGATTTCTTTACATTCCAAAGCACCAGCTCCCAGTTCTCTCCGGGGAAATCCTTATTTGATACACATACT
The DNA here is from genome assembly GCA_948472305.1 of Vicia faba. Taxonomy (NCBI): domain Eukaryota; kingdom Viridiplantae; phylum Streptophyta; class Magnoliopsida; order Fabales; family Fabaceae; genus Vicia; species Vicia faba. Next base: position 370,126,209 of record OX451740.1, read on the forward strand.
TCCAATTTTCAGTATTTCCAACAGAATGGAAGGAGATATTGTAAAGTGGGGCATCAAGAACCCTAACAGACAGTTTCTTACTTGCAGACTTTTTGACAGGAGAGATGTCCTGGACATCTTGCTCGACATCATACTCAGAGCCAGTTTCTTTAACTAGAAAAATTTTCTTCTTACTCTTGGGTCTTTTTGCAGCATCCTCATCATCATCAGGTCTAGCTTTTCTTTTGCTAGAGGGAGGAACCACTTTGCTTCCTGACTTTGGGGGTCCATACATGATTTTCTTCTTGGTTGTCTTGGCAGGGGATGTGACACTTGCATCCTTTACTTTCCTAGACTTTATCCTTCTTGAAATACCAAGTACCACATTAGTAATCAGCTCATTGTCAGATGGATCATCTACATTGACCACATTCTCAGCATTTTGACCTTCTGCATCCTTGGAGGCAGCAACATCTTCCTTAGTAGGAGAATTCTCTTCAACATCTTGTTCAACATTTTCTTATTCCACTTATTTTAGAGTAGAGATAACAAGCTTCTCAAGTTTGTGTTCAGCAACATCTTTCTTGAAGGTGGATGGTTCAACAGTAGCACTTTTAGGATCATTTCTTTTGTCAGCAGGAGGAGGCATACGAGCAAGAGGGGTAGAAATCCCAGGAATAGCGAAGTCTACATTTAACACTCTGTCTACTAGCCTTCTAATGCTTCTATCAACATTAACAATTTCTTCTTCTGTCCTATTATCAGTAGCAGTAGAAGAGTTACCTTTATCATCTTTGGATTTCTTAGTAGGTGATGATCTAGGTTTCTTGACCATCTTATCAAGAGGTGGGATGGTTGTTAGAGGATTAGCATCAAGTACTCTGTCATGGGAGAGATTCTCATTGGCAGATTTTGGGGAAGACGATGTATGATGTTGAGACATCTTTGAAGATTTTTGAGCAAGAGGATGAAGAATGACTAGGGTTCTTTTTCTGTAGAGGAGAATGAAAGGTTTGTTAAAGTAGAAGGATGTTATTTCGTAGCGTGTGGGAAACACTTTGAGGCAGTCCTGTAATGATTGCTTTTGAAATTTTATTTGTTGGAAACACAAATAATATAATATCTCTTTAATGATATTCCCACACGCCTTTAATTGCTACAAACCCTCATATAGGCAAATCCCTAATTTTCCTCTTAAGTTCTCAAACTGATTAGCATCCAAAGCCTTAGTGAAAATGTCAGCCAGTTACAATTTAGTGGCTACATGTTCTAAGACAACAATATTTTCTTCAACAAGCTCTCTTATGAAGTGATGACGGATATCAATATGTTTGGTCCTGCTGTGTTAAATGGGATTTTTTGATATGTTAATGGCACTTAAATTGTCACAGAATAATGTCATGATATCTTGTTTCACATTATATTCTATTAACATTTGTTTCATCCAAACCAATTGAGAACAACAACTTCATGCAGCAATATACTCAGCCTCTGCAGTGGACAAAGACACACAATTTTGCTTCTTACTGAACCAAGATATGAGATTATTTCTCAGAAAGAAGCATCCTCCTGATTTACTTTTTTTATCATCAACACTTCCTGCCCAATCAGCATCACAAAAACCAGTTAAGGCAGAATTAGATCCATGAGAGTATAGCATACCATAGTCACTTGTACCATTCACATATTTAAGAATTCTCTTCACATGGTTGGTATGACTAACTTTAGGATCATCTTGATATCTTGCACACACTCCTATAGCAAAGGCAATGTCTTTTCTGCTAGTTGTGAGATATAGAAGGCTGCCTATCATACTTCTATAAATACTGTGATCTACACTTACTCCTTTTTCATCTTTAGTCAACTTCAGATGTGTGGGAGCAGGGGTTCTTTTGTGACTGGAATTTTCCATCCCAAACTTCTTCAATATATTCTTGGCATACTTGCTCTGAGATAAAAATATGGAATCTTCCATTTGTTTAACTTGCAGACCAAGAAAATAGGTTAATTCACCAATAAGACTCATCTCAAATTCTAACTGCATTTACTTGACAAAATGTTGAACCATCTCATTTGACATCCCACCAAACACAATATCATCAACATAAATCTGTGCAATCATGATCTTCCCTTCTTCTTCCTTGAAAAAAATATTTTTGTCTATGCCACCTTTCATGTATCCATTCTCAACAAGAAATTATATCAATCTCTCATACCAAGCTCTTGGAGCTTGCTTTAATCCAAACAGAGCTTTCTTCAGTTTGTAGACATGTTTAGGAAAACTTGGATCAACAAATCCCTTTGGTTTTTCCACATAAACTTCTTCATTCAGATAGCCATTTAAGAAGGCACTTTTTACATCCATTTGAAACAATTTAAATTTCAGTATGCATGCAACTCCCAAGAGTAGTCTGATTGATTCAAGTCTGGCCACATGGGCAAAAGTTTCATCAAAGTCAACTCCTTCAATTTGGGTATACCGTTATACAACTAACCTTGCCTTGTTTCTAGTGACCACCCCTATTTCATCAGATTTATTCCTGTACACCCATTTTGTGCCAATCACATTTGTCCCTTCAGGTCTTGGAACAAGATCCAAAACTTCATTTCTACTGAATTGTTCTAGATCTTCTTGCATAGCATTAATCTATAACTCATCAGTTAGGGCCTTTTTGACATTATTAGGCTCAATCTTAGACACAAAGCAAGAGTTTGATATCCCATCTCTTGATCTGGTAGTAACTCCTTTATTTAGATCTCTAATGATAAGCTCCTTAGGATGATCTCTTTGGGTTCTAATTGAAGGTCCTTTATTGAGATGACTAGGCTCAGGATCTTTTGGAGTTGGATTAGAATCAATACTTTTGTCATTTGATTCTGTTGGAATATCAGACACAGATGTTCCAACATTTTCTGAGACATCTTCTTCAACACTCCATCCTCTATCATCAATAATAACATTTATTGACTCCATCATAACTTTGGTTCTGGAGTTAAAAACTATGTAAGCTCTGCTATTTGTAGAGTAACCTAGGAATCTTCTTTCATTACTCTTGGATCCATCTTCCTCCTTTGTTCATGATCAACTAAGATGTAACATTTACTTTCAAAAACATGAAAGTATTTAACAGTTGGTTTTCTTCCCTTCCATATTTCATACAAGGTGGCTGAAGTGTCTTTCCTTAGAGTGACTCTATTATGGATATAACATGCAATATTCATAGCTTCAGCCCAAAACTGGTAGGGTAACTTCTTAGCATGAATCATGGCTCTGGCATATTCTTGGAGAGTTCTATTCTTGAGCTTAGGAATCCCTCTCACTGCTTCTTCAGATATAATTCTTTTCATACCTTTCAGATGCAAGTGCCCCAATTTTTGATGCCATAGTTTAACTTCATTCTCTTTGGCTAAAACATGTGTTGAGGAGAGGTTCAACTCTTGAGGAACCCATAGATAACAGTTGTCTTTAGATCTGATTCCTTTCATAATAACTTCATTCTTTTCATTAAACACAAGACATTCTTCCTTGGTGAAGTTAACTTTGAATCCTTGATCACACAATTGGTTTATACTTATCAGGTTAGTTGTTAACCCTTTAACAAGTAAGACATCATCAAGCTTAGGGACTCCTAAACAATCAAGCTTTCTAACACCTTTGATTTCACCTTTTACTCCATCACCAAAAGTCACATAACTGGTGGAATAAGATTTGACATCCACCAACAGATTCTTGACACCTGTCATGTGTCTAGAATGGCCACTGTCAAAATACCAGTCATCTTTGGTTGATACTCTGAGGGAGGTGTGAACTATGAAACTAGCAACATTAGACTTGGGAATCCACTGTTTCTTCTTTTTGCTATTTTGTGGAATCTTATCAGTATTGGGAGGAGGAGTAGACTTAGGATACCCATACAACTTGAAACAGAAGGGCCTTATATGACCAAGCCTTCCACAGTGATGACATCTCCAGGGATGGGGATTCTCATTGGTGCGATTAAAATTTTTCTTGCCATGATGTCCTTTCTTGCCATGATGTTTAGACATTTAATTTAACATCCTTGGTTTAGGCTTGGAATGAGTGGAATCTACTAATGGTTCTTTATAATTTGGTTCCTTTTTCTCATTAAACCCTAGACAACTCTTGTCTCCTATCACTCTTCCTGCTTGAAGAACTTCATCTAAAGTGTCAGATCCATTATTCAGCATTTTGAGAGATTTGACTATTCTATCAAGGTTTGAATTCAAGGAGGTCACTTCACTTTCCAGTTTAGAAATAGTATTTAAATGCTCTTCCCTTTCTTTCTTCAGCTGAGTTATGAGGACTTTCTATTTCTCCCCTTCAAGGCACACTTCTGCACTTCTGAGACATAGTTCTTTGTATGAAGCATCTAACTCATTAAAGGTTAGTTCCCCATCACTAAACTCTTCATCAGATACATATTTCCCTGTCAATGCTTTAACATACTTGGCAGATTCTTCAAGATCAGTCTCTGAGTTCTCTTCAGACCAAGTAACAGACAAATTCTTCTTTTATTTCTTAAGATATGTGGGACATTTAGCTCTAATGTGACCAAAGCCTTCACATTCATGACATTGTACTCCCTTACCTTGAGTGGATTTTTCTTCATCCCTTTTTCTTCCAAACTCATTTGACTTATGGATGTCATATGAGATGTTCTTGAAATTTGATCTTTGGTTCCTATCCATTCTTTTGATCACTTTGTTAAACTATCTTCCAAGCATAGCTAAGGCATTTGATATTCCTCCATCTGTATCCAGATCACAGTCTTCCTCTTCATCTTTAGTATTTGATACAAAGGCTATGCTTTTGTTCTTCTTTTCAGATCTTTCATTGATGCATAATTTAAATGTCAGGAGGGATCCAACAAGTTCACCCACTTTCATTTTGTCAATGTCTTGAGCTTCTTCTATAGCAGTCACTTTCATATCAAATCTCTTGGGAAGAGACCTGAGCATCTTTCTCACCAATTTGTCTTTAGGTATTTTCTCTCCTAAAGCACTGGATGCATTAGCAATTTCAAGAATGTTCATATGGAAGTCATTAATACTTTCATCATCCTTCATTCTCAAATTCTCAAATTTTATGGTGAGCAACTGAAGTCTTGACATCTTAACTTTGGATGTGCCTTCATGAGTAGATTGAATAATTCCACATGCATCCTTAGCTACTTCACATGTGTTCAATAATCTGAAAATGTTCTTGTCAACTCCATTGAATATAGAATTCAAGGCTTTAGAATTTCCAAGAGCAATTTCATCTTCTTCTTTAGACCAATCTTCTTCTGGTTTTAACTCAGAAGTAGGTTCTCCATTTTCTCCCAATTTGACAAGGTGTTTCCATCCTTTTAAAACAGCTTTCCAAGCCCTGTTGTCCAAAGAATTTAAAAAGGCAACCATAAGTGGTTTCCAGTAGTCATGATTACTTCATCAAGAATGGGTGGTCTGTTCACAAATCCTTCTTCCTTGTCCATAGTACCAGAAAGTATCTTCCCTGGATCTCACCTAGATAAAGAGCATGATGCCTACTCTGATACCATATTAGAAGAGCCAATATCTCCTCAAAAGCTTGTAAATCCATAGCATCCTAAAATAGTCAAACCTTCTCCATCAGGAACTTAGCCAAAAAGCCTTTGACCCCACTTCTTGTCTCCCAATTAGCTACAATGTCAAAACTCTTCAAATGTGAGGCCTTAGCAATAAATTCAGGCTTTGGAGTTTCCTCTAAACTGGTGAATGGTATTTGATCAAGGACTGGTACTCCCAATAGTTGAGAGAATTCTTCCATTGTGGGTACTAGTTGATAGTTAGGAAAGGTGAAACAATGATGTACAGGGTCAAAGAACTGAATGAGCACCCTCATAATGTCTTCTTCAAAGCTTGAGGTAATCAGATTGAGAAGTCGACCATATCTTTTAGTGAACGGAGAATTTTTCAGGAACCCTCGATGCTAGTTCTATGAGTTGAGGAGGCACCCTTACGAAGTTGATTTAGATGGTATTTCTGCGAGTGGAAGCCATATCCTACAAAACAGGACAAAGATAAATCCCTAGGTCCTTGAAATGGTTAGTGAAAATGCTATGGCGTGGTGTCATGATGTTCATGAACAAATAATCATACATAAACAAAGCACACAAATCCTTAGGTTTAGGCTTGCATGGGGTTTATAGGTAAATACCATCTTGAAGTTTAGTTGGTTCAACCTATCCTAACAAAAGTAGTCGGGTTCTAAGGAATCTCAATATCACTGATCTTTCTTCATTGGGCATTGTTTTAGCTCAAGCATCCAAACTGCAACCAAAATATCCCAAAAGTTTGATCTCAATGAGTGTAGTATCGAGTATCAACCAACTTTAGTCTTGCACCAAAGCCAGCTATCTCACTACTTTCTAATGGCCAAGTTGTTCAACTAAGGTTCTACGATCAGTTAGTGCTTCATGACACCACACAACGGCCCCGTATTCTCCTTGACTGGACTCAAGGGACACTGGTACCAACAAATGTGTCACACTAACATAGCCATCGCTTCGACCATGTCAGTATTATGTTGTATAGTCCCCGCGATCTATTTCTACTTACCTAATATGCCCCAGATCCGGATATAGGATCTATACAAGAAATAAACCCAAGCATAACCCACAAATGTAAAGCAAACAAAGCAAACAAGTAAAAGCAATAAAGGTGATCTTAGCTCTTAAGGTAACCCCGCTTTTAGTTTATCTCCCCAGTAGAGTCTCCAGTTCTGTAGTACGGTGGAAGAACTGACTTGGAAGTTTTGCATTTTATCGCAATTGTTGTGGATAGCAAGAGTCACCACTGATAACCCGAAAATGTATCAAATATTTGGATTATTTTACATGAATTTTATCCTCATTTTAATTAATTAAATTACTCTTTATTTGTATTATTCTGGTATTTTCTATGTTTTCAGGAGTTTAATATTTGCAAGGCATGTGCGAAGAAAGTCAAGAAAAGTCAAGCTAATCAAGAGCAATTATGCATTGAGGGGTGTGTGGTAGAATAATATGCACTAAAAGCAAAAATCCTAAGAAAGAAGCGCTGGCCCAATCCACTAAGGGAGTGTAACGACCGTTACACATTGGTCCAAAGGAGTGTAATGACCGTTACACCCTACCACGCAAGACTCTCCTCAAAAGCAGGACTATAACGACTGTTACACCCTGCCACGCCAGCCCTCCCTCAAAAGAAGGAGTGTAACGACCGTTACACTAAGTCTATTCCGGGGGAGAAAATATCTCAACTCCCGCGCGTCTCCAAGGCTATAAATAGTACCTCAAATCTCCATTTTAAAAACTTTTTTCTTTTCCTTGTTTTTACTGTTACTCTGCCAAAAATATTCTCCGCGTTATTTTGTTCCGCATTATTTTCTTTACCGATCAGTGGGAGACATCCGATATCTGACAAATATTCTGATGTAATATTTTCAGGTTTAATTTAAGTACTTTATTTATTTATGCCAAGATTGTCTGTAATGTTTTTTTATTTAATTTGTTTGATGATAATTATTTTTGTTGCGCTCTTATTGAATCGTTTAATATGCTAGGCTAAATTTATTTATCGGTATGTAAGGTCATATAGTCAACAGGGTTTCAGCAACGCCAATTGATCAGTTCCTTTTAAAGAAAGAATAATTTTCTGGTTTTAATTACTAGTTTTAAATATTAATTGTTTTGTTACGAGAGTAAAATACAGATAGAGGTTAGGATCAATAAAAAGAGAGTTTGAGATAATAACTGGACATTAGTAATTATGCATCAACTTAAAATACAGCGAGAGCGCTTTTAAGTTGGTTAGGTTTTGTTTGTTTCCAAAAAATATTTTTAAACCCTGATTGAAACAGCGAGAGCACTCACTTAGGTTTGATCATAGGATCTGAATCAATAAACACGAGAGTGTGAGAAGAGGGTTTTCAAACAAATGCTTCCTACCAAAAACTGTTTTGTTAATCCGAGTGTGATACGGTGGGAGAACTGACTTGAGGTTTTACGTTTTGTGTTCGCAAATGTTTCGGTTTAGCAAGAGTCGTTACCGAATTTTTATTTTATCCTAAGGAAAGGTCAAAAAACACAGGAAAGACCTTTGAGATGTTTTCTTGGGTTCGGGGAGTAGATTATGAAAAGGGAAGGTGCAAGCACCCTTTTCATTCATGGTTATCCAAGGGCTCTTAGTTACTTGTTTAGATCACTTGCTTTTGCTTTTCAATTGTTTGAAATGGTGCTTTGTGTGCATGGTTTTGAAATTGCTTTGAAAAAGAGGCCATCATTGTGGCAACCTTTGTAATGATTCTTGTTTGAATGTATACAAAGGTGTATTTGTCTTTTGAAAAGATGTTCCAATTTTTGAAAGTTTGATTTGGAAAATGTTTTGAAATTGTGTTGTGAAGTGTGTTTGAAAATAGCAAGGATGTTTTGCAAGTTTTGATCAAGTAACTAAGAGTTATCTATCCTATTTTAATCAAAGATCTTTCCTATATGTTTTTAACCCTTTTGACTGTGTTGCTTTACCATTGCATTTGGTAAGCAAACTTGTATTAGGATGTTAAACGGGACAGGCGCGGGTCATCGTATAGACCATGATAGCAATTGTGTTAAGTATTTTTAGCAAATTTTTGAGGGACTAGATCATTTTTGTATAGGCAACCAAGATAGCGTCATCGAGGGACTATGATCTTTTGTTTTGTTTTTGTTTTGCCAAAGTACTCAACATGCATAACATGGCCCATTTTTAGGGCAACAAGTGGATGTAACCCTAGGGGTGCAAGTGTGCATTGTGTATTGACTTTCATGCATTTTTATCTTTGTATTAGGTCAAGCTATTTGTTAATTTTGGATTTTTGCATACAAACCCTAATCTCTAATCATGGCATAATTGAAAGCGTAAATGCGTAAAATAAATCTACCACTATTACAACATGATTATGGGGATGGGGATACAATTTTTGAATGGGGATTATTTGGCAAGAAATTAAAACCCTAATTTTACTATTACATCCAAATTGAATAATGACATAAATAATAAATGAATAATATTTAAATAAACAAATTAAATAAATATACAAAATATTATGAATATGCAAAAATGTTTATGTTTATTTTTTTATGTATGTAAAAAATATTTAATGCAAAAAAGAAAGAAATAAATAAAAAAAGATCAATATTTTTTTTTATTAAGGGTAAAACCCTAATTTTTAAGAATGTAAATATATTGACTATATTATTTATATACAATGAAATAAAATAATGTATATACAAAAAATAAAATATATTTAGAAAAAAATATTATTTAAGTATAAATAATAATAAAAAATAAAAGTATAATATTTCTATGTTTTATTTTTCAAGTATTTATTAAATAAAAGTATGTATACATATATTAATTATATTAAATATGTATAATAAAAATAAAATATATACAAGACAAAAATATATTTAGAACAAAGTATTATTTAAGTGTGAATAAAATAAAGAATAAAATAAAAGTATAATGTTTTTATATATTATTTTTAGGTTTTCATCAAATAAAATAAAAGTATATAATCACTAAATTAATTTTATGTTAAAAAAAATGTGAAAATTTATGAAAATATTTTTGAGTATTTTTTATGTTTGGAAAATATAAAATAAAATCAGAAATGAAAAATAAATAAAAAATATAAAATATAAAGAAATTGGGCCAGGGGGGTGCATTCAGCAAAAGGGGGGTGTCAAAAGCAAGGCCAGAACCAAGCCCAGCCCACTGACTTCATCTTCAACCTCTTGTTCAAACAAAAACACGTGCCTTGTACAAAATGCCAGATCCTGCATACGTGCTCTAATGCAAAAACACATAACATCAAAGTTGTAGAGTTTTCCAAGACGAATTCAATCATATAAAAAACTTGTCCTAACTCTCAAAGACCAGAGATAATTTCTCTGGCCCTAAATCTTAACCTATTTTTTCAGGATGTTCATGGACCAAATTCTCTTAGCATGCTTAACTAAAATGAAAACTGAGCATATGTACAGCTTCATGGCTATGAATACTACATTTCTTATTCACAAACCTAAGTCTAAATGTTCCTAAATAGAGAGATAGGAAGTTGATAAAAATCTGTTTCAGCTGACTTCGTGTATGGCAATGTGGAGCTTTTCAACAAGGCCTGAGATGTTTGGGAGTTTGCTTGAACTTCCCCTGACCTTCTCCAATGTCTAGCTTGCCTTGAATGTGCTTGAACAAGCCTACAGAACTCAACCTGCACAAGATGAAATCAAAAATGGAAAACCCTGTAAATGGAGTTACAATCAGTGTTTAAGGGTTGGGATAACTTGGATAGGTTGTATGGAAAGTGTTTGAACAGGTTTGGGGCAAAACGCACGAGCAAATTTTGCTATGGAAACCAGACTGCAGGGAGTGCCCTGTTTTGCCAAATGAATATGATTTTGTGCTATGGGAGGTTTGAGAGCTCAAAGGGTCGTGTTTCTGGCTCAAGGGGATGTGAGAAAGTTGTCTTAAAAGCTTGCACAAGTTGATTTTCACAGATGTTCAAGTTCTAGTGTATTGGACATGTTTCTTGTCTTTTAAGCCAAAATGAACAATGATGTAATACAAGCATGTACAGGCTATCTATCAGCCTGCCTCTTGTGATCTTGGCCCCTCAAGTTGGTGGATATGCTTTGCTGCACAAGATATTGTTTCAGGCTCAAGAGATGTGGTTTTGAAATAACACATATTTTGGCAAAAATGGTAATGTTGCTTTTTCTACTTAAGGATTAATCTTGTGTGCAATACCCTAATGACCAAAACAAAACCTTAGACAAATGGATTTTCATTTAATTATTGAGTATGAAATGGTTTTGAGGCATGTAATCTAGTGAAAAGCAAGCTGATTTGAATTTGCAACTTGTATCAATATGAACATGCCATGGATGAAAAATGAGTTTTTGCCAACTTCAAGCCTTCGATTCTCCCTAAACACAAATGAGTTTGGAGAGTTATTGGACATTTTGGAAAGCTTGAAACATGCTCTAATTCCATATTTGAAATGCAATTTGATATTCCAAGTGGAACTATGTGAAAAATGGCCATGAAGATAGGTTAAAATCCTGCCTAAACTAGGGCAAAATTTCACTAAGTTAAAAGTTTTAGGGACCCTTGTTCCAAAAATCATAACTTGAGATCCAAGCTTCTTTTGGGAAAACTTTGTGAATCAAAGTTGTATACTTTGTGGAGGACTAAAACTTTCATGTTGTAAGTTTTGTTTGAATCCAATTGCATCATGGTGAAAATGTTGGGCAAAGTTAGGAAAAATTAAGAAAATTTCATAACTTAGAAAAATTCCAAGTTATGAAAATTTTCAACTTTAAACCCTAATTTGCAAAATTGGGTTTCTTGATGAACAAGTTTCATGTTTTGACACATCCTGATAAAAAAGACCCTTGGCACTTGATTTTGACCAAAAAGTCAAAGTTTGACTTTTTAGTGTACAATCAAATTTGATCAATTGACTGAAAAATTCATCTGTCAATCTAATGCAATTGAGATCTTTTGAGCTTTGTGAATATGTCAAGATAATGCCATTGAGTCTTTGAATCCATGCTTGAGCCCAATTTTCCATTGGCTAGGTCAAAAATCAGAAATTGCTTTTGTGCAGTCAAAACCCTAAAAATGACCATTTTGCCCTTTTGATGATCTGATCAAATTTCTTGAGGAGTTGTGGTTCAAACGTGTTCAAATGGTTCATATGAGCCTATAATGTTGATGTGGCTAAAAATCATGAGGTTTGACTATAAATTGGCCACAATTGACTTTTTCCCTAATATAGCTGATTTCTAGGTCAACTGTCCAATTGACTGGGCAAAAATTTGATTCAAAGCTTGAGACTTGGTATGGACAAACTTATGAGTCCAATATGAAGTATGAAAGTCACTTTGAGCATTAGAGGTCCAAAATTCCTTATGCAAACTCAAACCCTAATTTAAGTCATCAGTGCAAGGATATGTCTTGAGCAGTGCAAAACCCTAATCCTGTCTGGAGTTCAAAGAGTCTTGTGAGGGGAAATCTTGATAAAATGAGAGGGAAAATTTTGGGGTACAACAACTGCCCCTGTTTAATCTTCTTGAACCTGAAGAGTTAGATTGGCGAGTTTGCCTTTCGTGACTCGAAGGTAAAATATGATTGGACACTAGAGTGCCCGTAAATTTGCACTCGTCAAAATGTAGCTGAGGGAATGGGCTTAAAGATGCCATTTGGAGACGGCAGAATCTTGCTGTATATGGGCTTAAAGATGCAATCCAAGACTTGTTTTTTGAGAATTAGGAGAGTAAATGTCAGAATGGTATCCGTATCTGGAACGTATCTGAGTTGCATATGGAGATTAGATCTGTATGAGCAAGGGAATGGCGTCCACGTCTGGAGCGTATCCAAGTTGTAACTGTATTTGATTCTTGAAGGAATATCAGAATGACTGTCGTGCCTGGAGTGTATCTGTGTTGTATCCGAAATCTGAAATCTGAATAAGCAACAGAAAGACATCCGTGTCTGGATTATCTCTGGGCTGGGGAATAGGTTTGAATGAGTGACAGAATGGAAACCGTGTCTGGAGCGTATTTGGACTGTATCTGAAGTTGAGATCTGTATGAGTAGTAGAATAACTTCCGTGTTGGGAGTGTATCCGTACTGTAACTGGGATCTGGACAAGTGACAGAATGACTTCCGTGTCTGGAGTGTATCTGAACCTGAGGTTGATAGTTGAATCTGAATGAGAAATAGAATGGCTTCCGCGTCTAGAGCGTATCTAGTCTGTATCTGATAGTTGAAGTCTGAATGAGTGACATAATGGCATCCGTGTCTGGAGCGTATCTGGACTGTATCTTGACTTGAAATTCTGAATGAGTGACAGAATGGCATCCGTGTCTGGAGCGTATCTGGACTGTATCTTGACTTGAAATTCTGAATAAGTGACAGAATGGCATCCGTGTCTAGAGCGTATCTGGGCTGTATCTGAGACCTTTGAATATTTGTTAAAGATAACTTTTAATCTTATCCTGAAAATGGTAAAATGTTAGCTGGAAACACAAAGTTATGTTGCATGAAATGTATGATGCAATAAATGTGTTTTTATCAATGTTTATGATATATGGATGTAATGTATGTGCATGTAAGTTGATTAGCTGTCTTGCTGAGGAAAATAAATCCTTGATAACTGGAGATAATGAAATATTTGACTGCTGCCAGGGAAAATAAACCCTTGACTGTTGTTGGAGATTCAAAAACCTTTGATTGTTGAGACTGAGAACATCCTTTGGACTACTGCTGAGGATTGAAAATCCTTGGTGACTTGTGGGGATTAACAAGAGCTTTGACAACTTCTGTGGGGAATTGAGAATCCTTCATGACTTTCCTGGGGAAATAAGGACAACTTCAACGATCTCTACTGGGGAATAAAAACTTGGGAGGCTTCAACTGGAGAAATGAGAACAAGAATCTTCGTTCTGTTGGGAAATAAATCTGTGGGGAGAATGCTTATTCCGTCGAAGAATTCTCAAGAGCTTGGGTTGTATGCCAATCTACTGAGGATTTATGGAGGAAATTGGATGGTATTCCATCGGGGTTTAAGATTTGAAGTTTTGGACTCTGTTGGGGAAGAAAGTTTTATCTTCGCTGAGGGTTTGTAGTTCAAAGTTTTATGGCTCCGCTGGGGATTGGGAGTTTGGAAACTTAGTTCTGATGGCGATATGTATTTAACTCCGTTGGGGATATGTATTAGCTCTGTTGAGGTTCTGAATGACTTACTGTAGGGGATTTCTTCTGGAATAGCCCAAAGACGTTTTCCTATACTTTCAACCTATCAGTAATTATTCTTTCTCATTTCATTTTATCTGTAAGCAGTGATTATATTCAAATGCATATGCTCATTTTAATAAATCATTGGACGTTTTCAACTAAACACAAGTGTAAAAAGAAAGAAAAGGCAAACAAACATTTTCACTTTGAAGTATCTTTGTATTAACTTTGTGTAAGTACTTTTGTACAAAGGAGACAGACATCCTAGTAAGAGAATGTTGTCATAAAAAATGAGAAAAATTTATACAAAGAAAGATGGATATGTGTAACAATTCCATGGGGTTCCCATTCTTCTATAGCCTTCACAACTCTGAGTATCTTGTCCATTCGTTGCTTCGTCCGCAGATGATTGGATTGATCAGAAGCTTGGAGCTTGTTCGTGAAGAGATTATCCTTAAAGTGATCCGACGAGACATAGTCATACGCTTTAATTCCCTAACTTTTGCCTGGATCGCCCTTTCGGGTTTTCGATCCACCAGGAAACCCTTTTTTGCCCAAGTCGCCCTTTCGGGTTTTCAACTTGCCGGGTGTACAGATTTTTTATTTATCCCTAATTTTTGCCTGAACCGCCCTTTCGGGTTTTCGATTCACCGGGATGCCCATTTTTTCCCAAGTCGCCCTTTCGGGTTTTCAACTTGTCGGGTCGTTTATGCGTAGTATCTTTTGACTATGTCTGTGTTCGCAGGGTACAGCAGGTCATCACCGTCCATGGTGGTCAAGATTGTTGCCCCACCAGAAAAGATGTTTTTGATCACAAATGGTCCTTCGTAAGTAGGAGTCCATTTTCCCCTGGGATCACTTTGCGGCAAGATGATCCGCTTGATTACAAGGTCCCCGACTTGATATACTTGCCTCTTGACTTTCTTGTTGAAGGCCTTGATCATACGTTTCTGATACGCCTGACCATGGCAAACAGCATTAAGTCGTTTTTTGTCAATGAAGTTAAGTTGATCAAGCCGGGTCTGAATCCAATCGTCTTCACTCAAACCCGCATCCTTCATGATTCTCAAGGAAGGAATCTGAACCTCGATAGGTAAAACAGCTTCCATGCCGTATACCAAAGAATAGGGTGTTGCCCCAGTTGAAGTGCGTGTCGTGGTACGGTACCCGTGCAGAGCAAACAATAACATTTCATGCCAGTCTTTGTAGGTGACTGTCATCTTTTGTATGATCTTTTTGATATTTTTGTTCGCAGCTTCGACATCACCGTTCATCTTAGGCCGATAGGGAGATGAATTGTGATGTTGAATCTTGAACTACTCGCACAGAGCGGTGATCATAGTATTGTTCAAATTTGTACCGTTGTCAGTGATGATCCTGTCGGGGATACCATACCGACATATGAGGTTCTGCTTGATGAAGCGGGCAACCACATTCTTTGTAACGGAGGCGAAGGAAGTTGCTTCGACCCACTTGGTAAAGTAATCAATGGCCACCAGGATGAAACGGTGTCTATTGGATGCTGTAGGCTCGATCTCTCCAATCATGTCGATTCCCCACATCACGAACGACCAAGGAGCTGTTAAGACATTGAGAGGAACTGGGGGAATATGTACCTTGTCATCATATATTTGGCATTTGTGACAAGTGCGGGAATGTCGATGACAATCAGCTTCCATGGTAGACCAGTAGTAGCCTGCCCGTAAAATTTTATTAGCCATCGTATGACCGCTCGAGTGGGTGCCAAAGGTTCCATTATGTAGTTCAACCATGATTTTCTTAGTTTCAATCTTGTCCACACAAAGGAGTAGGACACAATCAAGATTACGCTTGTATAGGATACCATTGCTCAGAAAGAACTTGGTCGCGAACCTCCTTAAGAACTTTTTGTCGTTTACTGAAGCTCCTTCAGGGTATTCTTGTGCTTCGAGATACCTTTTGACGTCATGAAACCAAAGTCGGTCCACTACTTCTTCGGTATTAATCTCGTGACAATGTGCAGGTTCGTCCATTCATTCAATGGTGATTTGAGGTGTCTCATTATCCCAATTAAGTTTAAACATAGATGACATTGTAGCTAATGCATCCGCCAGCTGATTCTCTTCTCGCGGGAAGTGCTCGAAGGTGATCTTCTCGAAATGTGGTAACAATGTCAAGACATGTTCTTTGTAAGGAATGAGGTTGGGGTGCTTAGTATCCCACTCTCCTTTGATTTGACTGATAACCAGAGCTGAGTCCCCAAATACAATCAAAGATTTGATTCCCAAGTCAATGGCAGCCTTGAGACCAAAGATACAAGCTTCATACCCGGCCATGTTGTTAGTGCAGCTGAAGCAGAGTCTAGCAGTGAAAGGTGTATGGCAACCTTTTGGAGAGATAAGTACCACGTCGATATCGTTACCAAGTGCATTTGAAGCACCGTCAAAGTACAGGGTCCATCGGGATCCTTGTTCAGGTCCGTCATACGGTTCGTTACCTTTAATGTTGTCCAATGTCATAATATCCTCGTCAGGGACGTCGAACCTCATAGATTGGTAATCTTCGACGGCTTAATGAGCTAGATGGTTAAATAGTACACTCCCCTTTATAGCTTTTTAGGTTATGTACTGGATATCATACTCTGTCAGGATCATCTGCCATCTAGCGATTTTTCCGGATAAAGCAGGCTTCTCAAAGATGTACTTAATCAGATCCATTTTGGAAATCAGCAAAGTGGTATGTGTCAACATATAATGCCTTAGCCGGCGAGCAGCCCATACCAAAGCGCAGCAAGTTTTCTCGAGCAGTGAGTAGCGAGTCTCACAGTCGGTAAACTTTTTTCTAAGGTAATAAATGGCATGCTCTTTTCGGCCAGACTCGTCATGTTGGCCCAGTACGCACCCCATTGAATTATCCAAAACAGACAGATACATGATTAACGGCCTTCCTTCGACGGGTGGCATCAAGATAGGAGGTTCCAGCAAATACTCCTTGATCTTTTCGAAAGCAGCTTGACAGTCATCATTCCATTCAACCACCTGATCTTTCTTCAACAGTTTGAAGATTGGCTCACAGGTAAATGTTAGGTGAGAGATGAACCTTGCAATGTAGTTTAGGCGTCCCAAGAAGCCTCTGACCTCCTTCTCAGTGCGAGGGGCAGGCATTTCTTGTATAGCTTTGACTTTGGCAGGATCAACCTTGATGCCTTTGTTACTGACGATGAATCCCAAAAGTTTACCAGACCTGACTCTGAAAGTGCACTTGTTAGGGTTCAGTCTGAGCTTGTATTCCTTTAACCTGACAAACATCTTTTACAGATGGTCAAGGTGTTCTTCTTCTGTCTGTGAACGGGCTATCATGTCGTCTACGTAGACTTCAATCTCATGATGTATCATGTCATGAAACAAAGCTACCATGGCTCGCTGATAGGTTGCCCCAGTATTCTTCAGTCCGAATGGCATCACTTTATAGCAGAAGGTACCCCACTGCGTAACAAAAGTAGTCTTCTCCATGTCTTCGGGGGCCATTTTGATCTGGTTGTACCCTGAAAATCCGTCCATGAAAGAGAATACCTTGTGTTGAGCTGTGTTGTCAACCAAGATGTCAATGTGTGGTAGTGGAAAATCATCTTTAGGGCTAGCCCTGTTTAAGTCTCTATAGTCCATACACATTCTGACTTTGCTGTCATTCTTAGGCACGAGCACAATGTTAGCAACCCATTGTGGATAGGAAGTAACAGCCAGAAAGCCAGCATTGAACTGTTTCATCACTTCAGCTTTGATCTTCTCAGACATGTCGGGCCTCATTTGGTGGACTTTCTGCTTGATTGGTGGTCAGTCTTCTCTTGTAGGGAGACGGTGAACCATAATATCTGTATCCAGTCCCGGCATGTCTTCATAGGACCAGGCAAAGATCTCAACATATTCATTCAACAACTGAACTAAGCGCTCTTTGACATTTGGCTCCAGGTTGGCACCCATTTTAACCTCTTTTCTGTCTTCGGTGGTACCCAAGTTGATAATCTCTAACAACTCTTCATGGGTCAGAATAGCCCTTTCTTCTTGTTGCAAAAGTCTAGCCAACTCTCCAGGCACTTCACAGTCTTCATCACCTTCGTACTCGGCATGATTGACCAGATCTTCAGAGTCACTGAAGGCCGTAGCAGAATTGTTACCCATGGAATCTGGAGTGGATGGGTACCTGCATTTTGTGAGTATGGGTGTGTGTAAGGGATAGCCACCTTTAAACAAAATAAGATGTAAAAAAGAAAGAAAATGAAAAGTTTATAGATGAAAATGTCCATGATTCATTAAAAATGGCATATGAAAATGAAGAATAAAAAACCCTTACAAATGGACCTATATGCCCCGGGTAAGGCATAAGGTAAAAAGAGTGTATAAATTGTTTAAAAGTTATTACAGACCAATCAGGAAATGTTCAAAAGATAAATTACTGATTGATGAAAGTAATGGAAACAAAGTCTTTCGCCTCCCAGGTGTTTAGTCCTCCTTCAATGGTTGGAAAGATCCAGTCTTAAAAATTGCTTCCTTCTTCATCGTCTTCTAAAGCATGAACTCCATGATGAGTGATTTTCAGTGGCGGTCCTCCAGCCCGGGAGCGACGCACATCTTTCTGGCTAGCAGCAGTGAAACCCAATTCATACTTATCTGTCTTGTAAGGAAAATCTGGCAGTTGACCCCACACCGTGCTTCCTCCTTCCTTGATTACATACTCTGCATCTTTAAGGGATGACATTCGGGACACAGGCTTGGTAATGATGGGCACATCAGTCATTGTCTTGGCTACCGCAACTTCAGGAGAAACCTCTTCAAAGTGTTGGAAAGGTGTTTCTATGAATTCACCATCTAACTCCACGTAGCGGAAAGAGTTGAGGTGGCTTATCATATAATCCTCCTCACCATGATCTGTTATGATCTTACCTTGGACTGGGTACTAGAGCATCTGGTGTAGAGAAGAAGTGACTGCCCAGCGTTGTGGATCCATGGCCTCCCCAGCAAGCATGAATATGAAGGACGGATATCCATCACATAAAAAGTAGAGTTGAAAACTTCCGTTCCCACCTTAATTGGGATGTCCACCTCTCCGTGAACCATCCGCTTAGAACCTTCGAAGGCTCTAACAATGATATTACTCGGCTTTAGGGTCAAACCTTCACAGTCCAATATGTCCAATGCTTTCTTTGGTAGAACATTTAAAGATGAACCGGTATCAACCAGGACATGAGCAAGTGTGGTCCCTCTGCACTCTACCGAAACATGCAGTGCATCATTATGCTTTCTTCCCTTAGATGTCATATCGGCATCAGAGAAGCCAAGACCATTATCGATTGTAAGGCTAGCCACGCACTCTGGAAACTGATCCACAAAATTTCTTTAGGCACGTGTGCCGTCTTCAGAAATTTGATCAAGGCTTTGGCATGAGCCTCGGAGCAGAGCAATAGAGCCAACATAGAGATTTTTGAAGGGGTTTTCCCCAGCTGCTCTACGACATCATAGTCACTCTTCTTAATTATCTTTAAAATCTCCTCCATCTCCTTTTGGGTGGTCTCGGGGAAAGCCAAAGCCTGAGCCCTCGTCCTGGCGGGCGCTTCTTGGATCCCCTTACCTTTATCAGCAGTAACAGCAGATGGTACATCTTCAGGAGTAACAATTTCTTCAATCACCGGGCTTCACACATATATCTTGACAGGCATAGGAGCACTTGAGGGTCCGAAGACTGCCCCTGGAGGAGCAGTCTTCGGAGAGAATATTCTTCCGCTACGAGTTATCTTACTTGTCCCTGCAATATTCCCTATGTCAGGAGTTTCTTCATCGGAGCTTTCTTCGACTGATTCAATCTGTTTCACACCGTGATATAAGATCTCTCCTCCATAATTCCACGGTATTGTCTTATTGGACTTATATGGGATAGGCCTCGACATGGTAATCTTTAGCGGTACAAACTTTGGATCGGGTGTAATCTTAATAGGCCTTTTGCAGGTCTTGGAAAGATTGTCAGAAATGGTGATTATAGCAACATCATTGATCGGAGTAACAAGAGTAACATGAGTGATAGTAGTAACATGAGTTTTCTGAAAGAGGATCTCTTGAGTATCCATCAGGCGTTGGATGCCTGACTTCAACAACGGACAATCGGATTGCAAGGTTGAACAAAGGTAACAATCTTTTTCACAGCCTGGGAAAATCCATGCTTTCAACAGATTCATCTTGATCATTGGCAACAGAGTCATTAAGTCATCAACAATAGTAACGTGAAGATCTTCTACAATAGCATGGACATTATGACCATGTTTTGGCATTGGAGCGGATATCACATTAGGTTTTTCAGGTGCGTCAAACTCTACCTCCTTGGCATCTATTAAATCTTGGATCTTGTTTTTAAGGGCCCAACAGTTGTTGGTGTCATGCCCCACACTGTCCGAATGATATGCACATTTTGCATTGGAATGATAATAGGGAGAAGAGGTATTTGGGTTTTTCGGCGCTTATTTCAAGTTGGTAAGGTTTAGCTTTAACAGATGAGGGAGGACCTGAGCCGGTGTCATATTAATCCGGGTGAATTGCTGTTGTGGCCTTTCTACCCTTTGCTGGTTAGCTCTGGGTTGACTGCTTCGAGGTTGATCAGCTGAGGAGTTCTGGATCATCACAGCCCCCACCGCTGGTCGGCGCTCCAATCTCCCTTGATTTCTCTGGGTGTGAACAACAGAAACTTCCTTTTTGGCTGGGAAGGTCTTCTTGATAGCAGTGGAAGCAAAGGTATCCTTCTGAATTTTGCCACTCTTAATGCCAGCTTCGACCCTTTTACCTGTCAGAATTAATTCAGTGAACCCTGCAGATGAGCTCCCGATCAAGTGATTGAAGAATGGACCTGACAGGGTCCCCAAAAACATGCAACCAGCTCTCTATCTGACAATGGTGGCTGCACCCTTCCAGCCAAATCCCGCCACTTTTGGGCATACTCCTTAAATCCCTCATTAGAGGCCATACCCATACTCTGTAGTTGAGTACGAGTAGGCGCTAAATCTGCGTTATATTGGTATTGTCGGTAGAAAGCAGCAGCTAAATCCTCGTAGTTATGAACATCAGATCTCTTAAGTTGATAGAACCAGTCCAATTGCGTACCCGACAAACTATCTTGAAAAAAGTGGACCCACAGATCCTTATCAGAAGAGTGAGGTTGGATCTTTCTGACGTAGGACCGCAGATGCATCTTCGGACAGGATAAACCGTCGTATTTAGCAAATGTAGGCACTTTGAATTTGGGAGGAATGACGATCCCAGCAACCAATCCTAGTTCTTCGAAATCCAGCCCAGGTACCCTTTGTACCTCCATGGCTGCCAACCGATCTTCCAGATTTTTATACTTATCGTCCGCCGGAGGGTATTGCTGTTCGGAGTAATCTTCATCCTCTTCCTCTTATTCTTCTTCAGCTTCAGACTCGGAGGGCATTGCAACTCCCTTTCCTTTACCAACCCCTTCGTCATGATTCTCAAATCTTCTTCCCATAGTGGCCACACCAATTCTTTTCTTTTTCTTCTTTTCCTTTTCCTTCTCTTTCTCTAATAGTGCTTTAAGGTCCTCTTGACCCTTTGCCAAGGTCATGAGGAGTTGCTGGAATTGCGAATTCTGTGCTTGCAGATCTTTGACCGTCTGCTTTATATCCATCTTGCTGAAATAAACCGCAGAAAGATAAGGAAACCTGGTGTGAAGACCTGTTTATGCATATGATGAATGATGTGTATTCATGTAATGCATTCAAGGATTCAGAAATTCAAATTTGTTGCAAACAAAAAGAAAACACGTCATATTAATAAGAAGAAATTTGTTAGTACATAAATTCCCCATGGGCAAAATATTACAAAATTCTTAATGTAAAAAGACATTGCACATCCTCTTTGGTGCGGTGTAAGTGTTGAGATTCCGCTCTTCATGGAGTTGACGGGTAAGTTCCAAAACCTTCTTCTCACTGGCGTAGAAGCTGGCTTCAAAAGTATTTCGTTCTTCCTTGAGATGTATCCAACTCTTTTGCAATTCTTCCAATGATGTTGGCATGTATGGATGTAGGAGGGTGTATGGAACCTCTCATTCCATAACAGGCTCTTTGATCACGGGGAGAATGTGAGGGTAAGGCATCATAAGACTCTGGGCGCGGGTTCGTACCCACTTGAGATAAGGTTCAAGGGGGATGGAATTCTTGTGCCCCAGTGTCTTACTATCCACTTTGTTGGGCGTCCTCCAAGCTCGGATAAACCTTTGTCGAAGTCCTTGGGCGTCGTTGTCGAAGTCAAAAACCAAGTCAAGAATCAACATATCATGAAGGCCATCCCTTCGGGCATACCCAAATTGCCTAAGAGCTAAACAGGGGTTGTAGGTAATGCCTCCCCTAATGCAAAGTAATGGGACATTAGGGAATTCCCCACAATGATCAATGATGATGACATTTTCTCTGGACCGAGAACACCAATAAACATCAGAATGTGTGAGGGTCATCAACCGTTGTGACCACCTTAAACCCTGCTCATTCTTCAAAACTGATTGGGGAAGGTGAGAAATAAACCACCTTGCTAGAAGAGGAGTACAACACATGAGAACACCTCTTTTCCTCATTGTTCTTGTGTGAAACGAGTGTAGGATGTCCCCAAGCAATGTAGGCACAGGATTCCGAGATATGAAAATCTTGACAGCATTCACATCTATAAGCTGATCAGGGTTTGGGAACAAGACCAACCCATAGATGAGAAGTGCTACAATCTCCTCAAAGGCTTACAGATCTAGAGAATTCCAGCAGTCTTGTGCCTTCTCCAATAGAAACTTTGCCAAGAAACCCTTGACACCACTTATGGTTTCCCAATGACCTTTGATATCAGATGGTTGCAAGTGTAAGGCTTGAGCAACATCTTCAGGCTTTGGTTCTCTTTCCATACCGTTGTAGGGTAGTTGATGGAGAATAGGAATCCTCAGGAGTTGAGAAAATTCCTCCAAAGTAGGTACTAGTTGGTAATCAGGAAATGTAAAGCAATGGTGTAGGGGGTCAAAGAACTGGAAGAGGACTTTCACCATGTCTTCTTCAATGTTGGAGTTGACCAAGTTGAGGAGTCTACCATGTCTTTCACTGAAGAGAGAATTCTCTGGAATCTTGGAAGTAAGCTCCTTGAGTTGAGGAGGGATTCTCACAAGGTTGACCTGAATTGTTTTTCTGCGAAGAGATTCCATTACCTACAAAACAAGAACAAAGATGAAGATCCAAACCCTCGAAATGGTTAATGGATGCATATGATGCTTTATGATGTTCATGATGTATGCACAAGCATATATACAAACAAGTCACACAAGATCCTAGTTTCAGGCTTGCATGAGGTTTCATAGGTAAGTACCCTCTTGAAGTTAGTTGGCTCAACCTGTCCTATAAATAGTAACCGGGTTCTAAGGAGCTCAATATCACTGGATTATTTTCCGTGTTCATTGTTTCAGTTTAGCCACTTAACTGGCGACCAAAATATTCCAAGAAAACAATCCTCAATGAGTGTAGTATTGAGTATCTACCAACTTCGGACTGCACCAAAGCCGGTCATCTCACTACCCCTAATAAGGCCAAGATGGTCAAGTAAGGTTATAAGAGTTTATTAGTGCTTAATGACATCACTCAGCGGCCCCTTATTCTCTTTGATTGACTCAAAGGCTACCGGTATCCACAAATATGTCGCACTAATATAGCTATTGTTCAACCATGTTGGTATACCCCGCACAGTTTCTACAACGTATTGCTATTTACCTATGAATGTTTCCCAAAAATCCGGGTGGAGGATTCAAACCCAAACAAGAGAACCAAATGTAAAGCAATCAAAGCAAACAAGATAAGCATGTAAAGGTGATCTAAACCCTAAGGTTACTCCACTTTCATGTTGTCCCCAGCAGAGTCGCCAGTTCTGTGATACGGTGGGAGAACTGACTTGAGGTTTTGCATTTTGTGTTTGCAAATGTTTCAGTTTAGCAAGAGTCGCCACCGACTTTTTATTTTATCCTAAGGAAAGGTCAAAAAGCACAGGAAAGACCTTTGAGATGTTTTCTTGGGTTCGGGGAGTATATTATGAAAAGGGAAGGTGCAAGCAACCTTTTCATCCATGGTTATCCATGGGCTCTTAGTTACTTTCTTAGATCACTTGCTTTTGCTTTTCAATTGTTTGAAATGGTGCTTTGTGTGCGTGGTTTTGAAATTGCTTCGAAAAAGAGGCCATCGTTGTGGCAACCTTTGTAACGATTCTTGTTTGAATGTATACAAAGGTGTATTTGTCTTTTGAAAAGATGTTCCAATGTTTGAAAGTTTGTTTTGGAAAATGTTTTGAAATTGTGTTGTGAAGTGTGTTTGAAAATAGCAAGGATGTTTTGCAAGTTTTGATCAAGTAACTAAGAGTTATCTACCATATTTTACTCAAAGATATTTCCTATATGTTTTTAACCCTTTTGACAGTGTTGCTTTACCATTGCATTTGGTAAGCAAACTTGTATTAGGATGTTAAACAGGACAGACGCGGGTCATCGTATAGACCATGATAACAATTGTGTTAAGTATTTTTAGCAAATTTTTGAGGGACTAGATCATTTTTGTATAGGCAACCAAGATAGCGTCATCGAGGGACTATAATCTTTTGTTTTGTTTTTGTTTTGCCAAAGTACTCAACATGCATAACATGGCCCATTTTTAGGGCAACAAGTGGATGTAACCCTAGGGGTGCAAGTGTGCATTGTGTATTGACTTTCATGCATTTTCATCTTTGTATTAGGTCAAGCTATTTGTTAATTTTGGATTTTTGCATACAAATCCTAATCTCTAATCATGGCATAATTGAAAGCGTAAATGTGTAAAATAAATCTACCACTATTACAACATGATTATGGGGATGGGGATACAATTTTTGAATGGGGATTATTTTTGGCAAGAAATTAAAACCCTAAATTACATCCAAATTGAATAATGACATAAATAATAAATGAATAATATTTAAATAAACAAATTAAATAAATATACAAAATATTATGAATATGCAAAAATGTTTATGTTTATTTTTTTATGTATGTAAAACATATTTAATGCAAAAAAGAAAGCAATAAATAAAAAAAGATCAAATTTTTTTTTTATTAAGGGTAAAACCCTAATTTTTAAGAATGTAAATATATTGACTATATTATTTATATACAATGAAATCAAATAATGTATATACAAAAAATAAAATATATTTAGAAAAAATTATTATTTAAGTATAAATAATAATAAAAAATAAAAGTATAATATTTCTATGTTTTATTTTTCAAGTATTTATTAAATAAAAGTATGTATACATATATTAATTATATTAAATATATATAATAAAAATAAAATATATACAAGACAAAAATATATTTAGAACAAAGTATTATTTAAGTGTGAATAAAATAAAGAATAAAATAAAAGTATAATGTTTTTATATATTATTTTTAGGTTTTCATCAAATAAAATAAAAGTATATAATCACTAAATTAATTTTATGTTAAAAAAAATGTGAAAATTTATGAAAATATTTTTGAGTATTTTTTATGTTTGGAAAATATAAAATAAAATCAGAAATGAAAAATAAATAAAAAATATAAAATATAAAGAAATTGGGCCAGGGGGGTGCATTCAGCAAAAGGGGGGTGTCAAAAGCAAGGCCAGAACCAAGCCCAGCCCACTGACTTCATCTTCAACCTCTTGTTCAAACAAAAACACGTGCCTTGTACAAAATGCCAGATCCTGCATACGTGCTCTAATGCAAAAACACATAACATCAAAGTTGTAGAGTTTTCCAAGACGAATTCAATCATATAAAAAACTTGTCCTAACTCTCAAAGACCAGAGATAATTTCTCTGGCCCTAAATCTTAACCTATTTTTTCAGGATGTTCATGGACCAAATTCTCTTAGCATGCTTAACTAAAATGAAAACTGAGCATATGTACAGCTTCATGGCTATGAATACTACATTTCTTATTCACAAACCTAAGTCTAAATGTTCCTAAATAGAGAGATAGGAAGTTGATAAAAACCTGTTTCAGTTGACTTCGTGTATGGCAATGTGGAGCTTTTAAACAAGGCCTGAGATGTTTGGGAGTTTGCTTGAACTTCCCCTGACCTTCTCCAATGTCTAGCTTGCCTTGAATGTGCTTGAACAAGCCTACAGAACTCAACCTGCACAAGATGAAATAAAAAATGGAAAACCCTGTAAATGGAGTTACAGTCAGTGTTTAAGGGTTGGAATAGCTTGGATAGGTTGTATGGAAAGTGTTTGAACATGTTTGGGGCAAAACGCACGAGCAAATTTTGCTATGGAAACCAGACTGCAGGGAGTGCCCTGTTTTTCCAAATGAATATGATTTTCTGCTATGGGAGGTTTGAGGGCTCAAAGGGTCGTGTTTCTGGCTCAAGGGGATGTGATAAAGTTGTCTTAAAAGCTTGCACAAGTTGATTTTCACAGATGTTCAAGTTCTAGTGTATTGGACATGTTTCTTGTCTTTTAAGCCAAAATGAACAATGATGTAATACAAGCATGTACAGGCTATCTATCAGCCTGCCTCTTGTGATCTTGGCCCCTCAAGTTGGTGGATATGCTTTGCTGCACAAGATATTGTTTCAGGCTCAAGAGATGTGGTTTTGAAATAACACATATTTTGGCAAAAATGATAATGTTGCTTTTTCTACTTAAGGATTAATCTTGTGTGCAATACCCTAATGACCAAAACAAAACCTTAGACCAATGGATTTTCATTTAATTATTGAGTATGAAATGGTTTTGAGGCATGTAATCTAGTGAAAAGCAAGCTGATTTGAATTTGCAACTTGTATCAATATGAACATGCCATGGATGAAAAATGAGTTTTTGCCAACTTCAAGCCTTCGATTCTCCCTAAACACAAATGAGTTTAGAGAGTTATTGGACATTTTGGAAAGCTTGAAACATGCTCTCCATTCCATATTTGAAATGAAATTTGATATTCCAAGTGGAACTATGTGAAAAATGGCCATGAAGATAGGTTAAAATCCTGCCTAAACTAGGGCAAAATTTCACTAAGTTAAAAGTTTTAGGGACCCTTGTTCCAAAAATCATAACTTGAGATCCAAGCTTCTTTTGGGAAAACTTTGTGAATCAAAGTTGTAGACTTTGTGGAGGACTAAAACTTTCATGTTGTAAGTTTTGTTTGAATCCAATTGCATCATGGTGAAAATGTTGGGCAAAGTTAGGAAAAATTAAGAAAATTTCATAACTTAGAAAAATTCCAAGTTATGAAAATTTTCAACTTTAAACCCTAATTTGCAAAATTGGGTTTCTTGATGAACAAGTTTCATGTTTTGACACATCCTGATAAAAAAGACCCTTGGCACTTGATTTTGACCAAAAAGTCAAAGTTTGACTTTTCAGTGTACAATCAAATTTGATCAATTGACTGAAAAATTCATTTGTCAATCTAATGCAATTGAGATCTTTTGAGCTTTGTGAATATGTCAAGATAATGCCATTGAGTCTTTGAATCCATGCTTGAGCCCAATTTTCCATTGGCTAGGTCAAAAATCAGAAATTGCTTTTGTGCAGTCAAAACCCTAAAAATGACCATTTTGCCCTTTTGATGATCTGATCAAATTTCTTGAGGAGTTGTGGTTCAAACGTGATCAAATGGTTCATATGAGCCTATAATGTTGATGTGGCTAAAAAATCATGAGGTTTGACTATAAATTGGCCACAGTTGACTTTTTCCCTAATACAGCTGATTTCTAGGTCAACTGTCCAATTGATTGGGCAAAAATTTGATTCAAAGCTTGAGACTTGGTATGGACAAACTTATGAGTCCAATATGAAGTATGAAAGTCACTTTGAGCATTAGAGGTCCAAAATTCCTTATGCAAACTCAAACCCTAATTTAGGTCATCAGTGCAAGGAGATGTCTTGAGCAGTGCAAAACCCTAATCCTGTCTGGAGTTCAAAGAGTCTTGTGAGGGGAAATCTTGATAAAATGAGAGGGAAAATTTTGGGGTACAACACCGAGGTAGGTCAATGAGTTGCTAAATCCCCTAAGTTTGACCATTAAATACCGATATTCTCCCTTGAATCTAAACTAGATTATAATTAGTTAGGTTCCCTAAACCCCCTATTAATTACACTATTAGCCTTAGATTTACGTAGTAACCTAAGATAACGGTAGTTCGACATTTAGTCCCTTGGGATTCGATAATATTTAAAGATACACGCTGTTGTACCCCAAAATTTTCCCTCTCATTTCTCAATTAATATCTCACAAGATCTCCTTTGGATTCAAGACTACACTAAGGTTGATCAGCTCATGACATCTCCTCAAGCACTGATGACTGAAAATTAAGGTTTGAGTTTGCACAAGGACAAAGGGACTTTTAATGCCCCATTTGACTTTCATGGATTATTTTGGACTTTCAAGATTGCTCATGTCAAGTTTCAGGTCTTGGATCGCATTTTTGCTCAGTCAATTGATTAGATGACCTAAAATCAGCCGTATTGGTGAAAAAGTCAGCTGTAGCACCAAAAGTCAAACTTTGACTTTTTGGTCAACATTAAGTTTCAAATATCACAATTCATCAAGACATTCAAAAATATCAAGCTTGATCATCAATGAGTTAAGAAAGTCAAAAGTCAACTTGAAAAGTCAAGATTTCCAAGACTTAGAAATTTTCAAAGTGTTTTTACACATGATAATTTCACCACTTCATGCCAATTTTTCACCATGATGCAAGATGATTCAAGGAAAACCTCCAACATAAAAGTTGTAGATCTCAATGAGATCTAAAACATTTTAGAGCGGGAATTTTTCTAGAAATGTTTGGATTTTGAGTTATAAATTCATGAAGTCATGGCATTTTTGAATAAACACTTAGAGAATTTTTCAGCAGGTTTGGACAGGTTTTTATCCTAACTTCTTGGCCAATTTCCATCAAGTTCCAGTTTGATTTAACAAAAGTGGTCAACATGAAAGTTATAGAGGATGTTTCAAGCTTTTCAAAACATCCAAGAGCATGAATTTATCATACTTGAGCTAGGAGATTCAAGGGCATGAAGTTGGGCATCCACCCTTGATTTGCAAGTCATTCTATTGAAGAACACACAACAAAACCCTTATGCTATGCTGCATAATCTTATGTTGCAGGCCTTTTTTCTTGCAAATCTCTACATAATTTAATGTTTACACCCACTTTTGAGCTATTACCCAAGTGTTTAAGCCATTGTCCAAAGGATCTTTCCATTTAATGCATAAAGGCACCATTGCTATTCTTGAAAAGCAAGCTTTTTGTACAAAACTTGTCTTGAACCCATGCTTTGTTTGTTTCTGATTTTACTCCACCATAAAACATGGAAATCAACCCCTCTAAACCAACAACTTTGGTACTTTATCTTGGAACCATGGAGTACTTGACATAGTTTGATACTTACATCCCAACCAAACCATAATATGTTGTCTTATAAACCTATTCAGCCTTTGTTCACAAGTCCTTTGCCTATAAATAGAAGGAGCATTTGAAACAAAAAAAAATAAAGAGGAAAGAGGGGAGAAAGAAAACCAGAAGTTTTGTTGACAAACTCTCAAAAAATATCATAACTGAAAAAGGTCATAACAGTCCACAAGGCAACACCTGAAGCTCAAAACATAAGTTCTAGCTGCAAGGTAAGTCTCCTTAACTTTAAACTCTTCATTTCAATCATCATCATTTGATTCATTTTTGAGGTTAGAATGCAGTGACCTTTGAAGAAAAGGTTTGTAAAAAATCATGAACAATTGCCAAGATTGAGTGAAAGGTTTTCCATGAAATAGTATCATGAACAGGCAGGTGTAAGGCAGCTATTTTTCGAAACCATACAGTAGGAAATCGATTGCACAACCATGCAAATCGATTGCACGGGGTTCCAGTAGCTAGATTTCCAAATATTTTGAGTGAGAAATCGATTGCACAACCATGAAAATCGATCACACGGGGTTCCAGTAGCCAAATTTCCAAATATTTTGAGTGTGCAATCGATTGCACAACCATGCAAATCGATTGCACGGGGTTCGAGTAGCCAGATTTCCAAATATTTTGAGTGTGCAATTGATTGCACAACCATGCAAATCGATTGCACTAGAAGTCAGTAGCCAATGTTTTGAAAAACTGAAGCATGCAATTGATTGCACTAACATGCAAATCGATTGCACTCAAATAAGAATTGAATTTTTGCTTTGAAAAAACTTGAATAAAGAGTTGGACAATATAAAATGTTTCTTTTGACCATTGAGCATCTATATCTTAAGTTAGAGGTAAGTATTATCATTATACCTTGAAATTTGCTAAAGGCTTGAACCAAATACTTCATCCAAAGAGGCTTTTAGCTTGATCAATAATTTTTTCCTTCTTTATCAATCGTGATTTGTCTTCATTAAAACAAAAGTGCATTCGAGAAGCTTGATGTTACAGCATGTGTCGACACATAATGATCCAAAATGTTTTCTTCTCCTTTCATTTTTATTTATTTTTACATGCTTCATATATTTTATTCATGGTTATTCAATATGGTTGTAATATATAATTAGGACTTTAATTTCTTGCAATCCCCATTTGTAAATTTGTACTCCCCCTCCCCACCAATGTTGTAATAGCGTAGTAACTTTAAATTCCGCAATTTATCGCTTTTATATACAAATGCTAGTAATTAGGATTTGTATGGAAAGACTAAAACCAACACTTAGAAAACCCTAATTCAAGACAAATAAACAAGCATGAAAGCAATACACTTGCACACAAGCACCCCTAGGGTTATTCCACTCAGTTGCCTTACAAAAATGGCCATATTACGCATGTAAGGTATCTTAGCAAAAATAATAAGCAAATACAAGATCATAGTCCCTCGATGACGCTATCTAAGTTTCCTTACAAATGATCTTAGTCCCTCAAAAATAATGCTAAGATACCTTGCAACATTGATAATCATGGCTATACGATGACCCACGCCCGTCCCGTTTACATCTAAAGATAGGGTTATTTACCAAATCAATGGTAAGACAACAATATCAAAGGAAAATAAAATGAACAAGAAAGAAATTTAAGTAGGTAGATTACTTTTGGTTACTTGCTCCATTTCAAACAAATATCCTTGATATTTTTAAAACAAACACACACATTTCAAAACATCTTACAAACTTAAAAACATTTTCAAAAAGACAAACATCTTTGTATACATTCTTACAAACGAGAATCATTACAAAGATTTCCTAAACAATGGCCTCTTTTACAAAATACTTTCAAAACCACACAAAGCACAATTTCAAACAAAAGCAAGTGATCTAGCAAGTAACTAAGAGCCCATGGAAAACCATGGATGAAAAGGGTGTTAATACCTTCCCTTTTCATAATCTACCCCCCGAATCAAGAAACAATCTCAAAGGTATTTACTATGCTTTTTTACCTTTCCTTTTGGATAAAAGAAAAGTCGGTGGCGACTCTTACTAACCTCAACATTTGCGATCAAACGCAAAACCTTTAAGTCAGTTCTCCTACCGTATCACAAAATTGGCGACTCTGCTGAGGAGTATTATAAAAGTGGGGTTACCTTAGGGTTTAGACCACATTTACTTGCTTACATTGTTTGACTTGTATGCTTTACATTATGGTTATTTGTTTGGGTTTGAATCCTCTACCCGGATTTGGGATACATTATAGGTTAGTAGCAATACATTGTGGAAACTGTGCGGAGTATACCGACATGGTCTAAGCAATAGCTATGTTAGTGCGACATATTTGTGGGTACCGGTAGCCTTTGAGTTAATCAAAGAGAATACGGGGCCGCTGAGTGATTTCATGAAGCACTAATGAACTTCTAGAACCTTTACTTGACCAACTTGGCCTTTAGGATTTAGTGAGATGACCGACTTTGGTGCAGTCCGAAGTTGGTAGATACTCGATACTACACTCATTGAGGTTTGGTTTCTTGGGATATTTCGGTCACCATTAAAGAGGCTCGAGCTGAAACAATGACCAAGGAAACAATCGAGTGATATTGAGCTCCTTAAAACCCGGTTACTATTACTAGGACAGGTTTAAGCCAACTAAACTTCAAGAGGGTACTTACCTATAAAACTTCATGAAAGCCTAAACCTAGGATTTGTTTGCTTCGCTTGTATATGCATACTTGTACATAACATCATGGACATCATGAACATCATATACATCCACTAACCATTTCAAGGATTTTGGGATTCATCTTTGTTCTTGTTTTGTAGGAAATGGATTCAATTCGCAGGTAAACTATTCAAATCAACCTTGTGAGAATTCCTCTACAACTAAAGGAGCTAGCTTCAAGAATTCCTGAAACTCTCCGTTCACCGAGAGACATGGTCATCTACTCAACTTGGTCACCTCCAACACATATGAGGATATGATGAAGGTGCTCTTTCAGTTCTTTGATCCTTTGCACCATTGCTTTACATTTTCCAACTGTTCAAAAGCATACTGTAAAGATCGTGGTATCGTTTTTTTCATCCTCCCTCAAAAGGCTTAGAATTGTTTAATCGAGAGTTTGAACATCACAAAAAGGAAATATGCAGCAATTTTAAGCATAGTGAAAACAATTAATTCAAAACAGACACGTGTAATGCATTAATGAAATAAAAGAGTTTGACATGATAATTGTTTGAATAAGCAAACAAAAATACAACTTCAGAATTCAAATGAACAAAAGTCCCTCAATCCTAGCCATGTTTTGGCAAGGGAGCAGTGATCACATTGGGAGTCTCAGGAGGCTCAAATTCGATCTCCTTAGCGTCAATCATATTTTGAATCTTGTATTCCAGCGCCCAACAATCGTCAGTATCGTGCCCCAGACTACCGGAATGATAAGCGCACCTTGCATCTGGGTTGTAGTTAGGAGAAGAAGTCTTAGGGTTCAGAGGAGGGTTTATCACCTTAATCAGATTCATCTTCAACATGTGCTGCAATGCTTGTGACAATGGCATATTGATGTTGGTGAACTGTCTTTTAGGCTCGCCCGACCTTCGTTGATTTCCCTTTTGCTGTTGTCGGTGTGACGCAGAACCAGAGATCAAGACTGCCCCTACGTGTTGGTCACGATGACTCTTTTGACTGTACACATCATTGGACTCTTTCTTCCTACTGTAAGGCTTTTTCTGAGTATCAGAAGGTGTAGCTTCTTGAATCTTCCCACTTTTGATGCCAGCTTAAATTCTCTCCCCGGTCAAGATAAGGTCTGTAAACCCGACTGAAGAGTTTCCAATCAGATGATTAAAGAATGGACCAGACAGGATCCCTAGAAACATATCGACAAGTTCACGATCAGCCAAAGGTGGTTGCACCCTTCCGGCAAGGTCTCTCCATTTCTGGGCATACTCTTTAATTCTTCACCCGTCCCTATTGACATACCCTGAAGTTGGGTACGCGTAAGAGCGAGGTCGGAGTTATATTGATACTGCTTATAGAACACAGTAGCAAATCTTCCCAGTTACGAATACTAGCCCCATCCAGCTGATAGAACCACTCAAGCTGAGTCCCTGAAAGACTGTCCTGAAAGAAATGGATCCATAAATTCTTGTCAGCTGTGTAAGGATGGATCTTCCTTACATATGACCGGAGGTGCAGCTTTGGACAGGAAGCTCCGTCATACTTGGCAAAGGCAGGTGCCTTAAACTTATGGGGAATCACCACCCCAGAGGATAGACCTAGGTCTCTGAAGTCCAGCCCGGGCACGTTCTGTATCTCCATAGCGCTCAAGCGGTCCTCCAACTGTTTGTACCTATCCTCAGCAGGAGGATACTGTTCTTCATCACAGTCTGTCTCGTTGTCAGAGACCATAGGGCTAGGAGCCCTCCTTTCTTGTGGACTGTCTTTCTCTCCAGACGGGGTGGTTAGATCAACCTCACTCTGCAGCCCGTTTCCAAACCCGCGACCAGTATTGAACAGGATGGTCCTCTTCTTCTTCTTCTTCCTCTCTTCCAGAATCAGGGTCTTCAGGTCCTGTTGACCCTTAGCTAGGCTCATGACCAACTCTTGAAACTGGGCATTCTGGGCCTGGAGGGCCTTGATAGCTTGCTCAGTGGAAGGTTCGGTAGACATGATGATTGCTGAAATAAACAGCGAAGAAGATAAGAGACCTGTAAGGGTACCTGTAATGCAATGATATGTATGATATATGTATGCAATGTTTTCAAGGATCTCGTGGGGTAAACAAAGAAACTTGTTAGAATTTGAAGTTTGCAGCTTGATTGAAGGAACTTCATGCTGCTGAGAGTCCTTCTTCAAGAGTCAGGCTCACCATATCGAGTGGGTCATAGCCCCTGACTCAAGTTATCGTGTTTTGATCTTTCAACAACCTTGTCTAGAGGAAAATAAATCCCCTTTGCCCCTTGCTAGACATTTGGTTCATCATGACCTGCATCACAAGCCCTTGAGATCCTTGAAATGGTTAAGGAAATGTTATGGTATGATGTTATGATGTGTATGCTATACGTGAAGTGATGTAAGTAAACCCTACAATGAGTCCAAATTATTGGATAAGGACTGTACACAAAACCCTGCAAGGAACTCATGCTGTCAGATAACAAGAATGTGCAAGTAGTTCAAGTTTGAAGGCACACAAGTCACACATATAGCCTTAAGTTTAGGCTGGCATGGAGTTTAGGCATTACCCTCTTTCAGTTTAGGTTGGTTAAGATCTGTCCTAAAAATAGTATCCGTGTTCTAGAGGATCCCAATATCACTGACTACCCTCAATCGGTCATAATTCCAGTTTGGCAACCTTTTCTTGCGGCCGGAACCATCGCGAGAGTTTAGTCTCAATGAGTGTAGTATACTGCTACTGTTCTATGGCCAAGTTGGTCAATTTAAGGTTCTAAGGTCAGTTGGTGCTTAATGACTCCTCAGAAGACCCATATTCTCCTCATTCCAACACAAGGGATATCGGTACAGACCAAGGTGTCACACCAACGTAGCTACTGCTTCATCCGTGTCGGTCTACGCCGGACAGATCCCTCACAGTTTATTGCTACTTACCTAAAAAGGGGTACCCCCAGATCCGGGTTAGGATCTATAAAACTCCGATACAAGCCCACAAATTTTAAAGCATACAAAGCAATACAATTGAAAACACAAGTGATCTAATCCTAAGGTACACCTCACTTATAAAAATTCCCCAGCAGAGTCGCCAGTTCTGTGCTCGGTGGAAATAGAACTGACTGTTTTGGAATGATGGTTCGCGTTTGCGTTTGTTTTTGCAAAATGTCGCGGTAAGCAAGAGTCGGCACCGTCTTTTATTTTATCCAACAAGGAAAGGACAAAAGCACAGAAAAATTCCTTTTCGAGATGTTTCTCGGGTTTGGGAGGTAGATTATAGAAAGGGAAGGTGTTAGCACCCTTTCTATCCGTGGTTATCCACGGGCTCTTAGGTACTTGCTCACTATGTTTTCAAAAAGTTTTTCTTTTCTTGTGTTTGTGGGTTTTGAAAAAGTTTTGTTTGAAAACTTCGATTTAACTCTTGTTTCTGTCCTCAAGAGTGTATGAAGTGTTGTTGGAAAACTTTGTTTGAAAAAGTGTAAGTGCGAAAAATTTGTTTTGTTTTGAAAGAGAAAGTACCCAAGAACCTCTACCTACTCAAAAAGGAATTAAATTGTGCTAAAGTCCTTTAGACAGTGCTATCCCACTATTGAGAAGTAGGTAGCACCGTCGTTGGAGTTTTCGGGTCAATTCGATTAAGGGACATGTGGTCACTAAAGCAATGTTAGGACGCCTTAGCGATAGCCCTAATGTCTTAGATCACTTTTTATCGAGGCAACCGTTTCGAGGCAACTTTGATCTTTAGACAGGAGGGCGACCTCTAAAATTTCCTATATTCAATGACCACGTTCGAGGCAACCAAGTGAGGCATACCCTAAGAGTGGCATGTGCGAGTGTGTCAGGTTTCAGTTATGTTATCTTTGTACATGTTATGGTGGGCTACGATTGATTTTAAGTTAAGATAGATCTTCTCATGCATAGCCTATTATTCAAACATCTAACAGTTAATGGTTGTGGAAAAATAAAGCTAAGCTATTACAAGGCGTCGGGTGTTTACATCGCCAAAAACAAACCCTTGAAAAGTAAATTGTGAAAAATAAATAAAAGCGATAAAAAGTCCTAAGTCCAAAACTATTACATCCTCGGAGCAAATACAATTATATGGATCAAAAAATCATACGCGCGAGAAAAATTAAATCGGAGAGTTTTTTAGGGTTTTGACCCTTTTTAGGAAAGAAAGAGATTTTTTTTTGTTATTTTGAATTAAATGAATTTAAACCTAAGTTAATTAATTAATTAAATGAAAAAAGATATTTTTTTTGGGTTTTTTTTAATGTTTAAGGAAATAAAAATAAAATGATTAAATATATTAATTAACCTAATTCTACACCAATTTTAATTTATTGCAAAAGTATTAAAATTATGCCTAATTATTTATTTACAAAAATAATGAAATAGTGAAATTAATTTTAATAAATAAAAATATTATGTTTTTTTTTATTTTTATTAGGAAAAATAAATTATTTGGTTAATTAAGTAATAATGATAATAATTGATAAAAAAAACAATTAAATAAAAATATAAAAGAGGAAAAAAGAAATAAACCCAGGGGGGTGTTGGGCCCAAGAGGATGTGAGATCTGCATTTTGAGAAGCCCAAAACGTCCAGGCCCTGTTGACTTTCTGAATTGTCTACACGCTTGTTGACTGGAGATTATGATAGTCCTTCAATCCTAGCCTTCAGATTTGGCCAGGAGGCCATCTGGCGCCTGGATCTTTGAAGCCTATGGTGGACCATCCTGTGAGAGTTGCATGAGATCATCTGGAGAAAAAATAGACAAAGGTTTTGGGGGACCTGGGATTCGAACCCAGGTCCCGTTGCTCATTGGACGTTAGCCTTGCCAACTCTACTGCACTGCTTCTTTGTTATTATAATAAGAAGAAAATATTATATATGAAATAACTACTATGCTTGAAAAAAATAAAAATAAAAAGCGCTTAATTCAAATGGGCCAATGGGAGGGCGACGTCTGGTCGTCTTCTCCAAATTTCTGGTTTTATTACCTGCGGATTTTTATCCGCAGGAAGTCTCGTGGCTCACTCCTAAAATCTCTTCCAGGTCATATAAACGCACACTATGGGTGTCAATGTGCCCGTCCCTCTTCCCTGAGCACAAATATTGCCATGGCTTGCCTTGATTGTATCTGTACCAAAAACGCCTAAAAACAAAGCTTGGAAACCCTAGGTTCGGGTATCAAGTTAGAGACCATGAAAACAAAATCAAAAATTGTAGAATGCTTAGAAATTGAATGGCAAGCATGGTTATACAAAAAAAATGGCAAAAGGATGCAAGATAATGGATTCACGATCCCATGTACAGGGCTGACTTCGTGATGACTTACAACGCTATGTAGGTGATGAAAAGGCCTGGTTTTTATTCCAATCGCTTCAGGGGATGGCAGTCAAGCACTCTACGTTGAGCTTTGGTCTTGAGAATGTCCCTAATGTGGATTTCGATCTTCACTTTTTCCAAGCTTTTTCAGTTTTTGGTTTGGCCGTTCTAGCAATCCTTAGGTCGTGAATTAGGTTTGTCAGGCTTGCTTGCATATATGAGAATGATTTT
The DNA here is from genome assembly GCA_948472305.1 of Vicia faba. Lineage (NCBI taxonomy): Eukaryota > Viridiplantae > Streptophyta > Magnoliopsida > Fabales > Fabaceae > Vicia > Vicia faba. Next base: position 370,163,676 of record OX451740.1, read on the forward strand.
AGGTCAAGAGTTGGGCTTATACCCATGTATATTGAAGAATTAGGTTTTCCCTTTGATCACCATTAACAAACTTTCCAAATATGGCCAAATCTGAGATTTTGTGCACAAATAAGCCTTAGCACGAGTTGGTTGGTTGTCACATGATGTTTGCAAGCTGTACAAATCAGAAAGATCCCTTTTCAATAATTTTTGGATTTTATTTTATTTAATATTGATTAATAATGAATTAAATCAATAAAAATGAAATAAAATAGAAAAATAAATGTTTGGTCATGAAATTAAGCACGGGAAACGTTTGAGGCATTACAAGACTGAATCAAGTGGAAAAAAGTGGGCCCTTTTGTCAAAAATTGGAGTTTTGAGGATAGTTGACTTTTGACAATTTTGGAAAAATGCCCAACTTCACCAATGCATAACTTCTTCAATTTTGAACTTTTGGAGGTGTTATTGGACTTTTTAGAAACCTTGAGATGTCCTCTAATCAACCCTTTTGGTCTCATCTCAGTTTGATCTTCCATTCTCAAGTTATAAGCTTTGGCACAAAAGGTGTTTTTGTTGACTTTTAAAAATGACCTATAATGTCCAAATTTGTAACTTCTTATGAGTGCATTTTCTGATCTTGGGGTATGAAGATGGATTGTAGGGAATTTCATCCTATTCAAAATGAGCTTTGGATGGGTCATTTCTCATAAAGTATGAGAAAGTTATGCTTGGTCAAATTTGAGTTGACTTTTCCTACAAAACCCTAATTTAGCAACTTTTGAATCTTGGTGAATTTTGAGCAATCCTTGATGAATCATGATCAACCCTTGATCAAATGATGAATTATCCTTCAAAAATGAGAATGTTGACAAAAAATCTTGAGGTTTGACTGTATTTAGGTCACAGTTGACTTTTGACCCAGCACAATCGATTTTTGGGCCTCTTGAGCAATTGGCTGACCAAAGTTTCTCTGCCAGGCTTGGAATTTGTCATGGATGGACTTAAGAACATATTAAGACATTGGGTAGCACTTGAGGACATTTGGATGTAAGGACCTTGATGCAACACAAAACCCTAATTTTGAATTGACTGCCTTAGGAGGTGATTTGACTGTACAACCCTTGAGCAATCTTGAACAATATGAAGATCATTCTTGACAAATCTTGAGGAATATGGGAGGGAAAATTTTGGGGTACAACAGTTTCCCCTGTTCAATCTTCTTAAACCTGAGGATGTAGATTGGCTTGCGTGCCTTTCGTGATCCGAAGGTGGAAGATGATTGAACACTAAAGTGCCCAGAAATTTGCACTCGCATGGTGTAGTATCAGCGATGTGATGTCGGGAATGGGCTTACAGATGCCATTTGGAGATTGTTGGTAGAAAGCTGTTAGAGATGGGCTTAAAGATGCCATCCAATGGTGATTGTTGAATTTTAATTTTATAAATTGAAAGAAGGAACCTGTGTAGGGTTGCCTGAGGATGAGTCCATGTGAAACTGCATCTTGGAAGGAAGGAAACCTGTGTATGGTTGACTGATGATGAGTCCGTGTGAAACTGCACCTTGGAAGGAAGGAAACCTGTGTATGGTTGACTGATGATGAGTCCGTGTGAAATTGCATCTTGGAAGGAAGGAACCTGTGTAAGGTTGCTTTGCACTACGTCGGGAAATTGCAAGGAGGAACCTGGGTAAGGTTACTTCGGGATAAGTTTGTGTAAAACTTCTGGAGTAACCTGAGTAAGGTGATAAGTCCGTGTAAAACTTCTGTAGGAACCTGGGTAAGGTTACTTTGACGATGAGTTCGTGTGAAACTGCATCTTGGAACAAGAAGGAACCTGTGTAGGGTCGCCTGATGATGAGCCCGTGTAAAACTTCATCCGAAATTGAGAAGGAACCGGTGTAGGGTCGCCTGATGATGAGTCCGTGTAAAACTTCATCTGAAATTGAGAAGGAACCAGTGTAGGGTCGCCTGATGATGAGTCCGTGTAAAACTGCATCTGAAAGAGAAGGAACCGGTGTAGGGCCGCCTGATGATGAGTCCGTGTAAAACTGCATCTGAAAGAGAAGGAACCGGTGTAGGGTTGCCTGATGATGGTCAAGTAGATAATTGTCCTGTCTGGTTTCAGGTATTAACCTACAATCAGTCGTCCACAAAATTTTCCTGGCTTGTTACAGGTATTAATCTGGAACTTGAAAAGGTTGGCCGACGAGATAGTTGTCCTGGCTGGTTACAGGTATTGATCTTCTATCTCTTCATGTAGATGGTTTTCCTGGCTGGTTTCAAGTATTAACCTACAATCAGTCGTCCACAGAATTTTCCTGGCTTGTTACAGGTATTAATCTGGAACTTGAAAAGGTTGATGGTAGCCATCTTTTGATTGACCTTTTCCTGAAAAAGGTAAACGTTAGCCGTATGCAGTGTCATGATGTATGAAATGCATGATGTCATGATGTTCTAAAAAATAAATGAGATCGTGTCGTATGCACTTTGTCATGTATGTAAATAGGAGGTATGAAATGTGAAATGTTTATGAATGTATTTTCGTCTGGGAAAATAAATCCTTGACAAATGCCGGGGAGTTTCTTAAATCCTGGGCTGATGTTGAAGAGTCTGGTTGAATTCTTCGTTTCCACTGGGGATGATGAACGAAGATGATTGGGAGAATAAACCTGCAGGAGAAAAGAACTCCGTTGGGGAATAAACTGGTGAAGATATTACTCTGCGGGGAATTACTCTGGGAAGAGATGCTTTGCTGATATTTTAACGATAACTCCGCTGGGGATGCCGTCGATAAGCTTTGTTAGGGATTTTGATGATGAACTCCGCTGGGGATAGAAAGAACTTCGCTGGGGATGACCTTTCAGTTACAACTTGCTGAGGATAACCCAGTTAGACTCTTGTGGGGATAACCTCTGAATTTGGCTGGGGAGATACATTTGTAATCTGCAGAGGACAAGCTTCCAGAATCTACTGGGGAAGATGATTCAACTCTGGCGGGGAAGCTTTTTAGACTGCGCTGGGAAATGGCTCCACTGGGGGTATCTTGTATTCCACCGGGGAACATTCTTATATTTTGTTGAGGAATATTAAGACTGTCGGGGATGCTCTTTACGCTCGCTGGGGAATATCTTTATACTCCGCTGGGGAATATTAAGACCTCCTGGGAATACCAAGCCTTTTGAGGACTGATGATAGGCCAACTCTGCTTGGGGAAGAGTGTTGCTGATTCGTCCATAGTTGCAAGTCTCAGCTGAGAGAGCTATCATCACTGTTTTACTCTGCGGGGAGTGAAGGTATCTTGGTCGTACTCTTCAACTGAATCTACCTTGTACCTAGAGGACAGAGCAACTTGTACAGTTCGGACAATTCTTATTGCCCCAGTTTCTGTGGGAGAAAAAGGCATATGAGGTGCTTGATAACTGCCGATTGACAAATCTTCTTCTGGTAGGCAAGTGACGAGATGACGGGACATAGTCGTACGCTTTGATCCCTAATTTTTGCCTGGACCACCCTTTCGGGTTTTCAGTCCATCGGGATACCCTTTTTTTGCCCAAGCCGCCTTTTTAGGTTTTCGACTTGCCGGGTGTACAAATTTTTTCATTTTCATCCCTCATTTTTGCCCGAACCCTTTTGGTTCGCCGGGAAGCCCTTATTTTTGCCTAGGCCATTCGACCTAGCGGGTCTTTGATTATGCGTAGTATTTTTTGACTATGTCCATACTCTCAGAGTGTAGGGAGTTGTCACTGTCAGTAGTGTTGTGTTGTCGTACTACCAGAAGATGTTTGATCGTGCAAGATTCGTTGCTGGAATTCATGTCCAATGCCCCAAGTGATTCAGACGGAGGTTTTGCCCCTGGCTATTTGGCACCTTGAGAGATTCCTTGAATCTTGACTTGACTGCCCCAGATGATGGACAATGGTTATGTCTGCCCCTTGGTTGGAAGTGTTTCTTCCACTTGAGGTGACTCTTTTTATTGAGAAGGTTTTTGTTCACTAGATATTCGTCGTGCGAATTTCTCTGCTGATTGAACAAATAGCCATATGCAAACAATGTTATTTTAAGAATGCAAAGCTTATGTCTGTCTTGAAGTTTTTTGAAAATGCAGTTTTCAATAAAACAAGTGAATTTTTGTAAAATGTGATGTCAACTCAGGATTTTACAGCAAGCCCTACAGGAGTCAGGATACCTTTTGTAACAGTATGCTTTCGAACTAACCCATGCTTCAGCTAGGAATTTTAAGGGTTATAACGTGGCCTGGTTCAAGGTTTAAGAAACAAAGGATAAAGGCTCAAAATTTATTTGTACCCACCCGCTCTTCGTGATGTTCTTCGATCCTAAACTCAGCTAATCGTGCATTAGATCTTGTTTGAGTCTTTGCTCTGATATTCCAGTGGTGGTTCGGATATTGACAATTTATTTTGAACGGGCAGTCATTTTTGTTGAGAGTTTGTAGGACCTCTTTCTTTTTGATTTTATTATCCCTGTCTTTTGCCTGAACTGTTTCTTTTGTGATTACAGTCAACGGGATGCCCCAGTTTTTTGTAAGTCTCCTTCATGGGTTTTGACTTGATGGGTTTTTATTTTGAGAGATAATGGCTGCCTGTCCTTACGATTATACGGAACCATCACCTGTCTTTTGTTTCGGAAGGACTTCTTTGGTGCCATTCATTGTGCACCTGGATCGGCTGAGAAAACTACCCTGCCCCCGGTTATAATTAAGGGTTTTAATTTCTTTGTAAAAAGAAAAACTCCAACTTCTTTGGCTCAAAGGGGTTGACGAGGGATTATCTTCCTTATAACTCCACTGTTTAGGATTTGAAACAATGCCTGTATCTCATCAGCGGGGTCTGTTCAAAAGCATACTGTAAAGATCGTGGTATCGTTTTCGTCATCCTCCCTCAAAAGGCTTAGAATTGTTTAATCGAGAGTTTGAACATCACAAAAAGGAAATATGCAGCAATTTTAAGCATAGTGAAAACAATTAATTCAAAACAGACACGTGTAATGCATTAATGAAATAAAAGAGTTTGACATGATAATTGTTTGAATAAGCAAAGAAAAATACAACTTCAGAATTCAAATGAACAAATGTCCCTCAATCCTAGCCATGTTTTGGTAAGGGAGCAGTGATCACATTGGGAGTCTCAGGAGGCTCGAATTCGATCTCCTTAGCGTCAATCATATTTTGAATCTTGTATTTCAGCGCCCAACAATCGTCAGTATCGTGCCCCGGACTACCGGAATGATAAGCGCACCTTGCATCTGGGTTGTAGTTAGGAGAAGAAGTCTTAAGGTTCGGAGGATGGTTTATCACCTTAATCAGATTCATCTTCAACATGTGCTGCAATGCTTGTGACAATGGCATATTGATGTTGGTGAACTGTCTTTTAGGCTCGCCCGACCTTCGTTGATTTCCCTTTTGCTGTTGTCGGTGTGACGCAGAACCAGAGATCAAGACTGCCCCTACGTGTTGGTCACGATGACTCTTTTGACTGTACATATCATTGGACTCTTTCTTCCTACTGTAAGGCTTTTTCTGAGCATCAGAAGGTGTAGTTTCTTGAATCTTCCCACTTTTGATGCCAACTTCAATTCTCTCCCCAGTAAAGATAAGGTCTGTAAACCCGACTGAAGAGTTTCCAATCAGATGATTAAAGAATGGACCAGACAGGGTCCCTAGAAACATATCGACAAGTTCACGATCAGCCAAAGGTGGTTGCACCCTTCCGGCAAGGTCTCTCCATTTCTGGGCATACTCTTTAAATCCTTCACCCGTCCCTATTGACATACCCTGGAGTTGGGTACGCATAGGAGCGAGGTCGGAGTTATATTGATACTGCTTATAGAACGCAGTAGCCAAATCTTCCCAGTTATGGATACTGGCCCCATCCAGCTGATAGAACCACTTAAGCTGAGTCCCTGAAAGACTGTCCTGAAAGAAATGGATCCATAAATTCTTTTCAGCTGTGTAAGGCTGGATCTTCCTTACATATGACCGGAGGTGCAGCTTTGGACAGGAAGCTCCGTCATACTTGGCAAAGGCAGGTGCCTTAAACTTATGGGGAATCACCACCCCAGAGGATAGACCTAGGTCTCTGAAGTCCAGCCCGGGCACGTTCTGTATCTCCATAGCGCTCAAGCGGTCCTCCAACTGTTTGTACCTATCCTCAGCAGGAGGATACTGTTCTTCATCACAGTCCGTCTCGTTCTCAGAGACCATAGGGCTAGGAGCCCTCCTTTCTTGTGGATTGTCTTTCTCTCCAGATGGGGTGGTTAGATCAACCTCACTCTGCAGCCCGTTTCCAAACCCGCGACCAGTATTGAACATGATGGTCCTCTTCTTCTTCTTCTTCCTCTCTTTCAGAATCAGGGTCTTCAGGTCCTGCTGACCCTTAGCTAGGCTCATGACCAACTCTTGAAACTGGGCATTCTGGGCCTGGAGGGCCTTGATAGCTTGCTCAGTGGAAGGTTCGGTAGACATGATGATTGCTGAAATAAACAGCAAAGAAGATAAGAGACCTGTAAGGGTACCTGTAATGCAATGATATGTATGATATATGTATGCAATGTTTTCAAGGATCTCGTGGGGTAAACAAAGAAACTTGTTAGAATTTGAAGTTTGCAGCTTGATTGAAGGAACTTCATGCTGCTGAGAGTCCTTCTTCAAGAGCCAGGCTCACCATATCGAGTGGGTCATAGCCCCTGACTCAAGTTATCGTGTTTTGATCTTTCAACAACCTTGGCTAGAGGAAAATGAATCCCCTTTGCCCCTTGCTAGACATTTGGTTCATCATGACCTGCATCACAAACCCTTGCGATCCTTGAAATGGTTAGGGAAATGCTATGGTATGATGTTATGATGTGTATGCTATGCGTGAAGTGATGTAAGTAAACTCTGCAATGAGTCCAAATTATTGGATAAGGACTGTACACAAAACCCTGCAAGGATCTCATGCTGTCAGATAACAAGAATGTGCAAGTAGTTCAAGTTTGAAGGCACACAAGTCACACATATAGCCTTAAGTTTAGGCTGGCATGGAGTTTAGGCATTACCCTCTTTCAGTTTAGGTTGGTTAAGACCTGTCCTAAAAATAGTATCCGGGTTCTAGAGGATCCCAATATCACTGACTACCCTCAATCGGTCATAATTCCAGTTTGGCAACCTTTTCTTGCGGCCGGAACCATCGCGAGAGTTTAGTCTCAATGAGTGTAGCATACTGCTACTGTTCTATGGCCAAGTTGGTCAATTTAAGGTTCTAAGGTCAGTTGGTGCTTAATGACTCCTCAGAAGACCCATATTCTCCTCGTTCCAACACAAGGGATATCGGTACAGACCAAGGTGTCACACCAACGTAGCTACTGCTTCATTCGTGTCAGTCTACGCCGGACAGATCCCTCACAGTTTATTGCTACTTACCTAAAAAGGGGTACCCCCAGATCCGGGTTAGGATCTATAAAACTCCGATACAAGCCCACAAATTTTAAAGCATACAAAGCAATACAATTGAAAACACAAGTGATCTAATCCTAAGGTACACCTCACTTATAAAAATTCCCCAGCAGAGTCGCCAGTTCTATGCTCGGTGGAAATAGAATTGACTGTTTTGGAATGCTGGTTCACGTTTGCGTTTGTTTTCGCAAAATGTCGCGGTAAGTAAGAGTCGCCACCGTCTTTTATTTTATCCAACAGGGAAAGGACAAAAGCACAGAAAAATTCCTTTTCGAGATGTTTCTCGGGTTTGGGAGGTAGATTATAGAAAGGGAAGGTGTTAGCACCCTTTCTATCCGTGGTTATCCACGGGCTCTTAGGTACTTGCTCACTATGTTTTCAAAAAGTTTTGCTTTTCTTGTGTTTGTGGGTTTTGAAAAAGTTTTGTTTGAAAACTTCGATTTAACTCTTGTTTGTGTCCTCAAGAGTGTATGAAGTGTTGTTGGAAAAATTTGTTTGAAAAAGTGTAAGTGCGAAAAATTTGTTTTGTTTTGAAAGAGCAAGTACCCAAGAACCTCTACCTACTCAAAAAGGAATTAAATTGTGCTAAAGTCCTTTAGACAGTGCTATCCCACTATTGAGAAGTAGGTAGCACCGTCGTTGGAGTTTTCGGGTCAATTCGATTAAGGGACATGTGGTCACTAAAGCAATGTTAGGACGCCTTAGCGATAGCCCTAATGTCTTAGATCACTTTTTATCGAGGCAACCGTTTCGAGGCAACTTTGATCTTTAGACAGGAGGGCGACCTCTAAAATTTCCTATACTAAATGACCACGTTCGAGGCAACCAAGTGAGGCGTACCCTAAGAGTGGCATGTGCGAGTGTGTCAGGTTTCAGTTATGTTATCTTTGTACATGTTATAGTGGGCTACGATTGATTTTAAGTTAAGATAGATCTTGTCATGCATAGCCTATTATTCAAACATTTAACAGTTAATGGTTGCGGAAAAATAAAGCTAAGCTATTACAAGTCGTCGGGTATTTACATCGCCAAAAACAACCCCTGAAAAGTAAATTGCGAAAAATAAATAAAAGCAATAAAAAGTCCTAAGTCCAAAACTATTATATCCTCGGAGCAAATACAATTATATGGATAAAAAATCATACGCGCGAGAAAAATTAAATCGGAGAGTTTTTTAGGGTTTTGACCCTTTTTAGGAAAGAAAGAGATTTTTTTTGTTATTTTGAATTAAATGAATTTAAACCTAAGTTAATTAATTAATTAAATGAAAAAAGATATTTTTTTTGGGGTTTTTTTGAATGTTTAAGGAAATAAAAAATAAAATGATTAAATATATTAATTAACCTAATTCTACACCAATTTCAATTTATTGCAAAAGTATTAAAATTATGCCTAATTATTTATTTACAAAAATAATGAAATAGTGAAATTAATTTTAATAAATAAAAATATTATGTTTTTTTGATTTTTATTAGGAAAAATAAATTATTTGGTTATGAGAAGCCCAAAACGTCCAGGTCCTGTTGACTTTCTGAACTGTCTACACGCTTGTTGACTGGAGATTATGATAGTCCTTCAATCCTAGCCTTCAGATTTGGCCAGGAGGCCATCTGGCGCCTGGATCTTTGAAGCCTATGGTGGACCATCCTATGAGCGTTGCATGAGATCATCTGGAGAAAAAATAGACAAAGGTTTTGGGGGACCTGGGATTCGAACCCAGGTCCCGTTGCTCATTGGACGTTCGCCTTGCCAACTCTACTGCACTGCTTCTTTGTTATTATAATAATAAGAAAATATTATATATGAAATAAATACTATGCCTGAAAAAAATAAAAATCAAAAGCGCGTAATTCAAATGGGCCAATGGGAGGGCGACGTCTGGTCGTCTTCTCCAAATTTCTGGTTTTATTACCTGCAGATTTTTATCCGCAGGAAGTCTCTTGGCTCACTCCTAAAATCTCTTCCAGGTCATATAAATGCACACTAAGGGTGTCAATGTGATCGTCCCTCTTCCCTGAGCACAAATATAGCCATGGCTTGCCTTGATTGTACCTGTACCAAAAACGCCTAAAAACAAAGCTTGGAAACCCTAGGTCCGGGTATCACGTTAGAGACCATGAAAACGAAATCAAATATTGTAGAATGCTTAGAAATTGAATGGCAAGCATGATTATACAAAAAAATGGCAAAAGGATGCAAGATAACGGATTCACGATCCCATGTACAGGGCTGACTTCGTGATGACTTACAACGCTATGTAGGTGATGAAAAGGCCTGGTTTTTATTCCAATCGCTTCAGGGGATGGCAGTCAAGCACTCTATGTTGAGCTTTGGTCTTGAGAATATCCCTAATGTGGATTTCGATCTTCACTTTTTCCAAGCTTTTTCAGTTTTTGGTTTGGCCGTTCTAGCAATCCTTAGGTCGTGAATTAGGTTTGTCAGGCTTGCTTGCATATATGAGAATCATTTTAGGTCAAGAGTTGGGCTTATACCCATGTATATTGAAGAATTAGGTTTTCCCTTTGATCACCATTAACAAACTTTCCAAATATGGCTAAATCTGAGATTTTTTGCACAAATAAGCCTTAGCACGAGTTGGTTGGTTGTCACATGATGTTTGCAAGCTGTACAAATCACAAAGACCCCTTTTTAATAATTTTTGGATTTTATTTGATTTAATATTGATTAATAATGAATTAAATCAATAAAAATGAAATAAAATAGAAAAATAAATGTTTGGTCATGAAATTAAGCATGGGACACGTGTGTGGCATGACAAGACTGAATCAAGTGGAAAAAAGAGGGCTCTTTTGTCAAAAATTAGAGTTTTGAGGATAGTTGACTTTTGACAATTTTGGAAAAATGTCCAACTTCACCAATGCATAACTTCTTCAATTTTGAACTTTGGGAGGTGTTCTTGGACTTTTTAGAAACCTTGAGATGTCCTCTAATCAACCCGTTTGGTCTCATCTAATTTTGGTCTTCCATTCTAAAGTTATAAGCTTTGGCACAAAATGTGTTTTTGTTGACTTTCAAAAATGACCTATAATGTCCAAATTTGTAACTTCTTATGAGTGCATTTTATGATCTTTGGGTATGAATATGGATTGTAGGTAATTGCATCCTCTTCAAAATGAGCTTTGGATGGGTCATTTATCATAAAGTATGAGAAAGTTATGCTTGGTCAAAGTTGAGTTGACTTTTCCTACAAAACCCTAATTTAGCAACTTTTGAATCTTGGTGAATTTTGAGCAATCCTTGATGAATCATGATCAACCCTTGATCAAATGATGAATTGTACTTCAAAAATGAGAACTTTGACAAAAAATCTTGAGGTTTGACTGTAATTAGGTCACAGTTGACTTTTGACCCAACACAGTCGATTTTTGGGCCTCTTGAGCAATTGGCTGACCAAAGTTTCTCTGCCAGGCTTGAAATTTGTCATGGATGGACTTAAGAACATATTAAGACATTGGGGAGCACTTGAGGACATTTTTATGTAAGGACCTTGATGCAACACAAAACCCTAATTTTGAATTGACTGCCTTAGGAGGTGATTTGACTGTACAACCCTTGAGCAATCTTGAACAATATGAAGATCATTCTTGACAAATCTTGAGGAATATGGGAGGGAAAATTTTGGGGTACAACACACCCCTCTCTTGGCAAGATGGTTTATTTCTCATCTTCCCAAATTTGTATTAAAGAATGAGCAAGGTTCAAGGTGGTCACAAAGGTTGATGACACTCAAACATTCAGACATTCATTGGTGCTCCCGATCCAAAGAGAATGTTATCATTTTTGACCATTGTGGAGAATTCCATAATGTCCATATACTTGGAATTAGGGGAGGCATCACCTATAACCCATGCTTAGCCTTAAGACAATTTGGTTACGCCCGAAGGGATGGCCCGCACGAGATGCTGATTCAAGGTTTGGTATTCGACTACGACAATGACAATCAAGGTCTTCTCCAGAGATTTATCCGAGCTTGGAGGATGTTAAACAAGGTGGATAGCAAGACTTTGGGACACAAGCATTCCATCCCTCTTAAGCCTTACCTCAAATGGGTACGAACTCGCGCTCAGAGTCTTATGATGCCTTACCCCTTCATTCTCCCGGTAATCATTGAGCTTGTCATGGAGGGAGACGTTCCATACACTATCCTACATCCTGACATGCCCACATCTCTTGAAGACCTCCAAAGGGATTGAATACAACTTAAAGGAGAGCGAGATACTTTCGAAGCCAAATTTTACGCAAGCGAGAAGAAGGTTTTGGAGCTCACTAGGCTACTTCATGAGGATCAGACTCTGAATGCCTACATTGCACCAAAGAGGATGCGCACTACTTTTCTATCTTAGATTTTTGTATTATTTTGCCCAAGGGGCATTGATGTACTCCAACTTTATCTTATTAATATAACGCGTGTTTCCTTTTTGTCTAAAACAAACTTGAATCTTTGAAATCCTTGAAAACATTGCATATTCATATATCATTCATCATAACATAAACAGGTCTTTTGCAACAAGTCTCCTCATCTCTCTACTGTTTATTTTAGTAAGATAGATATCGAGCAAACAATGAAAGATCTTTAAGCTCAGAATATGCAGTTTCAACAATTGCTCATGACCCTAGCCAAGGGGCAAGAAGAATTAAAGACTCTACTAGATGAAGAGAGGAAAAAGAAAACAAAGAAGGTGACCGGAGTCTTAAACATGGGAAGAATATTTCATGGGCAGACAAGAAGGACTTTTAACTTTGCAACAACATTCGGTGAAGGAGAAGGGAAAGGCAAGGAAACAGCAATCCCTTCAGAATCGGAAGAAGAGGAAGAGGAAGAAGAAGACTACTCTGAGGAACAATATCCTCCAGCTAATGATAAATGCAGACATCTTGAAGAGCAGTTGAGCGCGATGGAAATACAAAAGGTGCCAGGCTTAGACTTTGAGGAATTGGGACTAGTGTCAGGGATTGTGATTCCTTCGAAATTCAAAGTGCCCATGTTTGCAAAGTATGATGGAGTGTCATGCCCTAAAATTCATCTTCAGTCGTATGTGAGAAAAATCTAACCCCACACCGCTGATAAAGACTTATGGGTGCACTTTTTCCAAGACAGTCTGTCTAGAACACAACTCGACTGGTTTTACCAACTACAAAGAGCCAACATTTCACAATTGGGAAGAACTTGCTATGGCTTTCTACAAGTAATATCAATACAATGCTGATTTGGCGCCTACCCGTACTCAACTCCAAAGTATGGCCATGGCTTCCAATGAAGGTTTCAAGGATTACGCACAAAAATGGAGAGATTTGGCTGGAAGAGTTCAACCCCCTCTGTCTGAAAGGGAATTGGTGGACATGTTCTTAGGCACCTTATCAGGTCCCTTTTTCAACCATTTAATCGGATGTTCATCTGCAGGCTTTACTGAACTAATATTGACCGGAGAGAGGGTGGAAGCTGGCATAAAAGTGGAAAGATTCAGAAAGATTCATCTTCTTCTACAGTTGTAAGGAAGCCTTTCATCGGGAAGAAAGAGGTGGCTACCGTATATTCGGAAAGAAACCAAGATAGAGCCGAACGCCGACCAATGGTGGGGGCTGTTATGATTCCAAAGCCTACGTATGATTAACAAAGAAGTAATCAACCAAGGGTGGAAAGGCAGTAAGGCAATTCACCAGAATTAACATGACTCTGTCTCAATTATTACCGCATCTTCTGAGATCCAACTTGGCAACCTTGAAAGAAGTTCCGAAAAACCCCAATACAACATCCCCTCATTATCCTCTCAATGCTCGTTGCACATATCACTCTGAAAGTCCTGGTCACGATACTAATAACTGTTGGGCCTTGAAGAACAAAATACAAGACCTCATTGAAGCAAAAGAAATTGAGTTTGATGCGCCCAAGAAGCCAAATGTCATTTCTGCTCCTATGGCCAGAAATGGTCACAATACCAATGCTATTGAAGAAGATTTGTTTGTTACCACAGTTGATGAACTCATGACTCCACTTCCGACTATTAAGATAAACTTGTTGAAAGCCGGTATGTTCCTGGGCTGTAATGAAGTTTGCCATCTCTGCTTATCCTCACCATCTAGCTGTCCTTTGTTGAAGGCAAGCATTCAGTGCCTGATAGATAACAAAGAGATTTTGTTTGAAAAGACTCTTATTTCACCTGTTCCTGTTGAAGATGTTTCTATCATTACCATTTCCGCCAATTCTTTCAGGGTCTCCACCAAAAGACCTGTTAGAATTACATCGGTTCCGAAAGCAGCTCTTTTAATAATCACAATGTCGGGGCCAGTCCCATATGAATCAGACAAAACTGTGTCGTGGAATTACGGAGGGGACATTTACTACCATGGCGTCAAACAGGGCTGGCCGGCCGCCGAAGAGATAAACTCCGAAGAAGAGGATTATGACATCAGTAATATTTCTGGAACTAGCAAAATTATCCGAAGCGGTAGGATCTTTTCTCCAGAAATTGCTCCCCCAAAAGCAATTTCTGGACCCGTGATCATCCTTGTGGCTGCTCCAAAGGTTACCTTCATACCCATAATCATCTCTGCAAATGCTCATATTGACAAAGCCGTCACAACTCCTGTTATCATTCCTACCAACACTCCCGCTGTTGAGACTCGAGGAAAGAGTATTCAAGTGGAGCATGTATGTACGAAGGCTGAATCGCTGACTATCTCTGAGACATCTAAGAAAGAAATGGAGGAGATCCTAAAAATTATAAAGAAGAGCGACTACGATATAGTTGAACAGTTGGGGCAAACTCCCTCCAAGATCTCCATGTTGGCATTACTATTGTGTTCCGAGGCACATGCGAATGCCTTGGTGAAGTTCTTAAAAACAACCCATGTACCTCAAGAGACGTCTGCTGATCAATTCCAAGACTGCGTGGCCAGCTTGACAGTGGATAACAACCTAGGTTTCTTGGATGCTGATCTAACACCAAGGGGAATAAAGCACAATGAGGCGTTGCACGTCTCAGTGGAGTGTAGGGGCACAACTCTGGCCCATGTCTTGGTGGACACTGGCTCATCTTTGAATGTATTACTGAAAAAAGCTCTTGACAGACTTGACTGTGAGAGACTCACGTTAAAGCCAAGCAACATAGTAGTAAGGGCATTTGATGGCTCGAAGAGGATGGTGCACGAGGAAGTGGATATCCCCATAAAGGTCGAAACCCAAACTTTCAATTCCACCTTTTATGTAATGGACATCCGCCCTTCATATTCATGCTTTCTAGGCCGGCCATGGATCCACAATGTTGGCGCTGTCACCTCTACACTACACCAGATGCTGAAGTATCCGGTTCAAGGGAAGATTATCACCGTACATGGAGAGGAAGAATACATGATCAGCCATCTCAATTCCTTCAGATATGTGGAATTAGACGGCGAATTCATTGAAACTCCTTTTCAACACTTCGAAGAGGTCCCCCAAGAGGTGGAAGTGACCAAGACTGTGTCCCAGATTCCCAAGATTACAAGACCTCCACTCCGGATGTCATCACTAAAGGACGCCAAAGCAGTGGTAGATGAAGGTGGATGCACCATCTGGGGGCAACTTCCAGATATCCCGTATAAGTCTGACAATTTTGGCCCAGGTTTCACTTCAAGTGCTCAAAAGGCCGTACGCCGTGCCCGTGTTGGAGGGCCACCCTTGAAGATTAGCAACCGTGAGGTCAATGCGGTAGAATATGGTGAAGATGATTGCGACCTGTAGGATTGGATCTTTCCGACTGTCAATGGAGGGCTCAGCAATTGGGAAGCTAGAGACTTCGTCCCAATCACTTTTATCCCACAATAATTTATCTTTACATTTTGTTGGATCTATAATATTCAAAAACAATTCGCACTCTTAAAACCTTGTGTCTTACCCGAGGCACAATGGTCCATTTGTAAGGGTTATTATTTCATCTTCACATGACATCAATGAATCATGGACGTTTTCGCATACAAACTTTTGTGCTCATTGTTTTTTTTCTTTTACATTTTATTTTCTTTCAAAGATAACTATACCCTTACACACACCCACACTCACAATACAGGTATTCATCCACTCTGGATCCCATGGGTAACGATACTGCTATGGCCTTTTGTGACTCTGAGAATCTAATATACCAAAACAAAGACGAAGGTGAGGAAGATTGTGAAGTACCAGGGGAACTTACCAGACTACTACAACAAGAAGAGAGAACCATTCAGCCTCACGAGGAACCCGTGGATACAATAAACCTGGATACCAAAGAAGACAAAAAAGAGGTCAAGGTGGGTGCCAATATGGAACCCAGTGTCGAAGATTGTCTGCCAGTAAAGCAAAAGGTTCGTCGCATGAGGCCTGATATGTCAGAAAATATTAAAGCAGAGGTCATGAAACAATTCGACGCTGAATTCTTAGCTATCACCTCCTATCTTCAATGGGTTGCCAACATTGTTCCCGTACCTAAAAAAGACGGCAAAGTACGAATGTGTGTGGACTACAGAGATTTGAATAGGGCGAGCCCTAAGGATAATTTTCCACTCCCCCACATTGATATCCTAGTTTATAATATGGCACAACACAAAGTGTTTTCCTTCATGGACAGATTCTCAGGTTATAACCAAATCAAAATGGCACCTGAGGACATGGAGAAAACAACATTTGTCACACAGTGGGGCACAATCTGCTACAAGGTAATGCCATTCAGATTGAAGAATGTTGGGGCAACCTATCAACGCGCCATGGTAGCTTTATTTCATGACATGATACATCATGAAATAGAGGTCTACGTAGACGATATGATAGCCAGATCGCAAATAGAAGAAGAGCATCTTGATCACTTACAAAAGCTGTTTGAGAGACTGAAGAAGTACAAGCTGAGGTTGAACCCAAACAAGTGCACATTTGGGGTACGGTCCGGTAAGCTCCTAGGCTTTATCATCAGTAACAAAGGTATTGAGGTCGATCCTGCCAAAGTTAAAGCAATACAAGAGATGCCTGCTCCTCATACTGAGAAGGAAGTCAGAGGATTCTTAGGACGTTTGAACTATATTGCCATATTCATTTCTCACCTAACAGCTACTTGTGAGCCAATCTTCAAACTATTGAAGAAAGATCAAGTAGTCAAATGAAATTATGAATGCCAAGTTACTTTTGACAAAATAAAAGAATACTTACAAGAACCTCCTGTATTGATGCCACCAGTCGAGGGAAGACCGTTGATCATGTATCTGACTGTTTTAGAAAACTCAATGGGGTGTGTATTAGGGAAGCATGACGAGTCTGGCCGAAAAGAGCATGCTATTTATTACTTGAGCAAAAAGTTTATCGATTGTGAAACCAGATATTCACTGCTCGAGAAAACTTATTGCGCTCTGGCATGGGCTGCTCGCCGGCTAAGACAGTATATGCTGACTCATACTACCTTGTTGATATCTAAAATGGATCCGATAAAATACATCTTCGAGAAGCCTTCTCTTTCTGGGAGAATAGCGAGATGGCAGATGATCCTAACAGAATATGACATACAGTATACTACCCAGAAAGCTATAAAGGGTAGTGTATTAGCTGATCACCTCTCTCACCAAGCTATGGAAGACTACCAGTCCATGAAGTTTGAATTCCCAGATGAAGATATCATGACATTAGACAACTGTGAAGAAATCAGGCCATATGACGGACCTGAACAAGGATCCCGATGGACCCTGTTCTTTGATGTAGCATCCAATGCACTTGGTAATGGTATCAGTGTTGTACTCATATCTCCGGAAGGGTGTCATACTCCCTTTACCACAAGACTCTACTTCAATTGTACAAACAACATGGTGGAATACGAAGCATGCATCTTCGGTCTCAAAGCTGCCATAGACTTGGGGATCAAATCCTTGGATGTATTTGGAGATTCATCTTTGGTCATCAGTCAGATCAAAGGGGAATGGGACACCAAACACCCAAACCTTATCCCTTACAAAGAACATGTTTTGACATTTCTACCACATTTTGAGAAGATTACCTTCGAGCATTTCCCCCGAGAAGAAAACCAGCTAGCAGACGCACTAGCCACAATGTCATCTATGTTTAAACTTAAATGGGATAACGAGGCTCCCCAAATCACCATAGAACGAATGGATGAACCAGCACACTGTCACAAGATTAATACTGAAGAAGTAGTGGACCAACCTTGGTTTCACGAAGTCAAGAGGTATCTCGAGGCTCAAGAATACCCAGAAGGGGCTTCAATCAATGATAAGAAGTTCTTAAGGAGATTCTCTGCTAAATTCTTCCTTAGTAACGGCATCCTGTACAAACACAATCATTACTCTGTGTTACTTCGGTGCATGGATAAGGTTGAAGCAGAAAGGATCATGGCTGAATTGCATGAAGGTACTTTTGGTACCCATTCCAGTGGGCATACGATGGCAAAGAAAATCCTACGGGCAGGCTATTACTGGTCTACCATGGAAGCATATTGCTATCAACACTCTCGAACTTGTCATAAATTCCAGACAAGGTGATATGATTGGGTAAATCAAGCCGACAACCTCCAATGGACACCACTTCATCCTAGTGGCCATTGACTATTTTACAAAATAGGTGGAGGCAGCTTCCTTCGCTTCCATCACCAAGAATGTTGTTGCCCGCTTAATCAAGCAAAATCTCATTTTCCGGTACGGTATCCCAGAAAGGATCATCACTGACAATGGTACAAATCTCAACAACATTATGATTACCGCATTGTGCAAGCAATTTAAGATTCAGCATCACAATTCTTCTCCCTATCGGCCAAAGATGAATGGTGCTGTTGAAGCTGCAAATAAAAACATTAAAAAGATCATACAGAAAATGACAGTCACATACAAAGACTGGCACGAGATGCTACCTTTCGCTCTCCACGGGTATCGTACCACGGCTCACACATCAACTGGGGCAACACCCTATTCTTTGGTATACGGCATGGAAGTTGTCTTTCCTATCGAGGTTCAGATCCCCTCTCTAAGGATTATGAAGGATGCAGGTTTGAACAAAGACGATTGGATCCAGACTCAACTTGATCAACTAAACTTGATTGATGAGAAAAGGCTTACTGATGTTTGTCATTGTCAAATATATCAAAAATAGATGATCAAGGATTTCAACAAAAAGGTCAGGCGACAAGTGTATCAAGTTGGGATCTGGTGATCAAACGTATCATATTGCCGCAAGGTGATCCTAGGGGAAAGTGGACTCCTACCTATGAAGAACCATTTGTAATCAAAAATATTTTCTCTGGTGGGGCAATGATCTTGACCACCATGGATGGCAACGACCTGCCGCATCCTGCAAAGGCAGACATAGTCAAAAGATACTACGCGTAAGAGACCCGCTAGGTTGACACACCTAGGCAAAATAAGGGCATCCCGGTGAACCAAAAGGTTCGGGCAAAAGTTAGGGATAAAACCAAAAAAAATCTGTACACCCGGAAAGTTGAAAACCCGAAAGGGAGACTTGGGCAAAAAAGGGTTTCCCGGTGGACGGAAAACCCAAAAGGGTGGTCCAGGCAAAAGTTAGGGAATTAAAGCGTACGACTATGTCCCTTCGGATCACTTTACAAACAACCTTTGACTTCCACTGACAAACTTAGAGGTTATGATCAAATTCAATCATCTTCGAACAAGGAAACAAATAGACAAGACGCTCGGAGATACGAAGGCTATAGCAGAATGGAAACCCCATAGGATTTTTTGTACACATAACTATCTTTTCTTTGTATCAAAATTTTCATTTTTACGACATCATTCTCTTACTAGAATGTTTGTCTCCTTGTACAAAAAATTTGTACTCAAAGTCAATACAAAATATTCCGTTGAAAGTGCAAAAACTATTTGTCTTTTCTTTACGCTTGTGTTTTGTTTACAAAAACGTCCAATGATTCATTGTTGAGCATATGCATTTGAACATAATTACTATTTACAAATAAACGAAATGAAAAGAGGCAATTACTGATGGGTTGAAAGGATAGGAAAATATCTCTAGGCTATTCCATAGGTAACCCCCTGCAGTACGTCGTGTAAATCCCCAGCGGAACAAAATTTCAAGTTATTGGCCCCCAATAAAAGTCGTCAATTTCTCAGGATTCCCCAACGGGATTCTACAAGCAGTACATGGCATTGCCCTTACAACAAAGTTTATTTCTATCGACAGAAATTCATCGATACTTAAACTTTACAACATAAAGACTTACATATCCTCAGCAACAGTCAGGGATTCATTTTCCCCAATTCAACAGCAATGCAGAAAACTAGCTCACATACGCATACATTGCATACATATATCATAAACATTGATAAAATGAATGCACTATACTATGCATTTAATGCAACATAAACATTGCATTTTATCTAACATTTTACCCTTTTCAGGATAAAGTTAACAGCTACCATTAACAATAATTCAACTTCTCAGATACAGTTCCGATACGCTCCAAACACGGATTCCATTCTGATACTCATTCGAATACAGTCTTCAGATACAGTTCAGATACGCTCCAAACACGGATGCCATTCTGATACTCATTCAGACTCAACTTTCAGATACAACTCAGATACGCACCAGACACGGACGCCATTCTGATACTCATTCAGATACGGCCTTCATATACAGTTCAGATATGCTCCAAACACGGATGCCATTCTTATAATCATTTGAATACAGTCTTCAGATACAGTTCAGATACGCTCCAAATGCGGATGCCATTCTGATACTCATTCAGACTCAACTTTCAGATACAACTCAAATACGCACCAGACACGGACGCCATTCTGATACTCATTCTTTCAGCTTACAAATTACAATTCAACAATCACCTTTGATGGCATCTTTAATCCCATCTTATACAACTTTATGTCACCTCTCCAGATGGAATCTGTAAGCCCATTCCTTCTATCATTACATCATCAAGTGCAAATTTATGGGCACTCTAGTGTCCAATCATCTTCCACCTTTGAGTCACGAATGGCAAAACTCGCCAATCTAACTCTTCAGGCTTAAGAAGATTGAACAGAGGAAGTTGTTGTACCCCAAAATTTACCCTCTTATATCTCAATTAATATCTCACAAGATCTCCTTTGGATTCAAGACTACACTAAGGTTGATCAGCTCAAGACATCTCCTTAAGCACTGATGACTGAAAATTAAGGTTTGAGTTTGCACAAGGACAAATGGACTTTTAATGCCCCATTTGACTTTCATGGATCATTTTGGACTCTCAAGATTGCTCATGTCAAGTTTCAGGTCTTGGATCGCATTTTTGCTCAATCAATTGATCAGATGACCTAAAATCAGCAGTATTGGTGAAAAAGTCAATTGTAGCACCAAAAGTAAAACTTTGACTTTTTGGTCAACATTAAGTTTCAAATATCACAATTCATCAATACATTCAAAAATATAAAGCTTGATCGTCAAGGAGTTAAGAAAGTCAAAAGTCAACTTGAAAAGTCAAGATTTCCAAGACTTAGAAATTTTCTAAGTGTTTTTACACATGATAATTTCACCACTTCATGCCAATTTTTCACTATGATGCAAGATGATTAAAGGAAAACCTACAGCATAAAAGTTGTAGATCTCAATGAGATCTAAAACATTGTAGAGCGGGACTTTTTCTAGAAATGTTTGGATTTTGAGTTATAAATTTATGAAGTCATGGCATTTTTGAATAAACACTTAGAGAATTTTTTAGCAGGTTTGGACAGGTTTTTATCCTAACTTCTTGGCCAATTTCCATCAAGTTCCAATTTGATTTAACAAAAGTGGTCAACATGAAAGTTATAGAGGATGTTTCAAGCTTTCCAAAACATCCAAGAGCATGAATTTATCATACTTGAGCTAGGAGATTCAAGGGCATGAAGTTGGGCATCCACCCTTGATTTGCAAGTCATTCTATTGAAGAACACACAACAAAACCCTTATGCTATGCTGCATAATCTTATGTTGCAGGCCTTCTTGCTTGAAAATCTCTACGTAATTTAATGTTTACACCCACTTTTGAGCTATTACCCAAGTGTTTAAGCCAATGTCCAAAGGATCTTTCCATTTATGGCATAAAGGCACCATTTCTATTCTTGAAAAGCAAGCTTTTTGTACAAAACTTGTCTTGAGCCCATGCTTTGTTTGTTTCTGATTTTACTCCACCATAAAACATGGAAATCAACCCCTCTAAACCAGCAACTTTGGTACTTTATCTTGGAACCATGGAGTACTTGACATAGTTTGATCCTTACATCCCAACCAAACCATAACATGTTGTCTTGTAAACCTATTCAGCCTTTGTTCACAAGTCCTTTACCTATAAATAGAAGGAGCATTTGCAAAAAAAAAAGGAGGAAAGAGGGGAGAAATAAAACCAGAAGTTTTGTTGACAAACTCTCAAAAAATCTCATAACTGAAAAAGGTCATAACAGTCCACAAGGCAACACCTCAAGCTCAAAACATAAATTCTAGCTGCAAGGTAAGTCTCCTTAACTTTAAACTCTTCATTTCAATCATCATCATTTGATTCATTTTTGAGGCTAGAATGAAGTGACCTTTGAAGAAAAGGTTTGTAAAAAATCATGAACAATTTCCCAGATTGAGTGAAAGGTTTTCCATGAAATAGTATCATGAACAGGCATGTGTAAGGCAATTGTTTTTCGAAACCATACAGCAGGCAATCGATTGCACAACCATGCAAATTGATAACGAGAAAATATATCGTATAATTAACATACTTTTTACCGATTTTATATTCCATTAAGTCGTCTAACCCTCGATTATCCCGAGATTAATTGTCTTTTTACAGGTATAACACTTGTCGACTCAAACCGATGAAAAAGGACAACATGAAGAAAGCTAGACGAAAAACAAAGAGAAAAAGAATAAAAAATTACAAAGTGTAGACTTCTGGATAGGTGACGGTCGTCACGCCCCTGTGACGGGCGTAACACCCCTCAACATAAGGAAACGCTCGTCACACTCACCTGACGAGCGTAAGGCACCACTTCAGCGTGTGACGACCGTCACCCACCTGTGACGACCGTCACGCGTGTAAAGGAGGACGTTACGCATGGCTTGAAGACGTGGGCGTGAAGGGCAGAATACTTCTCCCTGTTTCTACTGAATCTCCTATTTTATTGCCACAACTACTACTGCTCCTAGAATTTCTCCACGAAGACTTCATCAAGAATTCAAAATTAAACTGCTAATTTTTCCTGCTATATATATGAGTACCAAGGCACAGTCCAAGGGTCGAAGAATTTTACTCAGAGCAAAGATTTATTTTATTTTACAGTTTTATTTCCAATTGGTTTGTTTTGCAATTCTGCTTTCAATTCCTTGTAATTTTCATTCAAGCCTTAGTTTCTATTTTTTAAGTGTTAATTATTCTTACAAGAATTAACACGAATTTCTACCGCAAGTCAAGCTCGAAGATTTGGATTACTGTAT
This sequence comes from Vicia faba, assembly GCA_948472305.1. NCBI lineage: Eukaryota > Viridiplantae > Streptophyta > Magnoliopsida > Fabales > Fabaceae > Vicia > Vicia faba. The sequence continues at coordinate 370,186,561 of OX451740.1, forward strand.
TACCTCAAGATTACTATAGCATCTGTAATTTCAGGTTTTTTTATATTGCAATTATTATTTATTTAGTTTCTATAATATGCCATTTATTGCCATGAATTGTATTCTAAACTTTATTGCTGTTAAGTTAATTATGTCTGACTAAATTATTAATACCGGTATGTGACCGTAAGAACTGAAAGAATTCAATGATACCTTGGCCAAAAATATTTATAAAACAATTTCTGGTTTCCAATTTCCAATATTAATTTAACTATCCTTGTCACGAGAGTGAGAGGTTAATTAACACGATTTTTCCACGAGAGTGGGAAATTAATTAAGGCAAGAACCTGCATGCGAGAGCTGGGGTTCAACCCAGATAGTGGTAACGAAGCATTGATTTTTAAATACACGAGAGTGTTTTAATAAATTAATTAAATTCAAATTGTTTTCAAAAAGTGTTATTAAATTTAAAGTGCATCCACTAGGTTTAGTAGCATGACTCATTTCATAAACACGAGAGTGTATGTCTCAGGTTTTTAAACAATTAGCTTTTACCGAAATACTTTATAGGCCAAGCGATTCATCGAATTCCCTAAGTCCGATTATCACATACCGGTATAATCAGTACTATTACTTTTAAAACTAAACTGTCTCCCCCAAATATCAAATATTCATCGCTTAGTTAGACAAAACTGTAGCATTAGATCGTATACGATTGATACACAGTCTCTATGGGTTCGATAATCTTTTAAAACTAGAACGACTGAACTGTATACTTGCAGTTAGTATCCCGACAGACTTATAAAGTCCGGATCAAGTTTTTGGCGCCGTTGCCGAGGATTGGTAGTCAATTAATTACGATTCTTCTGTTGCGCGTTTAGACTAAGTAACAGACACCCTTTGTCGATTTGTATGCCAAGGACTCGCTCACAAGGCGAACCACTTGACAAACCGACGGATGAACCTGAACGCATTCTTTCCGTAAGACGTGCAGTCAGGGATTACTGTTTAAATCACGCTATTCCCTTACCTAAACCAGAAATTAAGATTGATTCTGAAACTGATTCTAATTCTTCCTCTGAAACCGAAACCAATCTAGAATTAGACATGGACGAAGAACAAAGGACCCGTCCACTGAAGGAGTACGCAACTCCATCACAACAAGAGCCCCATAACAGCATTGCTGCTCCAGCAATAAACCGAAATGATTTCGAGTTAAAGCCGTCATTGATATCAGCTATCCAACAACGCCAATTCTCTGGAGATCCCTCGGAGGATCCGAATGAACACCTTACAAAATTCGTTCAATTTGCCGACACAGTTATAGCAAATGGTGTTAGTAAAGATGCTATTAGATTACATCTTTCCCTTTCTCACTAAGAGATAGAGCTTGGGCTTGGTTGCAATCCTTGCCATCAAATTCCGTCACTACGTGGAAAGGACTGAAGATCGTATTCTTAGCACGATACTTTCCCCCAAGCAAAACCGCTGCACTAAGAGCCCAAATCAACGGATTTAGGCAGAAGGATACTGAATCACTATTCGATGCATGGGAGCGCTACAAAGATATGATGCGAATGTGCCCACATCACGGACTAGAAAAATGGCTGATAATCCACACGTTTTATAATGGACTCTTGTACAACACAAGACTATCTATAGATGCCGCGGCAGGTGGTACACTGATGGACAAGCCCTATGACGAAGCTAACCAACTCATTGAAAACATGGCTCAAAACCACTATCAGTGGGGAGGAGAAAGAACATCTGTGGAGAAGACTCAAGCCAAAGGCGAGATGTACGAGGTTAGTAGCCTAGATAAAGTTAATGCTAAGGTAGATGCTCTTACCCAAAAGATAGAAAGCTTGACCTTACCTCCTGCAGCTACCGTAGCTACAGTTACCCCAAGCTGCGAAGTTTGTGGAGTACCTGGTCATGTTGGAACCGAATGTCAAATCTTAGCAGGAATAACGGTTGATCAGGTAAATTACGCTCAAGGAAATCCTTATGCCAATACCTACAATCTTGGTTGGAAGAACCATCCTAACTTCTCGTACAAGAGCAATAACACTTTATATGCACCTGGCCAAGCACCTGCTGTACCTTCAGGTTATCAAAAACCCGCTGGTAATGTTCCTAACATTCCTAAGAAATCTAACCTTGAAATCCTAATGGAAAATTTTATCGCTAATCAAGCCCAACAAAACAAAGAATTCCTCAATCAAAACGTTCACACCGGTGAACAATTGAAGCTATTAGCAAACAAGGTAGATGCCCTAGCTACTCACAACAAAATGTTAGAAACCCAAATCTCCAAAGTAGCACAACACCAAGCTAGTTCTGCCACACCTGCTGGTACATTTCCTGGACAGCCACAGCCCAATCCTAAAGGGCATGTAAATGCTATTACATTACGAAGTGGGACAACCCTTGATGGACCGGTAGATCCTAGACTCCAAAACCCGACCATGTATCAAAAACCTGAGAAAGAAATAGAGAAGTCGAAAGATCAATCTGAAAATGTAGAGGAAGACGCGAATGAGAACAGAGAGGCCTCAGAAAAACCTTATGTGCCTCCACCACCATACAAACCACCAATTCCATACCCTCAAAGACTTACAAAATCCAAGAACGAGGGACAATTCAAGAAATTTGTAGAACTTCTGAAACAACTAAACGTCACTATTCCGTTTACAGAAGCTATAACCCAAATGCCGTCATATGCTAAATTCCTAAAAGAAATATTGGCTAATAAGAAAAAAAATCGTTGAGAACGAAACCGTTATGCTAACTGCCGAATGTAGCGCCATAATTCAAAATAACATGCCTCCGAAGCTAAAAGATCCTGGTAGTTTCTCCATACCATGTGTAATTGGAAAATCTGTCATAGACAAAGCTCTATGCGATTTAGGAGCCAGTGTCAGTCTAATGCCCTTATCTATTTGCGAAAAGCTCAAATTAGGCGACATGAGACCTACCATGATGTCCTTACAACTAGCCGATAGATCAGTCAAATTTCCTGTTGGTATGCTGGAGAACATTCCTGTCCGAATAGGACAATTTTACATACCGACTGGCTTTATAATAATGGACATCAAGGAAGATTCAAACATTCCCATCATACTAGGAAGACCATTTTTAGCTATTGCAGGAGCCATCATTGACGTAAAGAAAGGAAAACTTACCTTCGAGGTAGGAGAAGAAAAAGTAGAATTCATTCTTTCCCAATTCTTTAAAGCCCCTGCTATAGATGACTCATGTTGTCTCCTAGATATCATTGATGAATGTGTCAAAGAACTTGAATGCCAAGAGGACACCTACTCTGAGATGCTGAAAATTCAGACACCGACTATCCTCAAGAACGAAGACTGGAAACAAGAACACTTAGATGCCAACCTAAGCGAATGTTTAGCCTTAACACCCGATCCTGACTCAACTAATAAGAAACCCGGTATAGAACTTAAAACACTACCTGAAGATCTTAGGTATGAATTCTTAGATAAAGAACTCGAACGACCAATTATAGTCAATGCCGAATTAGGAGAGATCTAAAACGAAAAACTTCTTAGTGTGTTAAGGAAATATCCAACCGCGTTAGGCTATAATATCTCAGATCTCAAAGGAATAAGCCCTTCTCTCTGTATGCACCGCATTATGCTGGAGGAGGACTGTAAGACCTCTAGAGAACATCAGAGACGAATAAATCCTATCCTAAGTGAAGTCGTTAAGAAGGAAGTGCAAAAACTACTAGAGGCAGGCATCATATACCCAATATCATATAGCAACTGGGTCAGTCCAGTTCATGTGGTGCCTAAGAAATGAGGTGTTACAGTTATAACAAATACAAAAGGCGAATCGGTAGCACAGAGTACGCAAACAGGATGGAGAATGTGTATCGACTATAGAAAACTAAACAAAGCTACGCGCAAAGACCATTTCCCATTACCATTCATTGATCAAATGCTCGAGCGTTTAGCAAAACATTCCCATTTCTGCTATCTTGATGGATATTCAGGATTCTTTCAAATTCCCATTCATCCTGACGATCAAGAGAAAACTATGTTCACATGTCCCTATGGTACCTTTGCATACCGGAGGATGCCATTTGGACTATGTAATGCGCCTGCAACTTTCCAACGATGCATGATGGCGATCTTTGCAGATTTCTTAGACGGAATCATGGAAGTACTCATGGACGATTTCTCTGTTTGTGGCGAAAGTTTCGACGGATGTTTAACAAATCTTGAATTAGTACTGAAACGCTGTGTTAATGTCAACCTAGTGCTCAACTGGGAAAAATGTCACTTCATGGTGAGACAAGGAATTGTGTTAGGTCACATTGTATCAAACAGGGGGATTGAAGTTGACAAAGCAAAGATCGACATTATCAAAAACCTTCAACCACCCAAGACAGTTAGAGAAATACGAAGTTTTCTAGGACACGCGGGTTTTTACCGACGTTTCATAAAAGATTTCTCTAAAATCACCAAGCCACTAACTGAGTTATTAATGAAAGAGGATGAGTTTATTTTCGACGATAAATGCTTAAACGCATTCGAGACACTAAAAGAGGCCTTAATATCGACACCTATTATATCAACCTCCTGATTGGAATTTACCATTTGAGATAATGTGCGATGTGAGCGATTATGCTGTAGGCGCAGTCCTAGGACAACGCAAAGAAAAGAAGCTTCACGCTATCTACTACGCAAGCAGAACGCTTGATCCCGCACAAATGAATTACGCCACTATGGAGAAGGAACTCTTAGCTGTGGTATTCGCATTGGACAAATTTCGTTCCTACTTAGTAGGCGCTAAAATCATTATTTATACGGATCATGCTGCGATCCGATACCTACTAAGCAAGAAGGACGCCAAACCGCGATTACTCAGATGGATCTTACTCCTACAAGAGTTTGACTTAGAAATAAAAGACAAAAGAGGAACTGAAAACGTGGTAGCTGACCATTTATCAAGATTAGATGGAATCCAAACCGAGAGCATTCCCATAAACAAAGATTTCCCTTATGAACGCCTCATTGCCAAGCTAGAGACAAACCCTACCGACAGTTTAGATCCACACAATGAAACTTTCACAACTGCGGTAGTAAAATCCATTTGTACTAATACCGCATTACCATGGTACGCTAACTTCGTCAACTATTTAGCTGCCGGTGTTTTACCACCTGATTTGACGTACCAACAGCGGAAGAAATTTTTCCATGACCTTAAACACTACTTTTGGGATGAACCACTACTCTTTAAAAGAGGCGTCGATGGTATCTACCGTCGCTGCGTTCCTAATGATGAAATAAACGACGTCATTTCCCATTGTCATTCCTCCCCTTATGGTGGACACGCTAGTACATCGAAAACCTGTGCAAAAATACTTCAAGCTGGCTTCTTTTGGCCTACCTTATAGAAAGGCGTCCAAGTTGCAATTATGAACTGCGATAGATGTCAACGCACAGGAAATATATCTAGACGTGACAAAATGCCGCAAAAAGGAATCCTTGAAGTAGAAGTTTTCGATGTGTGGGGAATTGATTTCATGGGACCTTTCCCCGCATCCTTTGGAAATAAATATATTTTGGTAGTCGTCGACTATGTATCAAAATGGATTGAAGCCATCGCCGCACCCACAAACGATACACGCGTGGTACTAAAACTATTCAAGAATATTATCTTCCCACGATTCGGTGTACCAAGACTAGTGATCAGCGATGGTGGCTCAAATTTTATCTCCAGAATTTTCGAAAGGTTACTTTCCAAATACGGCGTTAAACATCGCATAGCCACACCATACCATCCTCAAACAAGTGGACAAGTGGAAGTATCAAATAGGGAGATCAAACAGATACTTGAGAAAACCGTAGCCCTATCCAGAAAATACTGGTCCTCTAAGCTCAACGATGCTCTTTGGGCATATCGGACAACTTTCAAAACTCCTATCGGAACAACGTCGTTCAAGTTAGTTTATGGAAAATCTTGTCATTTTCCAGTAGAATTAGAACATAAAGCTTATTGGGCGATAAAAACCCTTAACTTAAACTATAAGAGTGCTGGCGAGAAACGAGTGTTAGATATCCATGAACTGGAAGAATTGCGTTTAGACGCTTATGAAAATGCTAAAATCTATAAAGAACGAACAAAAAAATGGCACGATAAGCGTATCTCGCGGAAAGACTTTAAGGAAGGAGACATCGTACTCCTATTCAACTCTAGACTAAAACTTTTCCCAGGAAAATTACGTTCCAGATGGTCCGGATCATTCGAAATTAGCAAAGTTTTCCCAAGTGGGGCGATAGAAATTAAAGGTAGTTCTATCGAACCATTCATTGTTAATGGCCAGCGCTTAAAGCACTATTTTAACGTCGAAAATATCGACTTCTCAGCTTATCTTCAGTTAAGTGAGCCGCCTACCCCTTTACCTAACTGAATAGGTATTTAATGTCGAGCCGTCGACATAAAATAAAGGCGCTTCGTGGGAGGCAACCCATGTTTTTACTTTAATTATTTTTTCTGCTTTAATATGTTTTTATTTTTCTTTTCTTTTTCTTAATCTTTAAGATATTTTCATTATTGCATTTCTAACTCCTTTCTATTTTTCTTCTGTTTTTATTTCTCCCTTTCATCTTTCTTTTTCTTTTTAATTTAACTTTGGAAATTTCCTAACCCGAAAATACTTACTTAATTTCCTTTTCTTTCAAACATTTTTCAAATATTTTCAGGGGGGTAATTCTTTTTTTTTTCACATCTCGCGCTATGGATTGTGTTAACTTCATGAATGTCAAATTGCGAAGCCGACACCAGAGAAGAAGGTTTGCAGATCTGGGTGACCGGGAGATGTGTCCTACTATATATGCAGATGATCATACTATGGCTGCCCTTGGCATTCGCGAGAGTGTCATGTACCTGCTGCACCAGATTGGTTGGAACACCGCTCCTATCCGTCGAAGGTTCTGTACCTACAAAAGGCTGACTCTGGAGTTTCTCAGCACCTTGAGTTTCATTCCAAATCATGGAATGGGATTCAACCGTGGGTTGATTACATTTAGAATGTTTAACATGGATTACACTTACAACCTGCGAGAGTTTAGCCAACTTCTTGGGTTCCCTTTTGGACCCGATGTTATCAGTATGACACAGGAGAACCTTTTGCCCATATCTGAGCTTGACTTTTTCTGGGGAAGCATAGCTGGTGTTAACCATCCTGAGCCGTCAGATCTGTACTCTGAATGCATTCATAACCCGGCTATCAGGTATTTCCACAAGATCATAGCCCACACTATCTTCGGCAAACAGCAAAATGTCACCTCTGTATCCCGCGATGAGCTGTTTATCATGTATTGTGCATCTCAAAACCGTCCGGTGAACGGCGCAGCTTATATGCTTGCCAATATGGAGCGGATCATCGAAACTCCAAATGCACCTATCTTGTTGGGTGGGTTAGTTACCATGTTGTCTAATGCCATCGGACTCCGCCGGCCTATGCTCGGTTCTGCTCCACTTTATGGCATAAAGCCGATGGATATTGCTTTTTGTTTCAACACTAGCATGATTGGAAACCTTGGACCAGATTCATTTGACTTGCTAGTTAATCATCAGATCGTCCATCATTTTAAGCTGCCTGACCCAAGAACCAGTGTGCACAACCGGGATAACTGGCTGTTTGATCTTCACTACCCTGCTTCACCACCCTCTTCACCATCTACAGTTGATATTTATGAGGTTCCAAACAATGCTAATGCTGAAGAAGATCCTGCTACACTGCCAGGCTACCATGATCTCCCTGATCCTTGGGAACAGGAGGCTACTTCCGCCGAGACCGTGCCTCCGGCTCCTGAGACTACTCCACCTCCACCTGCTGTTACCCTGGACTCCCTACATGCGGCCATTACGGACATGCAGGGCGAGCTGACTTCCCTTAGGGTGGATTTCATTACCTTCATGGACTTGGTGACTGATCAGTTGGACTATATGCATCAGCATTTGTTTCCACCTCCCCGTGGCTAGAGTTGCCATCGTTATCTCCTTTCCTTCTCTCTTGCATTTTTACGTACAGTGAGGACACTGTAAATTTCTGTGTGGGAGGGATTTTTAGTTTAGTTATTATTTCAACATTATCATTATTTTTATTTTTTTACTTTGAAACAATTTGTTATGCATTTATTAAATTGAAGTTTATTTTAATTTCTTTCCCAATTTACTGTTTACTGTCTATGTTTTATTTACTGTTGTTATTTACTGTTATTTACTATCTATTTTCGTTAGATTTAAAACTTTAATTACTTAAAATAATTAATTAAAACAAGCATTTCAAATAAACCAAAAAAAATATATAAATTCTTCAAAATAAAATTCCAATTACCAAGAAAAAAATAAACTCATCACTCTCCAACAGTCCTGTAACGGATCTCTCATTTAAGACTCTGTCTGCGTTACGACCGTCACACCCCTGTGACGAGCGTAACGCGCCTCTTTGCTTCGTGACGAGCGTCACACCCCTGTGACGACCGTCACACAGACAGAAACCAATGGCTGTTACAGAGAACCGTTCCAACCTTCTTCCTTATAAACCCATTTTTCCCTTCTCCATTATAACCACACCACACGAAAAACCACCTATTCACTCCATTTTTCTTCCAATTTCTAAACTCCCAACACCAAATTAACATCCTTACAATCTCCCATTCTCACATTCCCAAATCAAATCCTTTATCACCATGGAAAACAACCCAAACGCTCAAGTTATCAATTTCAGAATCGGCGAACCTAGGGAGAATCAACGAGCAAAGTATCAAAAATTCCAACGTCGAGGTCTCTAACCCACGAGGTACGTTGACATCGACTGCCTACGGAGTTTGGGACTACTCGACAGTGTCCGCCGATTACTACAAAGCGTGGATTTGTGGAACCTCTGTCGCGAACCAAGACCAATCTACGAAACTCTTACTCTTGAGTTCTTGAGTTCGTTCGCTTACCTCACTCCGCCGGGTGTCACAAACCAACTATCAGGCGTGGCAAAATTTTGCATGTTCGGCGTTGAGCATCAATTGCCTCAATCCAACATCGCGAGGCTTATGGGATTTTGTTCGGACGAAGGTGCTCATTTTCGGGTACCGGATAGTTTTAATGAGGAGGCTTTCAACTTGTGGCACAGTTTAACGAACATCCGTGTCGGGTCCTACGACCACCTCAACGCCACCCACATCCACAATCCGGCCATCCGCTACTTCCATCGTATTCTTAGTAACACCATCTTCTCCCGAGACAGCAACCATAAGCTCAACTCCAAGGAGCTCTTCTTTATACATTATGCATTCACTGGGCAAAAGATAAATGCCGCCCCGTTCCTACTTGCTCATATCCACTCTATTTGTGCTAGAGGTGGAAAACCTTTCTATTTTGGAGGGATGGTTACTTCTATTGCCATTGGTCTGAATTATGGTGCTGCTCTTGCAACCTTTCCTTCTATGGCACCGACTTTGCTAACCTTGGATCACTGCAAGGCCGCGCACCTCATCTACGAGCGGGAAGACGGCAGATTCCACCCCATAATTAGGAATACCGTCTATCAGAATATCATTTTTCCGAACAGGGACCGAATCGATCCAAGTAACTGAGCAAACTGGTTGTTCGACCATGAAGTTCCCGCAGAGCCTGCACCTGCCCACGAAGACCAAGCTGCAGCCGCCGCAGACGATATACAAGAAGAGTTGGATAGTTCTCCGCCTGTCCATGATATCCCTGGATCCTCATCCGCACCTCCTCCTATCAATCTCGAAGACATCCTCCGCGCCCTCCACATGCAAAATCAAATGAATGCGGCGCTTGAAAGGAGGCAAGCTGAGCAGTTTGAGTCTTTGTGCGCCCAAAACGCTCAGATCTTGACTGGGCAGCGAAACATGAACGAAAGGTTGGATGAGGACGCCATTCTGATACTCATTCAGATACAGCCTTCAGATACAGTTCAGATATGCTCCAAACACGAATGCCATTCTTATAATCATTTGAATACAATCTTCAGATACAGTTCAGATACGCTCCAAATGCGGATGCCATTCTGATACTCATTCAGACTCAACTTTCAGATACAGCTCAGATACGCACCAGACACGGACGCCATTCTGATACTCATTCTTTCAGCTTACAAATTACAATTCAACAATCACCTTTGATGGCATCTTTAATCCCATCTTATACAACTTTATGTCACCTCTCCATATGGAATCTGTAAGCCCATTCCTTCTATCATTACATCATCAAGTGCAAATTTATGGGCACTCTAGTGTCCAATCATCTTCCACCTTTGAGTCACGAATGGCAAAACTCGCCAATCTAACTCTTCAGGCTTAAGAAGATTGAACAGGGGAAGTTGTTGTACCCCAAAATTTACCCTCTTATATCTCAATTAATATCTCACAAGATCTCCTTTGGATTCAAGACTACACTAAGGTTGATCAGCTCAAGACATCTCCTTAAGCACTCATGACTGAAAATTAAGGTTTGAGTTTGCACAAGGACAAATGGACTTTTAATGCCCCATTTGACTTTCATGGATCATTTTGGACTCTCAAGATTGCTCATGTCAAGTTTCAGGTCTTGGATCGCATTTTTGCTCAATCAATTGATCAGATGACCTAAAATCAGCAGTATTGGTGAAAAAGTCAATTGTAGCACCAAAAGTAAAACTTTGACTTTTTGGTCAACATTAAGTTTCAAATATCACAATTCATCAATACATTCAAAAATATAAAGCTTGATCGTCAAGGAGTTAAGAAAGTCAAAAGTCAACTTGAAAAGTCAAGATTTCCAAGACTTAGAAATTTTCTAAGTGTTTTTACACATGATAATTTCACCACTTCATGCCAATTTTTCACTATGATGCAAGATGATTAAAGGAAAACCTACAACATAAAAGTTGTAGATCTCAATGAGATCTAAAACATTGTAGAGCGGGACTTTTTCTAGAAATGTTTGGATTTTGAGTTATAAATTTATGAAGTCATGGCATTTTTGAATAAACACTTAGAGAATTTTTTAGCAGGTTTGGACAGGTTTTTATCCTAACTTCTTGGCCAATTTCCATCAAGTTCCAATTTGATTTAACAAAAGTGGTCAACATGAAAGTTATAGAGGATGTTTCAAGCTTTCCAAAACATCCAAGAGCATGAATTTATCATACTTGAGCTAGGAGATTCAAGGGCATGAAGTTGGGCATCCACCCTTGATTTGCAAGTCATTCTATTGAAGAACACACAACAAAACCCTTATGCTATGCTGCATAATCTTATGTTGCAGGACTTCTTGCTTGAAAATATCTACATAATTTAATGTTTACACCCACTTTTGAGCTATTACCCAAGTGTTTAAGCCAATGTCCAAAGGATCTTTCCATTTATGGCATAAAGGCACCATTTTTATTCTTGAAAAAGCAAGCTTTTTGTACAAAACTTGTCTTGAGCCCATGCTTTGTTTGTTTCTGATTTTACTCCACCATAAAACATGGAAATCAACCCCTCTAAACCAGCAACTTCGGTACTTTATCTTGGAACCATGGAGTACTTGACATAGTTTGATCCTTACATCCCAACCAAACCATAACATGTTGTCTTGTAAACCTATTCAGCCTTTGTTCACAAGTCTTTTGCCTATAAATAGAAGGAGCATTTGCAAAAAAAAAAAGGAGGAAAGAGGGGAGAAATAAAACCAGAAGTTTTGTTGACAAACTCTAAAAAAATCTCATAACTGAAAAAGGTCATAACAGTCCACAAGGCAACACCTCAAGCTCAAAACATAAATTCTAGCTGCAAGGTAAGTCTCCTTAACTTTAAACTCTTCATTTCAATCATCATCATTTGATTCATTTTTGAGGCTAGAATGAAGTGACCTTTGAAGAAAAGGTTTGTAAAAAATCATGAACAATTTCCCAGATTGAGTGAAAGGTTTTCCATGAAATAGTATCATGAACAGGCAGGTGTAAGGCAATTGTTTTTCGAAACCATACAGCAGGCAATCGATTGCACAACCATGCAAATTGATAACGAGAAAATATATCGTATAATTAACATACTTTTTACCGATTTTATATTCCATTAAGTCGTCTAACCCTCGATTATCCCGAGATTAATTGTCTTTTTGCAGGTATAACACTTGTCGACTCAAACCGATGAAAAAGGACAACATGAAGAAAGCTAGACGAAAAACAAAGAGAAAAAGAATAAAAAATTACAAAGTGTAGACTTTTGGATAGGTGACGGTCGTCACGCCCCTGTGACGGGCGTAACACCCCTCAACATAAGGAAACGCTCGTCACACTCACCCGACGAGCGTAAGGCACCACTTCAGCGTGTGACGACCGTCACCCACCTATGACGACCGTCACGCGCGTAAAGGAGGACGTTACGCATGGCTTGAAGACGTGGGCGTGAAGGGCAGAATACTTCTCCCTGTTTCTACTGAATCTCCTATTTTATTGCCACAACTATTACTGCTCCTAGAATTTCTCCACGAAGACTTCATCAAGAATTCAAAATTAAACTGCTGATTTTTCCTGCTATATATATGAGTACCAAGGCACAGTCCAAGGGTCGAAGAATTTTACTCAGAGCAAAGATTTATTTTATTTTACAGTTTTATTTCCAATTGGTTTGTTTTGCAATTCTGCTTTCAATTCCTTGTAATTTTCATTCAAGCCTTAGTTTCTATTTTTTAAGTGTTAATTCTTCTTACAAGAATTAACACGAATTTCTACCGCAAGTCAAGCTCGAAGATTTGGATTACTGTATTACCTCAAGATTACTATAGCATCTGTAATTTCAGGTTTTTTATATTGCAATTATTATTCATTTAGTTTCTATAATATGCCATTTATTGCCATGAATTATATTCTAAACTTTATTGCTGTTAAGTTAATTATGTCTGGCTAAATTATTAATACCGGTATGTGACTGTAAGAACTGAAAGAATTCAATGATACCTTGGCCAAAAATATTTATAAAACAATTTCTGGTTTCCAATTTCCAATATTAATTTAACTATCCTTGTCACGAGAGTGAGAGGTTAATTAACACGATTTTTCCACGAGAGTGGGAAATTAATTAAGGCAAGAACCTGCATGCGAGAGCTGGGGTTCAACCCAGATAGTGGTAACGAAGCATTGATTTTTAAATACACGAGAGTGTTTTAATAAATTAATTAAATTCAAATTGTTTTCAAAAAGTGTTATTAAATTTAAAGTGCATCCACTAGGTTTAGTAGCATGACTCATTTCATAAACACGAGAGTGTATGTCTCAGGTTTTTAAACAATTAGCTTTTACCTAAATACTTTATAGGCCAAGCGATTCATCGAATTCCCTAAGTCCGATTATCACATACCGGTATAATCAGTACTATTACTTTTAAAACTAAACTGTCTCCCCCAAATATCGAATATTCATCGCTTAGTTAGACAAAACTGTAGCATTAGATCGTATACGATTGATACACAGTCTCTGTGGGTTCGATAATCTTTTAAAACTAGAACGACTGAATTGTATACTTGCAGTTAGTATCCCGACAGACTTATAAAGTCCAGATCACAAATCGATTTCACGGGGTTCTAGTAGCCAGATTTCTAAATATTTTGAGTGTGCAATAGATTGCACAACCATGCAAATCGATTTCACGGGGTTCCAGTAGCCAGATTTCCAAATATTTTGAGTGTGCAATTGATTGCACAACCATGCAAGTCGATTGCACGGGGTTTCAGTAGCCAGATTTCCAAATATTTTGAGTGTGCAATCGATTGCACAACCATGCAAATCGATTGTACTGGAAGTCAGTAGCCAATGTTTTGAAAACTGAAGCATGCAATCAATTGCACTAACATGAAAATCGATTGCACTCAAATAAAAATTGAATTTTTGCTTTGAAAAAACTTGAATAAAGAGTTGGACAATATAAATGTTTCTTTTGACCATTGAGCATCTATATCTTAAGTTCGAGGTAAGTATTATCATTATACCTTGAAATTTGCTAAGGGCTTGAACCAAAGACTTCATCCAAAGAGGCTTTTAGCTTGATCAATAATTTTTGCCTTCTTTATCAATCATGATTTTTCTTCATCAAAACAAAAGTGCATTCGAGAAGCTTGATGTTGCGGCATGTGTCGACACATAATGATCCAAAATGTTTTCTTTTCCTTTCATTTTTCTTTATTTTTACATGCTTCATATATTTTCTTCATGGCTATTCAATATGGTTGTAATAGATAATTAGGACTTTAATTTATTGCAATCCCAATTTGTAAATTTGTACTCCCCCTCCCCACCAATGTTGTAATAGTGTAGTAACTTTAAATTCCGCAAGTTATCGCTTTTATATACAAATGCTAGTAATTAGGATTTGTATGGAAAGACTAAAACCAACACTTAGAAAACCCTAATTCAAGACAAATAAACAAGCATGAAAACAATACACTTGCACACAAGCACCCCTATGGTTATTCCACTCAGTTGCCTTACAAAAATGGCCATATTACGCATGTAAGATATCTTAGCAAAAATAACAAGCAAATACAAGATCATAGTCCCTCGATGACGCTATCTAAGTTACCTTAAAAATGATCTTAGTCCCTCAAAAATAATGCTAAGATACCTTGCAACATTGATAATCATGGCTATACGATGACCCACACCCGTCCCGTTTACATCCAAAGATAGGGTTGTTTACCAAATCAATGGTAAGACAACAATATCAAAGGAAAAGAAAGTGAGCAAGAAAGACATTTGAGTAGGTAGATTACTTTTGGTTACTTTCTCCATTTCAAACAAATATCCTTGCTATTTTTAAAACAAACACACACATTTCAAAACATCTTACAAACTTTAAATTTTTTTTCAAAAAGACAAACATCTCTGTATACATTCTTACGAACGAGAATCATTACAAAGATTTCCTAAACAATGGCCTCTTTTACAAAATACTTTCAAAACCACACAAAGCACAATTTCAAACAAAAGCAAGTGATCTAGCAAGTAACTAAGAGCCCATGGAAAATCATGGATGGAAAGGGTGCTAATACCTTCCCTTTTCATAATCTACCCCCCAAACTCAAGAAATAATCTCAAAGGTCTTTCCTGTGCTTTTTTACCTTTCCTTTTGGATAAAAGAAAAGTCGGTGGCGACTCTTGCTAACCGCAACATTTGCGATCAAACACAAAACCTTCAAGTCAGTTCTCCCACCATATCACACACGCTATAGGATTATATACTTGCGGTATAGATTCTTTAAGACTCACAAAGTTACGATCAAGTTTTTGGCGCCGTTGTCGGGGACTAATAAGTCAATATCGTAACTCTTTTAGTTACATTGTATAGACTAAGGCATTATTCCCAATTGTATGTCAAGCACTCGCTCTAAAGGTGAAGGCTTAGTACTACCAATTTCCGAACCTGAGCGCTCTATTACTAGAAGACGCCAAGTACGAGTATCTCGTACAGATCAATCCCTCTCTCAATATTTTATTACTACCGAACCAGCTGAAGAACCAGACATGAGTGATCAACCACGTCCGCTCAAATCTTATGCTATTCCTTCGCAGGAAGAACCACATAACAACATTGTTGCCCCTCCGATTGAGGCTAATAACTTCGAACTCAAAACTTCCTTGTTGTCTATTGTACAACAAAACCAGTTTTCTGGAGGGTCAATGGGCGACCCTAATCTACATTTATCGATGTTTCTGCAATATGCAGATACAATTAAGAACAATGGAGTCAGTCAAGAGGCAATAAGGCTTCGTCTTTTCCCTTTTTCCCTAAGAGACAGAGCCCGAGCATGGCTACAGTCTCTACCAGCTAACTTGGTTACCTCTTAGGATGAGTTGAAGAAATTCTTTCTGGGAAGATATTTCCCACCAAGTAAGATAGCTATGCTAAGATCCCAAATAAGCAATTTTTGACAAAAGGACAATGAGTCTCTTTTTGACGCTTGGGAAAGATACAAAGACATGCTAAGGCTCTGCCCACATCATGGCCTAGAAGAAAGGTTAATCATCCATACCTTCTACAATGGTCTCCTCTATAATACAAGATTAATGATAGATGTCGCTGCAGGTGGCGCACTTATGGATAAATCCTACGTTGCTGCTTATGCTCTCATAGAAAGTATGGCTCAAAACCACTATCAGTGGGGGAGTGAAAGGGGTCAAGAAGACAAAGCTCCTATAGAGAAAGCACCGACAAAAGGCGGTATGTATGAGATCAGCAGTCTTGATAGCGTCCATGCTAAGCTAGACGCTCTCGTCCAGAAGATAGATAACTTAACCGCAGTACCTCTAGCCACCGTGGCTACTATAACTCTGAATTGCGAGATATACAGAGTACCTAGACATGCTGCTGCTGAATGCCAAATCTTGGAAGGAGCCCCCCCCCCCCCCCCCCCCCCGACCAAGTACATCATGCTCAAGGAAATCCTTACTCGAACACTTACAACCCTGGGTGGAAAAAGCATCCAAATTTCTCATATAAAAACACCAATGTGTTGTATGCGCCTGGCCAAGCACCTGTTGTACCACCAGGATATCAAAAAGCACCTGCAGCTGCTCCTAATATGCCTAGGAAGTCTAACCTCAAAATTATAATGGAGAATTTTATAGCTGCCCAAGCTCAAACTAACAAGGAGTTTCTGAACCAAAATATTCACACTAGTGAGCAAATCAAACAGTTAGTGAACAAAGTAGATGCTTTAGCCACCCATAACAAAATGCTTGAAACCCAGATTTTGCAAATGGCCTAACAACAAGCACCTACTGTTGCACCTGCTGGTACATTTCCAAATCAACCTCAATCGAATCCAAAAGGACATGCCCATGCTATTATATTATGAAGTGGAACTGAATACGATGGACCAATTGACCCTAAATTCGAAAACCCAGCCATGTCCCAAAGTTCTAGAAAAACAACCGAGGAGGAAAGCGAACCAAAAGAGAAGGTGAAGGTAGGTGAAGGAGAGACAGAAGAAAAGGAAAAACCTTATGTGCCTCTGCCGCCTTACAAACCACCAATCTCGTATCCTCAAAGACTTACTCAATCTAGAAGTGCAGGGAAATTTAAGAAATTTGTTGAACTTCTGAAAAAATTAAACATCACGATACCATTCACAGAAGTTATCACTCAAATTCCCTCGTACTCTAAGTTTCTCAAAGAAATCTTGTCGAACAAGAAAAAGATAGAGGATAACGAGAGAATTACACTCACTGCTGGGTGTAGCGCAATCATTCAGAAAAAAATGCCTTAGAAGCTAAAGGATCCCATAAGTTTCTCTATACCCTATAATATAGGTAATTATGTCATAGATAAGCTCTATGCAACTTAGGCGCTAGTATCAGCGTTATGCCCCTGTCCATGTCCAAAAAGCTTGACATGGGAGAATTAAGACCAACCAAGATGTCATTACAACTAGCGGATCTCTCTATCAAATATCCCATGGAAATTCTAGAAAACATTCTGGTATGCATAGGTCAATTTTACATCCCTACAGATTTCATCATTATGGACAATAAAGAGGACATCGTAACCCCTATAATATTGGGAAGACCATTTTTAGCCACTGCTGGAGCTATTATAGATGTTAAGAGAGGAAAACTAACTTTTGAAGTTGGAGAAGAGAAAGTTAAGTATATCCTAACACAGTTCCTACAGGCCCCAACTATAGATGATACATGTTGTCTGTTAGATGTAATAGACGAATGTGTCAAAGAGATGGAGTCAAAAGAAGAAGCTCATTCCAAAACTATAAAGATTTCGATGCCCCTAATTTTTAAAGATGATGATTGGTGTCCCGAATATCGAGATGACGGTTTAAACAAGTGCCTAGCACTGACACCAAATCATATGCCTTGTCCGAACAAACCCAACTTGGAACTTAAAGTTTTACCCAAACCCCTAAGATACGAATTCCTAGATCCCGAACTTAAAAGACCAGTGATAGTCAACGCAGACTTAGGACAAACTGAGATGAAAAAACTATTGCATGTCTTAAGGAAATATCCCTCTACTTTGGGATATAACATTGTTGATCTTAAAGGAATAAGTCCTTCCATCTGAATGCATCACATTATGCTGGAAGATGACTGTAAGTCCTCTAGAGAACATCAGAGAAGAATTAACCCGATCTTGAGCACTGTAGTCAAGGATGAAGTGACTAAACTTCTAAATGTATGTATCATTTATCCAATATCAGATAGCCAATGGGTTAGTCCAGTCCACTGTGTACCAACAAAGGAGGAATCACAGTCATGACAAATAAAGCAGGAGAACAAATAGCAGAAAGAGTCGTGAGTGGAGCCAGAATGTGCATTGACTACAAAAAACTAAATAAAGCAACTCGAAAGGACCATTTCCCTCTACCTTTTATTGACCAAATGCTTGAGCGATTGGCTAAGCATTCTTACTACTTATATTTAGACGGTTATTCAGGATTCTTTCAAATTCCTATCCACCTTGATGACCAAGAAAAGACAACATTCACGTGTCCTTATGGTACATTTGCTTATCGGCGAGTGTGTAGCGGTATAAATGTTCAAGACTAAGCCATTGGATTGACTAGACTTTATACAAATCAAAATAAAAATCGCCACCCGCGCTTTATTGTTTCCAAAGGAATGGGAAAAAGCGAATAACCCAAAAAAGGGGGAAAGATTCAAGGTAAGGGGGTTGGTTATGCAAAGGGAAGGTATTAGCACCCTAAACATCTATGGTACTCCGTAGGAACCTCTTTGTAAAAACTGTATATTTTGGCTATAAAAAATATGTTGTATATAAAATGGATGGTGGAGGTGAGAAGAGAAATATTTTTTTATGATTTTTGCACTCGCCGCGGTTGCGAACCTTTAGTGCCTACGTACCACCTTTCATGCAATAGAGGATCAGGGTACACGTAGTTCCTCTTTTAAAAATTTTAAACACAAGTGTGTTGGTTAATTTTAAGAGATAAGACATCATCGTCATTGTCCGTGTGGAAAACATACTTACTACCCAAATTCATGAGAAAGGAGAATTTGCTTCATCTTAAAGTGGAGGATATGGCTTGGATTTTAAAATCAACAATGCCTCACTCAACACCTAAGTGGAAAATATCTCTCTTCACTACATAATGTAGAAGTATAGTTGTTTGCATCACTACAAGGATTGACAAGAGCCTAATCTTTTAAGAAAAGTTTAAGGGTAAAAGCCAAAGTGGCAAAATAGTTTAAAATGAGATTGGTTGTCTTTTAGTCTTCTCATAAAAAAAAGTGTCAAAGTATTGTTAAATTGATTGAGGTTTATTTATGAAAATGTTTGAAAATGCATGGACATAAGTCCAAGTTTATTATGAAAATGCTTTAAGTTTCAAAACAAGAAGAGTTTTCAAAAGGAGGGAGAAGATTTTTAAAATTAAAGAAGATGGGAGGAGAAGAAGGGGCTATCCTAAAACATAAGGTAAAAGCTAAGGATAAGAACTATCTAACCAACAAGAAGCTAAAACTTGACATTATGAGTCAAGATAGAATTTCCATTCTTTGGATTGAAACCAAACAAGCAAAGATACTAGACCTCTTCAAATGTATTAAGTCTTCACAAAAATTGGGCAGAGTAACGGCTGTATGCGGGTGAATTCCAGATTACAAACAAAGGATGCAATCACAAAAACCTGCACAAAAAAACAAACAAGCAACCCAATGTCTTGAGGTAAACCTCAAGAGCTCCAGACAAAAATAATTAGACAAGATCACAAGGTCTCCAAGATAGGCCAAGGTTTCTGATCCTAACCAAATATTCCAAGTATCATTAAGAGTTTTTTAGGGTTTAAGTTGATTATTAAGTATCTTAGGAAAAGAAAAAGAAAAGCTCAAGTGAGCAAAGTAAAAATGACAAGAATGTAAATGCTCAAATGAGCAAAGATGAAAATGGCATGAAATGTAAAATGCTAAAAAAATAAATAGTACATAAAGCATAAAAAGAATAAAGCATAAAATAAAAAGTCAATAATTAGTGGTTAGTTGGATGACCATATTGAAACTTGCATTTGGAACTCATTAGAGGATTGGTAGAACCAAAGCCTACACACAATAAGTTGCATTTGCTTTTTGTCAAGTATATCATCCATTTGAAATTCTCACAAGTACCATTTAATGATCAATGATGTTTAAGTGATCTGCATTGACCAAAGGTGTTGTAGATCCATTAGAGGATTGGTAGAACCAAAGCCTCCACACAATGAATCTCAAGGTTATCGGATCAAAGAGATCAAATTAACATACTTGGGCTTGCAATCATAAGTTTGGGCCACGAATGATCATTTACTCGAATCGAGACAAAATTTAATGTTATGTTAAGGAATCGTAAGTGGACTTATATAGAAGTCGCACCTATTTTGAGGCCGGTCAATAGAAATCTATGCACCATTTTCTTTGAGACATGATATAGAGATCATGTTCCAACAACACTTAGTGCAATGAGAAGGGGATGAGATGAAGAGGAATTAGGGTAAAAACCACATTTGAATTAATATTTAATCAAACTATTATTAAAATCATTCATCTATCTTTTGTGGAGTTAAACTCAACACCATGGATCTAATGATGTTAATAAAGCCATGATCAAAAAATCAACCCAAGACAGCCAGAAAATATTCACAAAAAATAATAATATATTTAATATATGCATTAAAGGGTTAAAAAATGGTTTAAAAAATGGAAAAATAATAAGGAAAATGTCAATTATATTCAAATTAATCAAGAAATGAAAAATAGGACCATAGAAAAACAGAAAATAGGTCAAGTAATTATACAAATTTTTTGGGAATTTTTAAAAGTCAGAAACTATTTTTTTAAATTAAAATAAATGGGTAAAATAAACAAAAATAGAAAAATATAGTAAAGTCATAAAAAAAAAATAAGGTCACCAATATTTGTCATATCATTGGATCATTCCATAACTTTTTTCAGAATTTAAAAATGTGTAAAAGTATTTTTAAATATTTTAGATTGATCAAATAAGTGTAAAATTCATTAAAAAAATACCAAAACACAAAATTAAATTGTGAAAAAATAAAAATCAGAAAGAGAATAATCAAAAATATTTTCCATAATTTTTTTGGATTTTTTGGACTAAAAATGAATTTTCTATGATTTTTTGAAATTTAAAACAATTAAAATATAAAAATCAGAAAAATAAAAGAAAAAGACATGGACCATTGGATGAGAGTCAAAACGCGTTAGTAATCAAATCCAAAGGATCTGGCGCACTGTGCATATCATGGTCTTTAGTGAATAATGTACAAAATCATTAATAAATCAGATTTTTGAAAAAAAAAACAAATGGCACGCTTTCATTGGTTAGAAGGTGACACGTTGGTCATCTTCAACCTCCAGCCCTCACGAATTGCAGGTCTCTCAAACTATAAAATCAGAAGCTCGGACCTATGTCATTCGCTTCGTCTCTTCAAGACGAAGACAACCATACCCTCGCGCCATATTTATATAAACTATAACTCAAGCAATTTGGAAAGAAAGTTTTGAAAAGGGATTTGAAAATTCATGGTCAAAACGTGCTTCCAGATAAAAGTAATTGTTACAACTAGAACCAGGGCAATGAGAGCAACACAATGATACCAAAATTTTGAAGAATTGATGAAGGAATCTACCTATTGAAGTTGAGTTGCAGAGCTCTGAAACTGGACTTCTATGGAGCAATATAGGGAATGATTCTTGAATGTGATTATATGGTTAGCTTCAGGGAAGATCAAGGAAGGTGAATTGATGAAAAAATGGATTGAAAAAGGCTTGAGAATAGGATTCGAAGTAGCTGAATTCTGAGTTGTGAAGCAAGTCTGGAAGGGTGATTCTGGCTATCTAAGCTTGGGAAATTGAATGGGGGATGAACCTCTATTTATAGGGAATCAAATGGGATGCTCAGGCGTGTGGAATGATGCAATTTTGAGGGAAATCGTGTGAACCTGATGCACGAGCAAAGTGTGATCTGATTTGCATCAAAACTCATCTAATCCTTGTGTTTCAAGGCTCTAATCCACTTTGGCAACTTGGTTAAACATGTTTAGATCACAAACGCGTACTAATTTGATGTTTAAAGGACAAAACATGGATTTCAAATTCTGACTTATGGTGAAACTTCAGTTCCAAGTTACCAAGTTCAATCCAATGGCATTTCCACCTCAGGGGGTCTTAGGGAAAAATTCTTGATGCTTTGGAAAGATGAGGTAACAAGCTTTGCAATGGAAAAAGAATGGAACCAAATGGATGCTTGAGCTGAAAACTACATGGAGTCAAAGTTGAAGAAAAAGAGTTGACTTTCCATACTTAGAAATATTTCAAATTCTTCTTTTAAAATGACCTATAATCTCTTGCATCCAAACATGGCCTTTCACTTAGAATTTGCTCTTGATCAAAAAAGATGGAATGAATTATATTTATTGAATGACATTTTGAAATTTGAACCACTCAAAATATTCAAAAATTGAGCAAGTTATGACTTGTTGAAGTTGGCCAAAAATCATGAAATGACCTATAATCTTTTGCATTATTAAGGCAACTTCCATCCATTTTATTACTTTGCACATAAAAGAAGGCATGAAGTACCCATCCTTAAGATCATCATGGAAAAAGAATGGGATCAAGGTGATAAAAATTGACCAAGTTATGACCATTTGAAGTCACATATAGAAAATTAGGGATTCATATGGATGACTTGTAATCTTTCTTCTTCACCAAGTTCTTTCCACATGAAAACTCCTTGGAATTTTTGAAGTGATTTATTGGTAACTCATTGAAGAGAAGAATGTTTTTGGAACCACTCAAAAATACCACAAGATGAGCAAGATATGCCCCTTTGAAGTCAAAAACCCTAGCCTCTAGATCAAGAGAATGCTTGGTGGAACTTTGCCAAGTTTGAACAAACTTTTTGGTCCAATATTCTTCCTTTGTGAATAGAAATTGTTGAGGATGATGATGAGAATCTTTGGCCACCAAAACAAATTTCATAACAACTTCAAAACAACTTCAATGGTGAGGTTTGAATCTCTCAAGCTTTTGACTAGGGCATGGAAATAAACTCATGAACCCATGAAGCAACTTGCTAAACCTCATTGCCTTGACCTACATTATCAACAAGTGAGACAAACCAACATTGCATTTTGTTAATTAGAGAGAAAAATCAAAGTACAATATCTATGATCACAAAAGCAAACAAATCAAGGTGTTTGGTAACTCCTCAAAGAGCAAAGCTAAAGATAGGGAGAAGAACCAAAATCCCTAATGTGATTTTATGGTGATTGAAACAATATGGTATGATGAAGGGGTCTTAGGGGCAAAAATTAGGGTACAACAACTTCCTTTATTTAAGTTTATTCTATCCGGAGTTACGAAGGTTAAAATCTTCGTGTCGACCTGATCGAAGACAATTAAATATAAAACAAACCTTGTTTTTGGCCCTATGATGCCAAGCAAATGTTTATGCATATGAATGCATATGTATGGAACAGAAGAGACGCAAAGTAGCATTGGGGAGGCAACACAAAATGCAGAAGAAAAAGAGCAATCCCACCAGGAAAATAAATCACTGGTAAACCATGAGAATAGAATCAGAGAGGAGGATAACAAGCATTGACGTTCACTGCCGATGTACTACCGTCGTTCACTGAATATATCATACCACCGCCGTTCACTGATGATGAACTATCAACATTCACTGAAGATAGCAAAAAGATAACAAACATCGATGTTCACTGTCGATGTACTACCAACATTCACTGAAGGTAGAAAGAGAAAAATATCATACCACCGTCGTTCACTGACGATGAACTATCAACGTTCACTGAAGATAGCAAAAAGATAACAAACACTGACGTTCACTGCCGATGTACTACCAACGTTCACTGAAGGTAGAAAGAGAAAAATATCATACCACCTCCGTTCACTGACGATGAACTATCAACGTTAACTGAAGATAGAAAAAAGATAACAAACACCGACATTCACTGCCGATGTACTACAAACATTCACTGAAGGTAGAAAGAGAAAAATATCATACCACCGCCGTTCACTGATGATGAACTATCAATGCTCACTGAAGATAGCAAAAAGATAACAAACACCGACGTTCACTGCCGATGTACTACCAACGTTCACTGAAGGTAGAAAGAGAAAAATATATCAAGTTTTCCCAGAACTCTGGTGTTCTGCCAAGAACGGGTCTCAACTTATTCTTTAACCAAGGAGATCTGGCTGAAAAGGGTAATATGTAACCTGTCTCAAATAAAGAGACTTCCACTTATTGTCAAAGGGGAAATGCAAAGAGAAATGACTTTCTAGGGATAGAAATATGACTTCCCGGAGAAATGCCATGATATTCCCGCTGAGGAGATAAAGTCTTATTGTGCAAAATAAATGCACAAACAAAAGCTCAAAATTTTCAGAAATCCATAATAAATGATATCGTCATGCAACCACAAATCCAATTCAGAAATATACCAGAGCGAGATGGCCAAAGCAGATTCATCCTTTGAGAAATAAATTCAAGAGGGAAGACCAAATTCAACTAAGCAAAGAGCGCTGCAGGAAAGGTCAGAACACAATGTCAATGAATGATGATTTTAGCAATGCATGATATATGTATGAATGTATGAGTGCTATTGTGCATATGCTGATAAAAAGGATACATGATCAGTGCAGACAAACAAAACCTCCTCAGTTACTAACAACATTGGGCTAAGCTTCAACTAGAAAGATCAATCCAGGAAAGGTAAAAGCGACTGCGGAAACCAAACCTATTACATTAACTTTACTGAGGGGAAACAAAATCCGAATGTAGCTTAAATCAAACAGACACCGGGATAAAACATCCTTCTTCCGGTTTCATCAGAGAAATAGTTTTCCAAAAGCAACATGTCCATTGGAGATTGCAAGACCAACCTTGAATAAAGCAGACTGACGCTGAAACAACCAAGTCTCACTGGGGGGATTCAAGCCTACCTCCCTGGAGAAAAAACTGCGGACTGAAACTTTACACGAATACTCATTCCAACAAAAGATGCCCTGGGATGATCTTCCTGGGAAATCAAGAAGTAAACACTAGTGCCGATACTGTAAAAAGAGCGACATCTCAGCACACCAAGGGAATAAAACCTTTCATCATATGAAGGAAAACTTTGCTGGGGAAACTGGGACGGAGGCTTCTGACCATGCAAACCCAAAATCAAAAGCGAATCAAGACTTTACTGGGGATAATGGGATCACCAACCCAATACTATACCTTGTAGTCACTGATATCGTCTTTAACTATCTGAGAAACACACAAAGATTGCGCACACCAGCAAAATGACCTGAGAAAACTTTCATGAAGGGAGTAAATCTTCTTAAAACAAACAGAGTTTGTTCATTCTTGGGATCACCATTTTTGTTGTCATTGTTTCCATACAAATCCCAAAGTAAATTGAATTGTAAAGACCTCTTCTCTTTTCTTTTGAAAAGTTAATTTTTCTTTTTAATCTCTTTGCTTTAACTGTTATTATCAGTAATAAATGAAGTCTTTGCAAGCTAAATAAAAATAAGAACACAAAGAATTGGGAAAAAGCTTAAATTTCATTAATAGAATGGTAGTCTGCGAATGGCGAGACTCCATGGATGATTACAATGTTTGGGAAATGGTAATACATAATGGAAAAAGATACATTGAGATACAATGACCACTATCCCCCCTATCAACTTTTGAAATCCTGAGCAGCAGCTTTCGTTGAAGTATGGTGAGGATCCGAGAAGATTGTTGCTTCGATGATCAAGTTTCGTCTGACGTAGTTACTTGCCAAAAAAATTCCTAACTGTTGCCTAAGCTTCCCTTGCAGGTTTTCAACTTAGCGGGAAATTTATTATGTTTATGTCTCTAATTTTTTCCTAGACCGCCCTTTCGGGTTTTCGGCCTACCGAGACGCTCCTTTTTGCCTAAGCCGCCCTTTCGGGTTTTCAACTTAGCGAGCTGTTCTTTTATTTCTTTAGGCGAAGTATTTATTGACTGCGTCAGCATTCATGGGACGTGGGAATTCCTCGCCATCCATAGTTTCAAGAATTAGTGCACCACCAGAGAAGGCTTTCTTGACAACATATGGGCCTTCAAAATTGGGAGTCCACTTGCCCCTAGAATCAGAGTTGAAAGACATGATCTTCCTGAGCACGAGGTCGCCTTCTCTGAATTCACGAGGTTTGAACTTTTTATCAAATGCTTTCTTCATTCTTTTCTGATATAACTGCCCATGACACAAAGCTGTCATTCTCTTCTCTTCAATCAAATTCAATTGGTCAAACCTGTTCTGAACCCATTCAGCCTCTGATAATTTGGCTTCTATTATCACACGCAACAAGGGAATCTCTATCTCGACAGGGAGTACAGCTTCCATTCCATACACTAGGGAAAATGGGGTTGCTCCTGTTGAAGTGAGAACAGATGTTCGATATCCATGCAGAGCAAAAGGGAGCATTTCATGTCAATCCTTATAAGTGACAACCATTTTCTGGTTAATTCTCTTGATATTCTTATTAGCAGCTTCAACAGCCCCATTCATCTTTGGCCTGTATGGAGATGAATTATGATGGACAATCTTGAATTCTTCACACAGTTTTGCCATCATCTTGTTGTTCAAATTTGAGCCATTGTTAGTGATGATTCTGCTTGGCACACCATATCGGCATATAAGATTATTTTTGATGAAACACATAACCACCTGTTTGGTAACATTGGCATATGAAGCAGCCTCTACCCACTTGGTAAAGTAGTCAATTGCTACCAAGATGAAACAGTGTCCATTCGAAGCTTTGGGTTCTATCATCCCGATCATGTCAATACCTAACATAGAGAAAGGCCATGGGGAGGAAATCACATTGAGAAGTGTCGGAGGCACATGGATCTTATCTGCATAAATCTGGCATTTATGGCACTTCTTTGCAAATTTGTAACAATCAGATTCCATTGTCAACCAATAATATCTTGCCCTTAGCATCTTTTTAGCCATTGAATGTCCATTAGTATGAGTGCCAAATGAACCTTTATGAATCTCATGCATCAACATGTCTGCTTCGTGTCTATCCATGCATCTGAGCAAGACCATGTCAAAATTTCTCTTGTATAACACATTTTCACTGAGGAAGAAACTGCTTGCCAATCTTCTCAGTGTCTTT
Organism: Vicia faba; assembly: GCA_948472305.1. Classification (NCBI taxonomy): domain Eukaryota; kingdom Viridiplantae; phylum Streptophyta; class Magnoliopsida; order Fabales; family Fabaceae; genus Vicia; species Vicia faba. Next base: position 370,213,754 of record OX451740.1, read on the forward strand.
CTATATTTCTTTGATGCACCAAATGGGTATTCCTGAGTCTGAAGAAAATGTTTGATATCATAATACCAAGGTTTTTCATCTGCTACTTCCTCTGTCGCAAACACATGAGCGGGTCTATCCAGCCGTCGAATTGTAATTCGGGGTACATCATTCCAAGCATTTACTTGGTACATGGAAGCCAGAGTTGTCAGAGCACCTGCCATTTGATTTTCATCCCTAGGAATGTGATGGAATTCAACTTTATTGAAGAAGGGCAGTAATCTTCTAGCATAATCTTTGTAAGGGATCAAGCCAGGGTGACGAGTGTCCCATTCTCCTTTAATTTGATTTATTACCAAAGCTGAATCACCGTACACATCTAGAATCTTGATTATGAGATCAATAGCTTCCTCAAGACCCTTGATGCAAGCCTCATATTCCGCCATATTATTAGTGTAATCAAATGTTAACCTTGTAGTAAAAGGAATGTGCGATCCACGAGGAGTAACAATCACAGCACCAATTCCTTTACCATAAGCATTCACAGCTCCATCAAATACCATACTCCAACGAGATTCAGGGTCGGGGCCCTCCTCAGGCAATGGTTCATCACAATCTTTTACTTTCAAGAACATCACATCTTAATCGGGGAGCTCATATTCTAAAGACTGATGATCTTCCACCGGCTGGTGAGCAAGATAATCTGCCAACACACTACTTTTGATAGCCTTTTGAGTGCGGTACTCGATATCATATTCAGATAACAACATCTGCCAGTAGGAAATTCTCCTAGTAAGAGCAGGATTTTCAAAAATATACTTGATTTAATCCATTTTGGAGATCAAACAAGTAGTATGATTCAACATATACTGCCGCAAACGCTTTGCCGCCCAGGCCAAAGCACAACATGTTTTTTCTAGCATAGAATACCGCGACTCACAATCAGTGAAATTTTTGCTGAGATAATAAATGGCAAACTCTTTCTTCCCTGTTTCATCCTGTTGTCCCAGAATACACCCATAGATTTATCTAACACTGTTAGATACATAATCAACGGTCTTCCTTCTACGGGAGGGAGCAAGATAGGAGGTTCAAACAGATATTCTTTAATACTTTCAAATGCCCTTTGGCAGTCATCTGTCCACACACAACCCTGATCTTTCTTTAACAGCTTAAAGATTGGTTCACACGTTGCAGTCATGTGGGAAATAAATCTGGAGATATAATTCAAACGCTCAAGGAAACCCCTGACTTGCTTTTCAGTTCTTGGTGTTGGCATTTCTTGAATTTCCTTGACTTTGTTAGGGTCAACTTTAATTCCTTTCTGGCTAACAATAAAACCCAACAATTTCCCCGATCTAACTTCGAAGGTGAATTTATTTGGATTCAGGCGGAGACGATACTTCCTCAAATGCTGAAACAACTTCAGCAAATCTTCTATATGCCCTTCTTCAGTTTGGGATTTGGCAATCATATCATCAACATATACTTCGATTTCCTTGTGCATCAGATCACGGAATATGGTTGTCATAGCCCTCTGGTACGTTGCACCAGCGTTCTTCAACCCGAAGGGCATCACTCTGTAACAGAATGTTCCCCAGGGTGTGATAAACGTTGTTTTTTCCATGTCCTCTGGAGCCATTATTATTTGATTATACCCGGAAAATCCGTCCATGAACGAGAATACCTTGAATTTTGTTGTGCTATCCACTAACATGTCAATGTGAGGAAATGGAAAATCATCTTTTGGAATAGCTTTATTTAGATCTTTGTAATCTACGCACATTCGGACTTTTCTGTCTTTTTTGGGTACTGGGACAATATTGGAAATCCATTGAGGATACACTGATGTCACAAGAAAACCAACATTAATCTGCTTTAGGACCTCTTCTTTGATCTTTACTGCCATATCCGGGTGGGTTCTTCTCAACTTTTGTTTAACTGGTGGACACTCTGGCTTCAACGGTAAATGATGCTCGACAATGTCTGTATCTAGACCAGGCATATCTTGATAAGACCAAGCAAAAATATCCACATATTCTTTCAACAGCTCAATCAACCCGCTCTTTACATCTGGACACAATGATGCTCCAATCTTAACTTCCTTCGGATCTTCTTCTGAACCCAAATTAACCACTTCCAAAGGCTCCTTATATGGCTGAATGGTATTTTCCTCGTGCTCAAGCAACCGTGAGACCTCTTCTGGAATCTCACCATAATCTTCTTCTTCAGCCCCAAACACAGGACAATCAAAGTTGGGAGAGGGTGCAGGGTCATTGTACTCAACGGGTTTTTTGATTAATCTGCTCATATGATTTATGATTGTTTTTAGAAACTGACACATATAACAAGTGATCATGCAGATTAATTTTCAGTTATTATTTATTTTGAAAGGTTTTTTTTTATTATTACCATTTCCCAAGAAAAAGGCAGAAAATAAAAGACATAATTTTGGAAGCAAAGACAACTTTTATTAATGATCTTAACAACTATAGCAAACAGATAAGCCCTACAACATTAATACTTCCACCTTGGGCAGAGTGAAAGCTTTTCAAAAGAAAGAAGCAGATTAACAAAACAAATTACTTTGAAACATGTATGCAAGAAGGAACATCAATGGTGACCCAGTTCTGAACTCGGACTCCGTGTGTCACATAATTCGGTGCTTCCTGCCCTGCTTCATCCTCTTCAACAACATTAATTCCAGAACCAATTGGATGGAGGTAGCCTCCACTGAGGAAAACATCATGATAACTGTTCACAGAAGACTTTTACTTCAAACTTTCGCCTTTGCCATTCCTTGAAGAGAAACCCAAACCAACTCTGTTTTTGTTCACGGGTGGATCCATAAGTCATCCCCAAACTGCATTATGACCATTGCGCACAACCTTCTATGCATCCTTCAGTGAGACCACAAAATTCTCATTCTTCCTTATGTTGTCAATGGATAGGGCTTGGAACTGGGTTCCAACAACAGCCTCATCCGCTTCTACAATACTGAAAGAGGATAGATGGGATATCAACAACGCCTGCTCCCCATTTATGATCACTACCTTCCCTTCACGCATAAATTTTAGCTTCTGATACAGAGTTGAAGTGACAGCTCCTGCTTCGTGTATCCATGGCCGTCCTAGCAAACAACTATACGCGGGAATAATGTCCATTACCTGGAAAGTTATCAAGAACAAATGTGGTCCTATATGGATGGGTAAGTCCACTTCACCGATGACAAATTTCCTCGACCCATCAAAAGCCTTCACAATGATGCCACTCGGGCGCATAGGAGTTCCTTGATACTCCAACTTCATGAGGGTACTTCTTGGTATAACATTCAACGCGGATCCGTTATCAATTAGCACATTAGATAGCGAGTCATTCTTGTAGTTCATGGATATGTGGAGGGCCAGGTTGTGATTCCTCCCTTCATCTGGTAACTCATCATCGCAGAAACACAAGTTGTTACATGACGCAATGTTTCCAATTACGCTGCTGAATTAATCTAACGGCATGTCATTCTCTACAAAAGCTTGGTATAGTACTCTCATTAGCGATTCCCTATGAGCAGAGGAATTATCAGTAATGCCAGGATGGATATCTTTGAAGGAGTCTGCAATAGCTGATCTACAATTTTGTAGTCGCTCATCTTAATTACCTTCAAGATATCATCCACTTCTTTCTCTAATGTGGCTCCACTAGTCTCTCCTGCAGCCTTCTTAAGCTCATCGTTCTCAGCAATTTTCTTTCCAGCAACAACATCTTTTCAAATAACCGGCGCAAGCACACGACCACTACGGGTCACCCTACTATTATCAGCTATATTTCTAACATCTGGCATTGGCTGGATGGGAACTTCCACCCCGTCTTCTAAGATTGTAGCGTTATATTTGTAAGGCACAACCTTATCTGATTTATAGGGAACAGGACCTGGCAGACTAATTACCAATGGGGTAACAGCTGGTTTGCTATGGTACTCCACCTCAAGATGAGCGGGTGCACCAAAATAAGGTACAATGACGTTTACACCTTCCTCAACACAATCAGCCCTCAAAAGGTCATTTCTAGCAAACAAATCTTCGTCTGAAGAGAAATACTCATCCGCGGAGGCATACTCTTCCTCAGAATCTTCTTTCATCAAACAAACTTCAACCATATCAATCTCGTGATAATCATCTCTCTGTCATGTGATCTTAATAGTCCCATTGTCTAACAGCAATTGAACACCCTCTCTCATAATAGAACATCCTCGGGGGTCTCGACAGCAAACTATGCAAGATCCATATTGGCGTTCCACCTGTCCAACAGTACGGCAGAAAGTGGCATGCAATTGTACGAGATCTTCATTCAAATGTTCTACTTCAAAAATTTTGAACTCACTCGGACATCCAGAAACCATATTCACTTCCTCCTCATATTCTGCCCTAGGCCTGATTATGTGGATTAGACCTTCGTCCATCATCTCCTGTAAGTCAGCCTTTATCTTCTTGCAACCCTGGATGTTTGTACTGCACACAACACAATTGGCGTGGTTATGCGTATAATAACTGAATTCACATAGGTATGCATGCATCTTTACCAAATCCCCTCTAACTAGATTAATGTCAAAAATCTGGAAGTTACCTGGACAACCGGCCACCATGTTCACAGCACTCACTCCCCCGTGCTTGGGTAGAAGATTGTCTTTCACGTTAGGTCTCATGTCTTTAAAAGATAAAATTCCAGACTTCACCAACCTTTGCACTTCAGTCCTCAAAGGATAACAATTTACAACACTATTCCCTGGTGCTCCCTGATGAAAGGCGCACGTCTGGTCTGCTTTGTAATACCAAGGCAATGGTGATGGTACTGCTGGAGGTGGTCGTGTTTGGACCAATTTCTTCTGAATCAATGATGGTAGTAGCTCTGTATAACTCATGGGAATGGGGTCATAGTTCTCCCTTCTCTGACTATTCCCTTGGTTCCCCTGCTGGGATTGTCTTTGATAAGCAACGGTAGTTGGAGCGGCATTCATAACAAGAGTCACTGAAGCAACTTGCTGGTGACGCTGAAAATTCCTTCTAGGAGCATTCACTCTCCTCTCTTGCATGACAGCATTGGTATCCCTTTCTTTCTTCTTTGTAAACCCATAAGCTGGTTTCTTCACACCTTCGGATCCTTCACCCTTTGTCAAACGACCTTCTCTTACTGCCTCTTCTAGGCGGACACCCATTCCTACCATCTCTGTAAAATAACTTGGGGCACTTGCTACCATTCTTTCGTAGTAGAAAGCGCCTAGCGTCTTCAGAAATATTTTAGTCATTTCTTTCTCCTCCATGGGAGGAATCACTTGTGCAGCCACTTCGCGCCATCTTTGTGCATACTCTTTGAACGATTCTTTATCTTTCTGAACCATGGCCCTAAGCTGGTCACGATCGGGTTCCATGTCCACATTGTACTTGTATTTTTTTATGAATGCTTCTCCCAAATCATTAAAGGTATGAATGTTGGCATTGTCTAAACTCATGTACCATTTCAACACTGTGCCGGTAAGACTATCTTGGAAAAAGTGAATCAGCAGACGCTGATCATCGGTGTGGGTTGACATTCTCCTTACATACATCACCAAGTGAGCACGAGGGAAAGTGTTTCCTTTGTACTTCTCAAACTCGGGGACCTTGAACTTAGCAGGCACTTTAACATTCGGGACCAAACACAACTCATTCACGTTCTTCCCAAATAACTCTTTTCCCCTAAGAGCCTTCATCTCTCTTTGCATTCTTTCAAACTGCTCTTGGAAATCATCCATTCTGTCATAAAGACCCAAATCTTCACTCGGCGGAGGGAAAGGACGACACACATCTTCATTAACAAACGGGACCAAATTCACCGAAGGAGGTGCAACAGGAACAATATGCATCACAGGAAGTGCTGGAGTAACAACATTTTGAACCACTGGAGTATCTTGGGGGCCCAAATTGAAACCTTCAGGTGCAAAATTCTCCGGCATTCCCCACGGATAACCCTGAGGCATACGGTTCTGAACAACAGTCGGAGTAGCGGATACAGGAACAGCAGGAACTTCAGCATTTGCCCTTGTTGGTTGGGGTTGAACACTCGGTGGCTGATTCTGAGCAAACACCAGAGCTTCCATCAGAGTAGTCAAATTGACCAAGCCAGCCTTCAAAGCAGAAACTTCTTCGCGCAGCTCGCGATTCTCCTGTTCCAAATTGTCCATCTTCTTTTTGAAGTTAGCCCGAGTGTTGTAGTGATGAGTCAGCTTGCTGAACGAAGTAAAGAAGCTGGGTAAGGCACCTGGATATGCATAATAAATGCAAGAAATATGTGCAATATGATGCATGTCATGCAATGTACATGATTATTTTCATTCCATCATTTAATATTTCAAGGTATTTAAGATTTATAGACATATTGCAAACATCAAAATAATAATGCATTTGAAATATTGAAATTTTTTATTATAATAACTCCAAAATGGATTACAAGTTTCAATGATCCCAAGTACAAGATGAAAATACAATCTAAAAATCCTGAGAGAAATAAACTGATAGAGATCAATCTGTACGCTGGCGCTTCCCCGTGAGCCCGGTAATCTGAGCCCTCAACCTCTGGTTTTCTTCCACCTGTCTGATGGCAACCTCCTTCCAATCATCTGAAGCAGGAAGTGAGTAATCAGCACCTGCTTGAGGCTTAGGAGAAAATAAATCCCCTTTCCTCTCCATAGACTCCACTGCTCGACTTTCAAGGATCTCGATCAAATCATCTTTCTCCTTCAAGTCTGCCTTATAGGAACTCTCTAAAGTCTGGAACTTGTTCTTCCAAGCATCCCTTTCCTGTTGCATCCTAACCAAAGTGAGTTGCACATCTTCTAGATCATCTAATAAAGGAGGAGTGGTCTTCACAAATAGATCAGGCACGAGTGTCTCCCAAGTATACGACATCTACAACCGCATGGCTCTCGATCGGATCCACTAAAGATATGGCTCCAAAGAAACAACACCCATAGGTCCCAAATGCTTCCTACTCTTCTTATGAATGTGACGCCAGACCTTCACAATCTGCTCCCTAGCTTCCCCGTGGTCTTCTCCTTCCTTCAGAAATAAATTACTCAAATGAATATTGTTTGGTTTATCCCTCATCGGGTAACCAAGTTGTCGTCGTGCAAGAACATGGTTATAGTTAATTCCTCCCTTTGTATCAAGAAGAGGTACATTGGGGAAACTACCACGACTGTCAATAATCTCTATATCCTGATGAGCTCGATGATACCAATCAATATCCGAGTGAGTAAGTGCCATGATCTTAGGAGCCCAACGAGGTTCCTTCTTGACATCCCAAAAAGCATCAGACTGAGGCATATGAGAGATGAACCATCGGTACAACAAAGGCGTGCAGCAGATAATCATTCCTCCATGATAAGAACTCTGAATATGAACAGAGTAATAAGCCTCGCCCAACAATGTAGGAACTGGGTTTCCAATCATGAAAATCCTAATAGCGTTAATGTCGACAAATTTTCCACATTAGGGAATAAGAATAATCCATAAGCAAGTAAAGCAAATATGGCCTCAAAAGCAACCGTACTCTTCATCCTGGAAAGTAACGAGCTTTCTCTAATAAGAACTGAGCTGGTAATCCTCTAATCCCTCCTTTAGTAGTCATATGGGCTTCCACCTCAGACTTCCCCAAATGAATCAAAGCAGCAATCTCATGTGGTTTTGGCTCACCCTCTAAACCAGTAAAAGGAACACGATCAGTAACAGGTAAATTCAAAAGATGAGAATACTCCTCCAGTGTAGGCATCAGCTGATAATCGGGAAAAGTAAAGAAGTGATACACCGGATCATAGAACTGGACCAAGGTCGTGAGAATACCCTCCTTTATCTTCAGCTTCATGAGAGGAATAATGGATTCATGCTTCTTCTAAAAGTCTGCAGGACACTCGATCTCTGGAATTAGACTGATCAGCTCATCTATCTTGGGATCCTTGAAACTGTATTTCCTGGTCTTTCTCTTTCTAGAATCCATGGTTAAAAGTACCTGAGATATTCACAAATAGTCAACCTTTGAATCCCTTGAAATATTACTTTCTTCAAAAGATGATTATGAGTGCATGGATGCATGATGCAACAATCACACACAAGATCACACATATAGGGTTCATAGGTTCAACGTCACGAGCACGAGGTCGAAGGTACTACCCATAAGGTGTTGGTCTAAGAGTTATCACCTGCCGAACAAGGTTCTAGAGGTTCCCATAGTCTACATCCTTCCTTCGAATATTACCAACTTCCCGATTAACTCGATAATTAGTAATATTCTCAAGAAAGACTCGTCCGAGTGTAGTATCGTGTGACAACTATTTCCGGATTACTCCGTCATAGCTTCCTCACTACACCTAAAAGGTCAAGATGGGTTTGGTATTCTACGGTCCTCAGTTTCATCAGGCTCCCAGGTCGAAATTAGTACATCTTCCCGATTACTCGGTAAACGACACTACAATCAAAGGGGCCTCCACTGAGTGGGGGATATCATGCCTCCTTTTTTGGGATTACTCCCTCAAAGTTAACATGACTATACCACCCGTCCTATCTTAAAGTTTTCCCAAGTCCGGGTATAGGACTTATGAGTAATCACCAAGTACCCTGAAAACCAGGAAAATCCAAACAAACATATATATAAAATATAACATATAAACAACAATAACACATATACAGATAATAAATAAAGACAGGCTTAACCCACTTAGGGATGGACCAACAAGAGGTCAATCTTTCCCCAGTGAAGTCGCCATTTTTCTGTAGCGGTAGAAATGTTCAAGACTAAGCCATTGGATTGACTAGACTTTATACAAATCAAAATAAAAATCACCACCGCGCTTTATTGTTTCCAAAGGAATGGGAAAAGAGCAAATAACCCAAAAAAGGGGGAAAGATTCAAGGTAAGGGGGTTGGTTATGCAAAGGGAAGGTATTAGCACCCTAAACATCTATGGTACTCCGTAGGAACCTCTTTGTAAAATCTGTATATTTTGGCTATAAAAAATGTGTTGTATATAAAATGGATGATGGAGGTGAGAAGAGATATATTTTTTTATGATTTTTGCACCCTCCGCGATTGCGAACCTTTAGTGCCTACGTACCACCTTTCGTGCAATAGGGGATCAGGGTACACGTAGTTCCTCTTTTAAAAATTTGAAACACAAGTGTGTTGGTTAATTTTAAGAGATAAGACATCATCGTCATTGTTCGTGTGGAAAACATACTTACTACCCACAATCATGAGAAAGGAGAATTTGCTTCATCTCAAAGTGGAGGATATGGCTTGGATTTTAAAATCAACAATGCCTCACTCAACACCTAAGTGGAAAATATCTCTCTTCACTACATAATGTAGAAGTATAGTTGTTTGCATCACTACAAGGATTGACAAGAGCCTAATCTTTTAAGAAAAGTTTAAGGGTAAAAGCCAAAGTGGAAAAATGGTTTGAAATGAGATTGGTTGACTTTTAGTCTTCTCATAAAAAAAAGTGTCAAAGTATTGTTAAATTGATTGAGGTTTATTTATGAAAATGTTTGAAAATGCATGGACATAAGTCCAAGTTTATTATGAAAATGCTTTAAGTTTCAAAACAAGAAGAGTTATCAAAAGGAGGGAGAAGATTTTTAAAATTAAAGAAGATGGGAGGAGAAGAAGGGGCTATCCTAAAGCATAAGGTAAAAGCTAAGGATAAGAACTATCTAACCAACAAGAAGCAAAAACTTGACATTATGACTCAAGATAGAATTTCCATTATTTGGATTGAAACCAAGCAAACAAAGATACTAGACTTGTTCAAATGTATTAAGTCTTCACAAAAATTGGGCAGAGTAACGGCTGTATGCAGGTGAATTCCAGATTACAAACAAAGGATGCAATCACAAAAACCTGCACACAAAAAAAAACAAGCAACCCAATGTCTTGAGGTAAACCTCAAGAGCTCCAGACAAAAATAATCAGACAAGATCACAAGGTCTCCAAGATAGGCCAAGGTTTCTGATCCTAAGTCCAAAAAAAAGGTCCACTGCTCCATAATGCCAAGGATAGTAACCAAATAGTCCAAGCAACATTAAGAGTTTTTTAGGGTTTAAGTTGATTATTAAGTATCTTAGGAAAAGAAAAAGAAAAGCTCAAGTGAGCAAAGTAAAAATGACAAGAATATAAATGCTCAAATGAGCAAAGATGAAAATGGCATGAAATGTAAAATGCTAAAAAAATAAATAGTACATAAAGCATAAAAAGAATAAAGCATAAAATAAACAAGTCAATAATTAGTGGTTAGTTGGATGACCATCTTGAAACTTGCATTTTGAACTCATTAGAGGATTGGTAGAACCAAAGCCTCCACACAACAAGTTGCATTTGCTTTTTGTCAAGTATATCATCCATTTGAAATTCTCACAAGTACAATTTAATGATCAACGATGTTTAAGTGATCCGCGTTGACCAAAGGTGTTGTAGATCCATTAGAGGATTGGTAGAACCAAAGCCTCCACACAATGAATCTCAAGGTTATTGGATCAAAGAGATCAAATTAACATACTTGTGCTTGCAATCATAAGTTTGGGCCACGAATGATCATTTATTCGAATCGGGACAAAATTTAGCGCTATATTAAGCAATCGTAAGTGGACTTATATAGAAGTCGCACCTATTTTGAGGCCGGTCAATAGCAATCTATGCACCATTTGCTTTGAGACATGATATAGAGATCATGCTCCAACAACATTTAGTGCAATGAGAAGGGGATGAGATGAAGAGGAATTAGGGTAAAAACCACATTTGAATTAATATTTAATCAAACTATTATTAAAATCATTCATCCATCTTTTGTTTAGTTAAACTCAATGATGTTAATAAAGCCATGATAAAAAAATCAACCCAAGACAGCCAGAAAATATTCACAAAAAATAATAATATATTTAATATATGCATTAAAGTGTTAAAAAATGGAAAAATAATAAGGAAAATGTCAATTATATTCAAATTAATAAAGAAATGAAAAATAGGACCATAGAAAAATCAGAAAATAGGTCAAGTAATTATACAAATTTTTTGGGAATTTTTAAAAGTCAGAAACTATTTTTTAAAATTGAAATAAATGGGTAAAATAAACAAAAATAGTAAAAAATAGTAAAGTCAGAAACAAAAATAAAATAAGGTCACCAATATTTGTCACAATATCATTGGATAATTCCATAATTTTTTCAGAATTTAAAAATGTGTAAAAGTATTTTTAAACATTTCAGATAGATCAAATAAGTGTAAAATTCATAAAAAATACCAAAGCACAAAATTAAATTGTGAAAAAATAAAAATCAGAAAGAGAATAATCAAAAATATTTTCCATAATTTGTTTGGATTTTTTGGACTAAAAATGAATTTTCTATGATTTTTTGAAATTTAAAACAATTAAAATATAAAAATCAGAAAAAGAAAATAAAAGAAAAAGATGTGGACCATTGGATGAGAGTCAAAACGCGTTAGTAATCAAATCCAAAGGATCTGGCGCGCTGTGCATATCATGGTCTTTAGTGAATAATGTACAAAATCATTAATAAATCAGATTTTTGAAAAAAACAAATGGCACGTTTTCATTGGTTAGAAGGTGACACGTTGGTCATCTTCAACCTCCAGCCCTTACAAATTACATGTCTCTCAAACTGTAAAATCAGAAGCTCAGACCTATGCCATTCGCTTCGTCTCTTCAAGACGAAGACAACCATACCCTCGCGCCATATTTATATAAACGGTAACTCAAGCAATTTGGAAAGAAAGTTTTGAAAAGGAATTTGAAAATTCATGGTCAAAACGTGCTTCCAGATAAAAGTAAGTGTTGCGACTAGAACCAGGGCAATGAGAGAAACACAATGATACCAAAGTTTTGAAGAATTGGTGAAGGAATCTACCTATTGAAGTTGAGTTGCAGAGCTCTGAAACTGGACTTCTATGGAGCAATATAGGGCACGATTCTTGAATGTGATTATATGGTTAGCTTCAGGGAAGATCAAGAAAGGTGAATTGATGAAGAAAATGGATTGAAAAAGGCTTGAGAATAGGATTCGAAGTAGTGAATTATGAGTTGTGAAGCAAGTTTAGCAGGGTGATTCTAGCTATCTAAGCTTGGGAAATTGAATGGGGGATGACCCTCTATTTATAGGGAATCAAATGGGATTCTCAAGAGTATGGAATGATGCAAATTGGAGGGAAATCGTGTGAACCTGATGCACGAACAAAGTGTGATCTGATTTGCATCAAAACTCATCTAATCCTTGCGTTTTAAGGCTCTAATCCACTTTGGCAACTTGGTTAAACATGTTTAGATCACAAACGCCTGCTAATTTGATGTTTAAAGGCCAAAACATGGATTTTAAATTCTGACTTATGGTGAAACTTCAGTTCCAAGTTACCAAGTTCAATCCAATGGCATTTCCACCTCAGGGGGTCTTAGGGAAAAATTCTTGATGCTTTGGAAAGATGAGGTAACAAGCTTTGCAATGGAAAAAGAATGGAACCAAATAGATGCTTGAGCTGAAAACTATATGGAGTCAAAGTTGAAGAAAAAGAGTTGACTTTCCATATTTAGAAATATTTCAAATTCTTCTTTAAAAATGACCTATAATCTCTTGCATTCAAACATGGCCTTCCACTTAGAATTTGCTCTTGATCAAAAAAGATGGAATGAAGTAGATATCCTGAATGACATTTTGAAATTTGAACCACTCAAAATCTCCAAAAATTGAGCAAGTTATGACTTGTTGAAGTTGGCCAAAAATCATGAAATGACCTTTAATCTTTTGCATTCTTAAGGCAATTTCCATACATTTTCTTACTTTGCACATAAAATAAGGCATGAAGTACACATGCTTAAGATCATCATGGAAAAAGAATGGGCTCAAGGTGATAATAATTGACCAAGTTATGACCATTTGAAGTCACGTATGGAAAATTAGGGATTCATCTGGATGACTTGTAATCTTTCTTCTTCACCAAGTTCTTTCCACATGAAAAATCCTTGGAACTTTTGAAGTGATTTATTGGTAACTCATTGAAGAGAAGAATGTTTTTGGAACCACTCAAAAATACCACAAGATGAGCAAGATATGCCCCTTTGAAGTCCAAAATGCTAGCCTCTAGATCAAGAGAATGCTTGGTGGAACTTTGCCAAGTTTGAACAAACTTTTTGTGCCAATATTCTTCCTTTGTGAATAGAAATTGTTGAGGATGATGATAAGGACCTATTTCCACCAAAACAAATTTCATACCAAATTCAAAACAACTTCAATGGTGAGGTTTGAATCTCTCAAGCTTTTGACTAGGGCATGGAAATAAACTCATGAACCCATGAAGCAACTTGCTAAACCTCATTGCATTGACCTACATTATCAACAAGTGAGACAAACCAACATTGCATTTTGTTAATTAGAGAGAAAAATCAAAGTACAATATCTATGATCACAAAAGCAAACAAATCAAGGTGCTTGGTAACTCCTCAAAGAGCAAAGCTAAAGATAGGGAGAAGAACCAAAATCCCTAATGTGATTTTGTGGTGATTGAAACAATATGGTATGATAAAGGGATCTTAGAGGCAAAAATTGGGGTACAACAAAGTGTCGTTCGGACTATGTAATGCGCCTGCAACATTCCAAAGATGTATATGTCCATCTTTGCCGATTTTATAGATGAAATCATGGAGCTGTTCATATATAACTTCTCTGTATGCGGGCAAAGTTTTGAAGGATGCATGTTGTTGTACCCCAAAATATGCCCTCCCATCTCTCAAGATTTCTCCTTGCACTGTTGACCCAAATTAGGGTTTGTGTTTGCACAAAGATGTTTTGACCTAAAAAGCCTAAGATGACTTTCATGCTTCATATTGGACTCCCAAGTTTATCCACATCAAGTTTCAAGTCTTGATTCCAAATTTTGCCCAGTCAATTGGACTGTTGACCTAGAAATCAACTATATTGGGGAAAAAGTCAACTGTGGCCAATTGACAGTCAAACCTCATGGAAATTGACCCACATCAACATTATGAACTCACATGGACCATTTGATCAAGTTTGGATCACAATTCCACAAGAAATTTGATCAGATCACCAAAAGGGCAAAATGGTCATTTTTAGGGTTTTGACTGCACAAAGGCAATTTTTGACTGTTTGACCTAGCCAATGGAAAACCAAACTTACATATGGACTCAAGGACCCCATGGAATGGTCTTGACATACTCAACAAGTTCAAAAGATCCCAAATACACAAGATTGGCAGTTGAATTTCCCAGTCAATTGGTTAATTTTGACTGTATACTGAAAAGTCAAACTTTGACTTTTTGGTCAAAATCAAGTGTCAAGATTCATTTTTCATTAAAACATGACAAATCATGAAACTTGTTCATCAAGAAATCAAGAATTACAAATTAGGGTTTGAAATGAAGATTTTTCATAACTTAGAATTTTTCTAAGTTATGAAAAACCCTAATTTTTTCCTAACTTTGCCCCACTTTCTCACCAAGATTCATTTGGATTCAAGCAAAAGTCAAAACATGAAAGTTGTAGCCTATTGCAAAATCTACAACTTTGATTCACAAAGTTTTCCCAAAAGAAGCTTGTATCTCAAGTTACAATTTTTGGAACAAGGGTACCAAACCATTCTTAACTTAGAGAAAATTTGACCTATTTTAGGCAGGATTTTTACCTAACTTCAAGACCATTTTTCACATACTTCCACTTGGAATTTCGATTTTCATTTCAAAGATGGATTGAATTACACATTCCAAGCTTTCCAAAATGTCCAAGAACTCATCAAACAACCTCATGGTTAGAGAGAATCGAATTTGGCAATATGGGAAAAACTCACTTTTGTTATGGCCAATTTCCATGTTCATACACTTAGGCAATTTTCAAATCAGCATGCATTTCTTGATTACAGGCCCTAAATCTCTTTTACACTCATAAATTTAATGCAAACTCATTGTGCCAAGACCATATTTTTTGTGTTCAAGCATTGCATAATGGTTTAGTCCCAAAATAGATAAAGCATTTTAACCACTTTTGCAAAAGTGAACTTTATGTCAATTAACAATCCAAGCAAGGACAGTGCAAATCTCTTTGGAACAAGTTATTAGACTAATTACACTGATCAAGGCCAAGGTTTTCAGCATATTAGGGGGGCCTTTATCAGTCTAGAACTCCACTTGACCTTTTCTTGCTTAAGTGTGAAGAAACATAGCATTTTGTACACAACTCTCATTTTCCTGTAAACCAAGCTTAAGAAAACTTGTCAAACACTTTCTAATCATCAAACCCAAGCTGAAACACGAGCTATCCACCTCCATTGCCCTCTCAAACACAGAATCACTCTCAAACTGTCCAAACAGAGCACCTGCTGCAGATTGAATCCCACAACTCATTTCCATCGTGCATTCTTGCTAAAACCAGTTCAAACACTTTCCTTACCATCAATCCAAACTACCCAAAGCATTAGAAGTGAACTGTAACTCCTCTAATCAGTTTGGCCATTTTCATTTCTTCCTCTTGCAGGTTGACTTCTGCAGCTTGATACAGAAGGTTTCAAGGCATACCAAGTATTGGAATAGCATCCTCACACTTCAAGCAAGTTGTACAAATCATCATCTTGCCCTGAAAGCTCCTCCATTGCCAGACACGATTCCAACTGAACAGGTATATTTATGAACTTCTAACTCTCAATGTAGGCATTGTTAGCTCTAGGTTTGTGAATAAAAAGTGTTCTACTCATGCCCCTGAAATTGTACATACCTTTACTTTCCATTTATTTTGCATATGCTGTGAGAATTTAAGGTCTGAACATTGATAAAAAGTTAGGTTAAGATTTGGGAATGGAGAAATTCTCTCTCATTTCTGAGAGTTAGGAGGAGTTCTTTACATGTCCAGAATCGTGGCTTGATGATTAACATTTCTTATATTGTAAGTTTGTGCTAAAAGTCCAAGAATCCAGGTGTTTGAATCAGTGTTCCAAGCGCGCGTTTTTGACAAAGTTTCTGGCTGGAGGTTGAAGAAGCTCCACGTGGGCTGGGCCTGTTTTGTTATTTCTTTTCACACCATGTTTTTACTTTTACACCCCCTTGGCCCATTATGTTTTTTTTTATGTTTTTTTTTACTTTTTCTTTTTTGTTCTGACTTATTTATTTTTTTTAATAATATTAAAAATATAAAAAATATTTTTCACACCATTTTTATATTTTTTAGGCATTTATTTGTTTATATTGATATTTGTATGTAAATAAATACATAATACTTTTTTTAGAATATTAGAAATAAATACCAAATACATTCATTTTTTTCATTTTTTATTTTATTTTATCTTCTGAAAATATTTGATATAAAATATACCTTTTTTATAAATATTAAATATTATTATTTTTGTACATATAATATATATTTAGTAAATAATAATAATACATCTATATTTATTAGAATATTTAGGTAAAAAAATATGAAATATATACTTTTTTTTTTATTAATATTTGACATTAAAAATACCTTTTTTTACAAATGTATTTCATTTTTATTTTATTTTTGTATATAATAAATAAACATTGTACATATTAAATAAATAATACCTTTTACCTAATAAAATTAGGGTTTTACCCTAAACATGAAAACACCCAAAAATTAATACTTTTTATTTTGTTTACTTGACATATAAAAATACTCTTTTCCATACACATAGAAACATTTTTTTTGCATCTTGCATGTTTATTTTATTTCCATTTAATTTGTGCAATTAAATATCTTGTAAATAATTCCAAATTGATGTAATAGTTAGGTTTAAATTCCTTGTCAAATACCCCCCATTTGAACATTTGTACCCCCCTTCCCGTATTGTGTTGTAATAGCTTAGGAACTTTAATTTTCGCACTTTAAAGTTTTTCTAAATATACCATGATAGAATTAGGGTTTGTATGCAAATAAAAACAACAAAAATAGTTTGACCTAATTTCAAGATAATCAAGCATGAAAATGGACAACACTAATCACACTTGCACCCCTAGGGTATTCCACTTGTTGCCTTCAATAAATGGGCCATATTGCATGTTAGGTTTCTTTGGGCAAAACAAAAATAATCAAATGATCATAGTCCCTCGATGACGCTTTCGGAAGTTGCCTAAAAAATGATCAAGTCCCTTAAAGAAAACATTGCCCAAAGATACTTGGCACCATTGCAATTATGGTCTAAACGATGACCCGCGCCCATCCCTTTCACATCCTAACACAAGATTGTCCACCAAATGCAATGGTGGAACAAAATTGTTAAAAGGGTTAAAACATAGCAAAAATCTTTGAGAACTTTAGGGTAGATAGCTCTTAAGTACTTGTCACATTGCAAAACAAAAACACTTGCCTATTTTTCAAACCACACTTTCAAAACAACTTTCAAAAAAACCTTGAAACATCTTTTCAAAAAGACAAACACCTTTTGTAAAACATTCGAGTAAAGAATTGTTACAAGGGTATCCTAGACAAGGCATCTTTTTCAAAACATTTTCAAAACCATGCACAAAGCACCATTTCAAACAATTGAAAAACCAAGGCAAGTTGATCTAAGCAAGTACCTAAGAGCCCATGAATAACCATGGATAGAAAGGGTGCTAATACCTTCCCTTTATATAATCTACTCCCCGAACCCAAGAAAATATCTCAAAGGTTTTTGCTGTGCTTTTTAAACCTTTCCTTAGGATAAAATAAAAAGTCGGTGGCGACTCTTGCTCAACCGAAACATTTGCGAAAACAAACGCAAAAACAATAGTCAGTTCTCCCACCGTACCACAGAACTGGCGACTCTGCTGGGGAGAACTTTAAAAGTGGAGTAACCTTAGGGCTTAGATCACCCTCTTGCATGATTAAATTGTTTGTTTTGATTGCTTTACATCTTGGCTCTATTGTTTGGGTTTGCAATCCTACACCCGGATTTTGGGAAACATTCATAGATAACAATACGTTGTGGAAACTGTGCGGGGTATACCGACACGGTCGAAGCAATAGCTATATTAGTGTGAAATATTTGTGAGTACCGGTAACCCTTGAGTTCAATCAAGGAGAGTACGGGGCCGCTGAGTGATGTCACTAAGCACTAATGACCTAGAACCTTACTTGACCATCTTGGCCTTACATTAGGGGTAGTGAGATGACCGGCTTTGGTACAGTCCAAAGTTGGTAGATACTCGATACTATACTCATTGAGGGTTGTTTTCTTGGAATATTTTGGTCGCTAGTTAAGTGGCTAAACCAAAACAATGAACATTGAAAACAATCCAATGATATTGAGCTCCTTAGAACCCGGTTACTATTTATAGGACAGGTTTTTAAGCCAACTACACTCAAGAGGGTACTTACCTATGAAACCCCATGCAAGCCTGAAACTAGGGTTTGGTGTGATTTGCTTATACATATGTTTGTGCATACATCATAAACATCACAAAGCATCATATGCATTCACTAACCACTTCAAGGGTTTAGATCTTCATCTTTGTTCTTGTTTTGTAGGTCATGGAAATTCCTCGCAGAAAAACCATCCAGGTCAACCTTGTGAGAATCTCTCCTCAACTCAAGGAGCTCACCTCAAGAATTCTGGAAAGCTCATCCTTCAATGAAAGACATGGTAGACTGCTCAGCTTAGTCAACACCAACATTGAAGAAGACATGATGAAAGTGCTATTCCAGTTCTTTGACCCTCTTCACCACTGTTTCACTTTCCCTGACTACCAGTTGGTACCCACTTTGGAGGAATTTTATAAACTCTTGAGAATTCCTATCCTTAATCAACTACCTTTCAACGGTACGGAAAAGGAACCAAAGCATGAAGATGTTGCTCGAGCATTACATCTACAGCCTTCTGACATCAAGGGGCATTGGGAAACTAGAAGTGGCGTCAAAGGCTTCTTAGCAAAATTCTTGTTTGAGAAGGCACAAGAATGTTGGAATTCATTGGACCTACAAGCCTTTGAAGAGATTGTGGCACTCCTTATCTATGGGTTGGTCCTATTCCCAAATTCTGACCAATTGGTAGATGTCAACGCCGTCAAAATCTTCTTGTCCAGAAATCCAATACCAACATTGCTTGGGGACATTCTTCACTCATTTTACACACGAACAATGAGAAAGAGGGGTGTTCTCATGTGCTGTACTCCTCTCCTTGCAAGGTGGTTTATTTCACACCTTCCACAATCTGTCTTGAAAAATGACCAAGGCTCAAGGTGGTCCCAACGGTTGATGACTCTTACTCACTCTGATGTACATTGGTGTTCTTGGTCCAGAGAAAATGTCATCATCGTCGATCGTTGTGGAGAGTTTCCTAATGTTCCTTTACTTGGAATCAGAGGAGGTATCACCTACAACCCTTGCCTAGCTTTGAGGCAATTTGGATATGCACGGAGGGATGGCCCTCACGACATGTTGATTCCTGACCTAGTTTTTGACTTCGACAACGATGTGCAAGGACTTCGCCAAAGATTCATCAGAGCTTGGGGGAGGCCCAACAAGGTTGATAGCAAGACACTGGGACACAAGAACTCCATCCCTCTTGAACCTTATCTCAAGTGGGTACGAGCCCGAGCCCAGAGTCTAATGATGCCTTATCCTCATGTACTCCATGTGATTAAAGAGCCCTTCAAGGAAGGAGAGGTTCCTTACACTATCCTATATCCTGACATGCCTACATCGTGGGAGGAAATGCAGAAAAGTTGGATTCAGCTCAAGGAGGAACGAAACACTTTTGAAGCCAGCTTCTACGCTAGCGAGAAGAAGGTTCTAGAGCTTACCCGCCGACTCCATGAGCAAGAGGCCCTCAACACCTACATCGCACCAAAGAGGATGCGCAATGTCTTTCTACCTTGAGAAGTTGTTTTTGTAATATTTGGCCCATGGGGCATTTATGTACTAACAAATTTCTTCTTATTAATATGACGTGCGTTCTTTTTTGTCTGCAACAAGTTCGAATATTCTAAATCCTTGAATGCATTGCATACATAAGCATACCATTCATCATGTGCATAAGCAGGTCTCACTCCAGGTTTCCTTATCTGTCTGCTGTATATTTCAGTAGGATGGATCTCGAGCAAACAGTCAAAGACCTACAAGCTCAAAATGCACAGTTCCAGCAACTCCTGATGACCTTGGCTAAGGGTCAGGAGGATCTCAAGACCTTGCTGGGGAATAAAGACCCAGTGAAAAAGAAGAAAAAGAGACTCGGGGTGGCTACTTTAGGGAGAAGATTTGAAGGAGAGGCCAGGAGAGTGCTTGAATATCCTCCTACTTCTGATGAAGGGACCAGTAAAGGAGGTGGGGTTGCGGTACCTTCTGAGTCCGATGTGGAAGAAGAGGAGGTCGAAGAGGATGAAGACTACTCTGATCAACAATACCCTCCGGCTGATGATAAATACAAAGGTTTAGAAGACAGGTTGGCCGCCATGGAGCTACAAAGGGTGCCGGGTTTAGATTTCGAAGACTTGGGTTTAGTTGCCGGGATTGTGATTCCCCCAAAGTTCAAAGTACCAGTTTTTGTGAGGTATGATGGGATGTCCTGTCCAAAAATGCATCTCAGGTCCTACGTAAGAAAGATCCAATCTTATACGGCAGATAAGAACCTTTGGATCCATTTCTTTCAAGACAGCCTTTCTGGGGCTCAACTGGAGTGGTTTTATCAGCTAGAGGGAACCAGCGTCCGAAACTGGGAAGACTTGGCCACCGCCTTCTACAAACAATATCAGTACAATTCTGACCTTGCTCCTACGCGTACCCAACTTCAGGGTATGTCACTGGGAACAGGCGAAGGATTCAAAGAATATGCACAAAAATGGAGGGATTTGGCTGGCAGGGTGCAGCCTCCTTTAACCGACCGTGAACTTGTTGATATGTTTATAGGGACCCTATCTGGGCCATTTTTCAATCATCTGATTGGTAACTCTTCCGCGGGGTTTACCGATTTGATCTTAACAGGCGAAAGAATAGAAGCAGGCATCAAGTCAGGAAAGATTCAGAAGGGTGCCGCTGCAAGTGTTGAGAAGAAACCTTTCAAGAAGGAAACGGTTGTTGTATACTTCCAAAGAAGAGCAGGGAAGACTGAGCGCCGGCCGACCGTGGGGGCCGTAATGATTCAAAACCCTTCAAGTGAGCAGCCTCGCTATAACCAGTCCAGACCAAATCAACAACGGGTGGAACGGCCACAACGGAAGTTCACCTGCATTAATATGACTCCAGCGCAAGTGCTTCCCCATCTGTTAAAGTTGAACCTCGCCACTATCAAAGAGGCACCAAAAAATGTGAATACGTCCTCTCCACATTATCATCCTAATGCTAAATGCGCCTACCATTCTGACAGTATCGGGCACGACACCAATTATTGTTGGGCACTCAAGCATAAAATCCAAGACCTGATAGAGGCGAAGGAGGTGGAGTTCGACGCTCCAGAGAAGCCGAACGTGATATCTGCTCCAATGCCGAAGCACGACCGAAATGTCAATGCCATTGAAGAAGATTTGTATGTTGCTGATGTCAATGATCTGATAACTCCATTGTTAACCATCAAGTTGAATCTGTTAAGGGCCGGGATCTTCCCGGGATGTAAAGAAGATTGCTATTGTTGTTACTCTCTGCCGTTTGATTGTCCGTTACTGAAGAAAGGCATCCAAGGCCTAATGGATAGTCGACAAATTTTGTTTGAAAAAGTTTATGCTATTCCAACCCATACTGAAGATGTCTCAATCATAACCATTCACGCCAATCTTTCCAAGGCCGTCAGAAAGCCTGTTAAGATTACACCAGCTACGAAACCTATTCCTTTGAAGATAACAATGCCAGGGCCTGTCCCCTATATTTCTGAGAAGTCAATACCATGGAACTATGGCGGTGACGTCTACTACCATGGTATTAAACAAATCGAAGTAACTTAAGAAAGTTCGGATGATGAAGAAGCCAGCTTTGGAAACATTGCAGGCACGAGCAAAATCACCCGGAGCGGGAGAATATTTTCTCCAGAGATTGCCCCTCCAAGAGCAATCTTTGGACCCTCATCTACTGACAAGGTTATCCCTGCACCAATACAACTCTCCGCTAGAACCCCATTGATTGAAGATGTTGTTGTTCCTAGTATTGTCCCTCCTACCGCTGCTGATAAAGGTAAGGGAATCCAAGATGAGCTCGTCAGGACGAGGGCTCAACCCTTGGTCATCCCGGAAACCTCCAAGAAAGAAATGGATGAGATCTTGAAGATAATCAAAAGGAGTGATTACGATGTGGTAGAACAACTGGGGCAAACCCCCTCAAGGATCTCCATGCTGGCACTACTACTTTGCTCGGAAGCGCATGCTAAGGCTCTGATAAAATTCCTAAAGGACGCCCATGTGCCCCAGGAAACCTCTGCGGATCAATTCCAAAATTGCGTGGCTAGCCTTACTGCGGACAATGGATTAGGTTTATCTGATGCCGACCTAACTCCTAAAGGTAGAAACCACAATGATGCGTTGCACATTTCAGTCGAGTGCCGAGGAACTACTCTCGCACATGTCTTGGTCGACACTGGTTCGTCGCTGAATGTACTGCCTAAGAAAGCTTTGGACCGACTAGATTGTGAAGGGTTAGAGTTGAAGCCGAGTGATATTGTTGTCAGAGCTTTTGATGGTTCGAAGAGGATGGTCCATGGGGAGGTTGAAATTCCCATCAAGGTGGGAACTGAGGTGTTTAAATCTACTTTCTATGTGATGGACATCCGTCCGTCATACTTTTGCTTGTTGGGTAGGCCTTGGATACACAATGCCGGGGCAGTCACCTCCTCCTTACATCAGATGTTGAAGTATCCTGTCAAGGGAAAGATCATTATCGTCCATGGTGAAGAGGAGTACATGATCAGCCACTTGAACTCCTTCCGGTACATGGAGGTAGAAGGTGAGTTCATTGAGACACCTTTCCAGCATTTCGAAGAAGTCCTTCCTGAAGTAACAGTAGCAAAGTTGGCAGCTGAGACACCGAGGCAGATGGCCAGGATGGCATCTCTGGAGGACGCAAGGGCCGCAATAAAGGAGGGGAAGAATTCAGCATGGGGGCAGTTGCCTGATATTCCACATAAAACAGACAAATTTGGATTAGGGTTCACTGCCGCTGTCCAGAAAGCTATGCGCCGTTCGAAGATTGAAAGAGCGCCAGTCAAAATTTCTCCCTACGGAATCAACGCTTTGGAGGATGAAGACAAAGAGAGCAGCATCGAAGAGTGGATTTACCCAACTGTCAAAGGAGGATTGTGCAACTGGGAGGCAAAAGACTTTGTCCCCATCACTTTTATTCATCAGTAATTTATCTGTCAAACATTTCCTATTGGTCTGTAATATTTATTTTCAAACAATCCATACACTATCTTTTTACCTCATGCCTTGCCCGGGGCATGTAGGTCCATTTTTAAGGGTTTTGATTATTTTCATATCCATATGCCATGTTTAATGATTCATTGGACGTTTTTCATTTGATAAACTGCTGTGTTCATTTTCTTTCCTTTTGCATTTTTTGTTTAAGGATGGATATCCCTTACATACACCCACACTCACAAATGCAGGTACCCATCCACTCCGGATTCCATGGGTGACTATTCTGCTATATCCTTCAATAACTCTGAAGATCTGGTCAATCAAGCCGAGTATGAAGATGACGAAGGTTGTGAAGTACCAGGGGAATTAGCCAGACTCCTACAGCAAGAGGAAAAGGCCATCTTACCTCACGAAGAGTCATTGGAAACTGTCAACTTATGGACCGAGGAAGACCGGAAGGAGGTGCAAGTGGGTGCCAATCTAGAACCAAAAGTCAAGGAACGCCTGATACAGTTGTTGAATGAGTATGTTGAAATCTTCGCTTGGTCTTATGAAGACATGCCAGGTTTAGACACAGACATCGGGGTTCACCGTCTCCCCACAAGAGAGGATTGTCCACCGATCAAGCAAAAAGTCCGACGAATGAGGCCTGACATGTCTGAAAAGATCAAAGCCGAAGTGATGAAGAAATTCGACGCTGGTTTTCTAGCTGTTACATCCTATCCTCAATGGGTTGCTAACATCGTGCCAGTATCTAAAAAAGATGGCAAAGTCAGGATGTGTGTGGACTATCGGGATTTGAATAGGGCCAGCCCCAAAGATGATTTTCCGCTACCACACATTGACATTTTAATCGACAATACAGCTCAGCACAAAGTGTTTTCCTTCATGGATGGATTCTCGGGCTACAATCAAATCAAAATGGCCCCCGAGGATATGGAGAAAACAACTTTTGTCACGCAATGGGGCACTTTCTGTTACAAGGTGATGCCGTTCGGGCTGAAGAACACAGGGGCAACTTATCAACGCGCCATGGTAGCTTTGTTTCATGATATGATACATCATGAGATTGAAGTTTACGTAGACGATATGATAGCTCAGTCACAAACAGAGGAGGAGCACCTTGAACATCTAGAAAAGCTGTTTGCCAGATTGAAAGAATACAAACTCAGGTTGAATCCAAGTAAGTGCACTTTTGGAGTTAGGTCTGGTAAACTTCTAGGATTCATTGTAAGCAACAAAGGCATTGAAGTCGATCCAGCAAAAGTGAAAGCAATACAAGAGATGCCTGCTCCTCGTACTGAAAAGGAGGTTAGAGGGTTCTTGGGGCGCTTGAACTATATTGCCAGATTCATCTCTCATCTGACTTCTACCTGTGAGCCAATTTTCAAACTCTTAAAGAAAGATCAGGTAGTCGAATGGAACGATGATTGCCAAGCTGCTTTTGATAAGATCAAGGAGTATTTGTTAGAACCTCCTATTCTGATGCCACCTGTCGAAGGAAGGCCATTGATCATGTATCTGACCGTCTTGGATAACTCAATGGGGTGTGTTTTGGGCCAGCATGATGAGTCTGGTCGAAAAGAGCATGCTATTTATTACCTTAGCAAAAAGTTTACCGACTGTGAGACTCGCTACTCACTGCTCGAGAAAACTTGATGCGCTTTGGTATGGGTTGCTCGCCGACTAAGGCAGTATATGTTGACTCATACTACTTGTTGATTTCCAAAATGGATCCTATCAAGTATATCTTCGAAAAGCCCGCCTTATCCGGAAGGATAGCTAGATGGCAAATGATCCTAACTGAGTATGACATCCAGTACACCACTCAAAAAGCTATAAAAGGGAGTGTACTAGCTGACCATCTGGCTCATCAAGCTATCGAAGATTACCAACCCATGAGATTTGACTTCCCAGACGAGGACATCATGAACTTGGACCACATTGAAAGTAACGGACCGTATGACGGACCCGAAAAAGGATCCCGATGGACCCTGTACTTTGATGGTGTTTCAAACGCACTTGGAAACGGTATCGGCGCAGTACTCATTTCTCCGGAGGGTTATCACACACCTTTCACGGCCCGACTTTGCTTCAGCTGCACAAACAACATGGTTGAGTATGAAGCTTGCATCTTTGGTCTCAAGGCTGCTATAGACTTGGGGATCAAATCTTTGATCGTATTTGGGGACTCGGCTTTGGTTATCAGTCAAATCAAAGGAGAGTGGGATACCAAGCACCATAATCTTATCCCATACAAAGAACATGTCTTGACATTGTTGCCTCATTTCGAGAAAATTACCTTCGAGCATTTCCCGTGAGAAGAGAATCAGCTAGCAGATGCTCTAGCTACAATGTCCTCCATGTTTAAACTCAACTGGGATAACGAGGCTCCCCAAATCACCATCGAGCGAATGGATGAACCTGCACATTGTCACGAGATTAATACCGAAGAAGTAGTGGAACCACCCTGGTTCCATGAAATCAAAAGGTATCTCGAGACTAGAGATTATCCCGAAGGAGCTTCCATAAATGACAAGAAGTTCTTAAGGAAATTCGCTGCTAAGTTCTTCCTGAGCAACGGCATCCTTTACAAACGAAGCCATGACTGTGTATTACTCCGATGCATAGACAAAGCTGAAGCAGAGTTGATCATGACTGAGATACACAGCGGCACATTTGGCACTCACTTGAGCGGGCATACAATGGCTAAGAAGATCCTAAGGGCAGGCTATTACTGGTCTACCATGGAAGCTGACTGCCATCAACATTCCCGTACTTGCCACAAATGTCAAGTATACGCTGACAAAGTTCATATCCCTCCGGTTCCTCTCAACGTTCTGACTGCTCCTTGGCCATTTGCAATATGGGGCATTGACATGATTGGAGAGATCAAGCCCACGGCTTCCAACGGACATCGCTTCATCCTAGTTGCCATTGACTATTTCACCAAATGGGTCGAAGCAGCTTCCTTCGCCTCTGTTACTAAAAATGTGGTTGCCCGCTTCATCAAGCAAAATCTCATATGTCGGTATGGTGTTCCAGACAGGATCATCACAGACAACGGTACAAATCTGAATAACACGATGATCACCGCATTGTGCGAACAGTTCAAGATTTATCATCACAATTCATCTCCCTATCGGCCGAAGATGAACGGTGTTGTTGAAGCTGCGAACAAAAACATTAAGAAGATCATTCAGAAAATGACAGTCACTTACAAAGACTGGCATGAGATGTTACCGTTTGCTCTACATGGATACCGTACGACGGCACGTACTTCAAACGGGGCAACCCCATTTTCGTTGGTATATGGCATGGAAGCTGTCCTGCCTATGGAAGTTCAGATTCCTTCTCTAAGGATTATGAAGGACACCGGTTTGAATGAAGATGATTGGATTCAGACCCGACTTGATCAACTCAATATGATCGACGAGAAGCGACTCACTGCTATATGCCATGGTCAGACGTATCAAAAACGGATGATCAAGGCCTTCAATAAGAAAGTCAGACGTCAAGTGTATCAAGTCGGAGATCTCGTAATCAAGCGGATTATCTTACCGCAAAGTGATCCCAGGGGAAAATGGACTCCTACATATGAAGGACCATTTGTAATCAAAAGCATATTTTCTGGTGGTGCAATGATTCTGACCACCATGGACGGCGACGATTTGCCGCACCCTGCGAACGCAGACATAGTCAAAAGATACTACACATAAAATAACCCGACAAGTCGAAAACCCGAAAGGGTGGCTTGGGCAAAAATGGGCATCCCGGTGAACCGAATACCCGAAGGAGCGGTTCAGGCAAAAATTAGGGATAAAAACAAAAAAAAATCTGTACACCCGGCAAGTTGAAAACCCGAAAGGGCGGCTTGGGCAAAAAGGGGTTTCCCGGTGGATCGAAAACCCGAAAGGGCGATTCAGGCAAAAGTTAGGGAATTAAAGCGTATGACTATGTCTCGTCGGATCACTTCAAAGAAAATCTCTTCATCAACCAGTTCTAGGTTTCTGATCAATCCAGTCATCAGCAGACGAAGCATTGAATGGACAGATATTCAGAGTTGGGAAGGCTATAGCGGAATGGAATCCCATGGAATTATTTCACATAGCCATCTTTCTTTTGTATAAATTTTTCAATATTTACGACGAAATCCTCTTACTAGGATGGTTGTCTCCTTTGTACAAATATACTCATAGAAAGTTAATACAAATACTTTTCCCAGAAATTTGTGTCGTTTCCTTTTTCTTTTCTCTTACACTAGTTGTTTTATTTTGAGAAACGTCCAATGTTTTGTTAAATAGACATATGCATTTGAACATAATCATTTCCTTATGAATTAAGAAAAAGGATTACTGATAGGTTGAAGGTGCAGTTGGATATCTTGATACCCTTTCAAAGGAAATCCCCAGGAGATTTGGAATCCATATCCCCAGCAAGCCTTGAAGCTTATCCCCTGCAGAGTACGGATGTCTCTCCCGAGCTTTATTCAAAGTTATTCCTCACAAGGGCTTATAACTGGGTTATCCTCAGCTTATTGCCACGGAAGATCGCACTCGGCAAATTTCTTCCTATCCCCAGTGGAGTTCATCAGAGTTCCCCAACATAACTTATCAATACAATCCCCAGAGGAGTTTATATTTGTTATCCCCAGCCAGAGAATCCTCCAGAACTCAATTCCCCTCAGAGTTTAAGTTTCAGTATCCCCAGCGGAGCCAGACTAGTGAACCTTCTCCCCACGGAGATACTTCCCACCAAACTGAAGATTCTCAGTCTTACCTCCCCAGCATGAGTCTACCAGATTCTAAAATCCCCAGTAGACATCATCAGAAATTCTCTTACCCTGCAAGCCACCAAGGAAATTCCAAGTCCCCGCAAATGGTTCTAAGGCCCCTCAACGATTGAAGGACTGGTATTCCCCAGGCAAATTTGAAGACTTTCAGTTTTCAGTTCCTCATTGTATATTCGAAGTTTCTCCAGTAAAGGTCTCCTCAAGACAGAAATTCCCCAGAAGATTGGTATACAACCCAAGCTCCTTATTCCCCAGCAACAACCAAGGAATTATTCTTCCCGGCAGCAGTCAAGATGCTTTTATCTTCAGCCATCTCGGATTCATCTATCCTTTGCAAGACAGCTCTCCAGCTTACATGCGCATTCATTTACATTCATATCATATAACATACATTGCATCATGCATCATGACATTGCATACAACTAACCCTTTACCTTTTCAGGTAAGATCAGTCGACAGACAAAAATCATTATCTGCCGAGATTCTTTCCAGGAATAGTTCAGATGTGACCCAGACATGGCAACATTCTGATGCTTATTCCAGGTTCATCCAGATACAGTTTTACACGAGCTCATCATCAGGAAACCCTACACCGGTTCCTCCTCAACTCCAAGATTTTTGAAAACAGTTCACGGGTTCTCCAAGTAACGGATGTTAACCTATCGCTTGTTCAGTTTCTTCTCAAGACTTCTGAAAACAGTTTATGGATTCTTCCCAACAACGGATGTTAATCTATCGCTTGTTCAGATGCAACTTTTGAAAACAGTTTACGGACGCTTCCCAACAACGGATGCTGCTCTATTGCTTATTCAACTCCAAGATTTCTGAAAACAGTTCACGGGTTCTCCAAGTAACGGATGTTAACCTATCGCTTGTTCAGTTTCTTCTCAAGACTTCTGAAAACAGTTTATGGATTCTTCCCAACAACGGATGTTAATCTATCGCTTGTTCAGATGCAACTTTTGAAAACAGTTTACGGACGCTTCCCAACAACGGATGTTGCTCTATTTCTTATTCAACTCCAAGATTTCTGAAAACAGTTCACGGGTTCTCCAAGTAACGGATGTTAACCTATCGCTTGTTCAGTCTCTTCTCAAGACTTCTGAAAACAGTTTATGGATTATTCCCAACAACGGATGTTAATCTATCGCTTGCTCAGATGCAACTTTTGAAAACAGTTTACGGATACCTCCAGATATGGATGTTAATCTATTGCTTGTTCAGACCCCAGTTCAGAGTTGGTCCTAAACACGGACACCTTTCTGATACTCATTCCAGATGGCATCTTTAAGCCCATCCCTGACAAGTTTCTGTCACTCCTCCCGATGGCATCGTTAAGCCCATCTCCAAATGGCATCTCTAAGCCCATTCCCCCATCCATTGCTTTGACGAGTGCAAATTTAAGGGCACTCTAGTGTCCAATCTCATTTTACCCTCGAGTCACGAAAGGCAAACTTGCCTATCTAACTCTTCGGATTCAAGAAGATTTAACAGGGGCAACTATTGTACCCCAAAATTTTCCCTCCCATTTCTCATTGATTTCTCATCACTAAGCCCTTGGAGCTCAAGATCCAGTTAGGGTTTCATCTGCTCAAGACTTCTCCTTGCATTGTTGACCCAAATTAGGGTTTGTGTTTGCACAAAGATGTTTTGACCAAAATTGCCTAAGATGACTTTCATGCTTCATATTGGACTCCCAAGTTTATCCATACCAAGTTTCAAGTCTTGATTCTAAATTTTGCCAAGTCAATTGGACAGTTGACCTAGAAATCAGCTGTATTGGGGAAAAAGTCAACTGTGGCCAATTGACAGTCAAATCTCATGAAAATTGACCCACATCAACATTATGAACTCACATGGACCATTTGATCAAGTTTGGATCACAATTCCACAAGAAATTTGATCAGATCACCAAAAGGGCAAAATGGTCATTTTTAGGGTTTTGACTGCACAAAGGCAATTTTTGACTGTTTGACCTAGCCAATGGAAAACCAAGCTCACATATGGACTCAAGGACCCCATGGAATTTTCTTGACATACTCAACAAGTTCAAAAGATCCCAAATACACAAGATTGGCAGTTGAATTTCCCAGTCAATTGGTCAATTTTGACTGTATACTGAAAAGTCAAACTTTGACTTTTTGGTCAAAATCAAGTGTCAAGATTCATTTTTCATTAAAACATGACAAATCATGAAACTTGTTCATCAAGAAATCAAGAATTACAAATTAGGGTTTGAAATGAAGATTTTTCATAACTTAGAATTTTTCTAAGTTATGAAAAACCCTAATTTTTTCCTAACTTTGCCCCACTTTCTCACCAAGATTCATTTGGATTCAAGCAAAAGTCAAAACATGAAAGTTGTAGCCTATTGCAAAATCTACAACTTTGAGTCACAAAGTTTTCCCAAAAGAAGCTTGTATCTCAAGTTACAATTTTTGGAACAAGGGTACCAAACCATTCTTAACTTAGAGAAAATTTGACTTATTTTAGGCAGGATTTTTACCTAACTTCAAGACCATTTTTCACATACTTCCACTTGGAATTTCAATTTGCATTTCAAAGATGGATTGAAGTACACATTCCAAGCTTTCCAAAATGTCCAAGAACTCATCAAACAACCTCATGGTTAGAGAGAATCGAATTTGGCAATATGGGAAAAACTCACTTTTGTTATGGCCAATTTCCATGTTCATACACTTAGGCAATTTTCAAATCAGCATGCATTTCTTGATTACAGGCCCTAAATATCTTTTACACTCATAAATTTAATGCAAACTCATTGTGCCAAGACCATATGTTTTGTGTTCAAGCATTGCATAATGGTTTAGTCCCAAAATAGATAAAGCATTTTAACCATTTTTGCAAAAGTGAACTTTATGTCAATTAACAATCCAAGCAAGGACAGTGCAAATCTCTTTGGCACAAGTTATTAGACTAATTACACTGATCAAGACCAAGGTTTGCAGCACATTAGGGGGGCCTCTATCAGTCTAGAAGTACACTTGACCTTTTCTTGCTTAAGTGTGAAGAAACATAACATTTTGTACACAACTCTCATTTTCCTATAAACCAAGCTTAAGCAAACTTGTCAAACACTTTCTAATCATCAAACCCAAGCTGAAACACGAGCTATCCACCTCCATTGCCCTCTCAAACACATAATCACTATCAAACTGTCCAAACAGAGCACCTGCTGCAGATTGAATCCCACAACTCATTTCCATCGTGCATTCTTGCTAAAACCAGTTCAAACACTTTCCTTACCATCAATCCAAACTACCCAAAGCATTAGAAGTGAACTGTAACTCCTCTAATCAGTTTGGCCATTTTCATTTCTTCCTCTTGCAGGTTGACTTCTGCAGCTTGATACATAAGGTTTCAAGGCATACCAAGTATTGGAATAGCATCCTCACACTTCAAGCAAGCTGTACAAATCATCATCTTGCCCTGAAAGCTCCTCCATTGCCAGACACGATTCCAACTGAACAGGTATATTTATGAACGTCTAACTCTCAATGTAGGCATTGTTAGCTCTAGGTTTGTGAATAAAAAGTGTTCTACTCATGCCCCTGAAACTGTACATACCTTTACTTTCCATTTATTTTGCATATGCTGTGAGAATTTAAGGTCTGAACATTGATAAAAAGTTAGGTTAAGATTTGGGAATGGAGAAATTCTCTCTCATTTCTGAGAGTTAGAGGAGTTCTTTACATGTCCAGAATCGTGGCTTGATGATTAACATTTCTTATATTGTAAGTTTGTGCTAAAAGTCCAAGAATCCAGGTATTTGAATCAGTGTTCCAAGCGCGCGTTTTTGACAAAGTTTCTGGCTGGAGGTTGAAGAAGCTCCACGTGGGCTGGGCCTGTTTTGTTATTTCTTTTCACACCATGTTTTTACTTTTACACCCCCTTGGCCCATTATGTTTATTTTTATGTTTTTTTGACTTTTTCTTTTTTGTTCTGACTTATTTTTTTTTTAATAATATTAAAAATATAAAAAATATTTTTCACACCATTTTTATATTTTTTAGGCATTTATTTGTTTATATTGATATTTGTATGTAAATAAATACATAATACTTTTTTTAGAATATTAGGAATAAATACCAAATACATTCATTTTTTTCATTTTTTATTTTATTTTATCTTCTGAAAATATTTGATATAAAATATACCTTTTTTATAAATATTAAATATTATTATTTTTGTACATATAATATATATTTAGTAAATAATAATAATACATCTATATTTATTAGAATATTTAGGTAAAAAAATATGAAATATATACATTTTATTTTTATTAATATTTGACATTAAAAATACCTTTTTTTACAAATGTATTTCATTTTTATTTTATTTTTGTATATAATAAATAAACATTGTACATATTAAATAAATAATACCTTTTACCTAATAAAATTAGAGTTTTACCCTAAACATGAAAACACCCAAAAATTAATACTTTTTATTTTGTTTACTTGACATATAAAAATACTCTTTTCCATACACATAGAAACATTTTTTTTTGCATCTTGCATGTTTATTTTATTTCCATTTAATTTGTGCAATTAAATATCTTGTAAATAATTCCAAATTGATGTAATAGCTAGGTTTAAATTCCTTGTCAAATACCCCCCATTTGAACATTTGTACCCCCCCTTCCCGTATTGTGTTGTAATAGCTTAGGAACTTTAATTTTCGCAGTTTAAAGTTTTTCTAAATATACCATGATAGAATTAGGGTTTGTATGCAAATAAAAACAACAAAAATAGTTTGACCTAATTTCAAGATAATCAAGCATGAAAATGGACAACACTAATCACACTTGCACCCTAGGGTATTCCACTTGTTGCCTTCAATAAATGGGCCATATTGCATGTTAGGTTTCTTTGGGCAAAACAAAAACAATCAAATGATCATAGTCCCTCGATGACGCTTTCGGAAGTTGCCTAAAAAATGATCAAGTCCCTTAAAGAAAACATTGCCCAAAGATACTTGGCACCATTGCAATTATGGTCTAAACGATGACCCGCGCCCGTCCCTTTCACATCCTAACACAAGATTGTCCACCAAATGCAATGGTGGAACAAAATTGTTAAAAGGGTTAAAACATAGCAAAAATCTTTGAGAACTTTAGGGTAGATAGCTCTTAAGTACTTGTCACCTTACAAAACAAAAACACTTGCCTATTTTTCAAACCACACTTTCAAAACAACTTTCAAAAAAACCTTGAAACATCTTTTCAAAAAGACAAACACCTTTTGTAAAACATTCGAGTAAAGAATTGTTACAAGGGTAGCCTAGACAAGGCATATTTTTCAAAACATTTTCAAAACCACGCACAAAGCACCATTTCAAACAATTTAAAAACCAAGGTAAGTTGATCTAAGCAAGTACCTAAGAGCCCATGGATAACCATGGATAGAAAGGGTGCTAATACCTTCCCTTTCTATAATCTACTCCCCGAACCCAAGAAAATATCTCAAAGGTTTTTGCTGTGCTTTTTAAACCTTTCCTTAGGATAAAATAAAAAGTCGGTGGCGACTCTTGCTCAACCGAAACATTTGCGAAAACAAACACAAAAACAATAGTCAGTTTTCCCACCGTACCACACTTAGAAAATTCTAAGTTATGAAAATTTTCAATTTCAACCCCTAATTTGCAATTTTGGGTTTCTTGATGAAAAAGTTTCATAATTTGACACATCTTGATGAAAAATGACCCTTGGCACTTGATTTTGACCAAAAAGTCAAAGTTTGACTTTTCAGTATACAGTCAAATTTTGATCAATTGACTGAAAAATTCATCTGTCAATCTTATGCATTTGAGATCTTTTGAACTTGTTAAATAGGTCAAGATAATGTCATTGAGTCCTTGAGTCCATGGTTGAGCTTGACTTTGCCATTAGCTAGGTCAAACAGTAAAAAATTGCCTTTGTACAGTCAAAACCCTAAAAATGACCATTTTGCCCTTTTGGTGATCTGATCAAATTTCTTGTGGAAGTATGGTCCAAACTTGATCAAATGGTTCATATGAGTTCATAATATTGATGTGGGTCAAAATTCATGAGGTTTGACTGCAAATTGGCCACAATTGACTTTTTCCCCAATACAACTGATTTCTAGGTCAACTGTCCAATTGATTGGGCAAAAATTTGATTCAAGGCTTGAAACTTGGTATGGGAAAACTTATGAGTCCATCATGAAGTATGAAAGTCAATTTGGGCATTGAAGGCCCAAAAATCCCTGTGCAAACTCAAACCCTAATCTAGGTCAACAGTACAAGGAGGTGTCTTGAGCAGAGCAAACCCTAGCTTAATCCTGAGTTCCAAGAGTCTTGTGATGAGAAATGTTGATAAAATGAGAGGGAAAATTTTGGGGTACAACAATTGCCCCTGTTCAATCTTCTTGAACCTGAAGAGTTAGATTGGCAAGTTTGCATTTCGTGACTCAAAGGTAAAAAAAGGATTGGACATTAGAGTGCCCGTAAATTTGCACTCGTCAAAATATTATTGAGGGAATGGGCTTAAAGATGCCATTTGGAGATGGTAGAATCTTGCTGGAGATGGGCTTAAAGATGCCATCTAAGATTTTTTGTTGGACTGGAGTGTATCCGAGCTGTAACTGTATTTGATCTTTGAATGAATATAAGAATGACTGTCGTGTCTGGAGTGTATCTGTATTCTGAATGGGTAACAGAGAAACATCTGTATATGGAGAAACTGTGTGCTGGGGATAAATTTTGAATGAGTGACAGAATGGCAACCGTGTTTGGAGCGTATCTGGACTGTATCTGAAGTTGAGATCTGTATGAGTAGTAGAATGACTTCCGTGTCTGGAGTGTATCCGTACTGTAACTGGGATCTGAATAAGTGACAGAATGACTTCCGTGGCGACTGCACTGGGGAGAATCAAACTTCTGGTGTAAGGGCCAGAAAGGCATCCGTGTTTGGAGCATATCTGAACTTTGAAGTTGATAGTTGAATCTGAACGAGAGACAGAATGGTCGTCGTGTCTGGAGCGTATCTAGTCTGTATCGGATTGCTGGAGTCTGAATGAGTAATAGAATGATTGCCGTGTCTGGGGTGTATCCACACTGTATTTTGACTTGAAATTATGAATGAGTAATAGAATGACCGCCGTGTCTGGGGTGTATCTATACTGTATCTGAATAGTTATTAACGATAGTCTTTTAATCTTATCCTGAAAAGGGTAAAATGTTAGTTAAAACACAAAGTCATGTTGCATGATATGTATGATGCAATGAACTGTGTTTCATCAATGTTTATGATATGTGAATGTAATGGATGTGTATGTAAGCTGATTAGTTGTCTTGCTGAGGAAAATAAATCCCTGATAACTGGAGATAACGAAATCTTTGACTGCTGCCGGAGAAAGTAAATTCCTGACCGATGCTGAGGATCCAAAAATATTTGATTGTTGAAGATGAGAAATCCTTGCTGACTGCTTGGGGATTAACAAGAGCTTTAGCAACTTCTGCGGGGAATGAGAGTCCTTCATGACTTTCCTGGGAAATAAAGGAAAACTCTGAAAATCTCTACTGGGGAATTAAAACCTGGGAGGCTTCTGCTGGAGAAATGAGACCGAGAATCTTCGATCTGCTGGGAAATAACTCTGTGGGGAGAATGCTTACTCAGCCGGTGAAATCAGGAGCTTGGGTTGTACGCCAATCTATTGGGGAAGTTGGGGAAAGCTGAATGGTTCCCACTGGGGATTGATAGTTGGAAATTGACTTTGTTGGGGAAGAAGGTTTAGAATATTCTAGCTTCACTGGGGGTCTTGAAGCTTAACTCCGCTGGGGACATGTACTCCAAGGTTTTAGCTTGTTGAGGATCTGAATGACATATTCTAGGGGATTTCTTCTGGAATAGCACAAGGATATCTTCCTACACCTTTAACTTACCAGTAATTATCCTTTCTCAATTTCGTTTTATTTTTAAGCAGTGATTATATTCAAATGCATATGCCTATTTAACAAAACATTGGACATTTTCAAATAAAACATAAGTATAAAAAGAAAGGAAATGCAAGCAAATTTTTGCACTTCGAAGTATCTTTGTATTAACTTTTGTAAGTATCTTTGTACAAAGGAGACGGACATCCTAGTAAGAGAATGTTGTCATAAATTGAGAAAAAATTTATACAAAAGAAAGATGGTTATGTGCAATAATTCCACGGGGTTCCCATTCTGCTATGGTCTTCACAACTCTGAGTATCTTGTCCATTCGTTGCTTCGTCCGCCGATGATTGGATTGATAAGAAGCTTGGAGCTTGTTGGTGAAGAGATTATCCTTAAAGTGATCCAACGAGACATAGTCATACGCTTTAATTCCCTAACTTTTGCCTGGACCGCCCTTTCGGGTTTTCAGTCCACCGGGAAACCCTTTTTTGCCCAAGTCACCCTTTCAGGTTTTCAACTTGCCAAGTGTACAGATTTTGTGTATTTATCCCTAATTTTTGCCTGAACCGCCCTTTCGGGTATTCGATTCACCGGGATGCCCATTTTTGCCCAAGTCTCCCTTTCGGGTTTTCAACTTGTCGGGTTTTTTTATGCGTAGTATCTTTTGACTATGCCTGCGTTCACAGGGTGTGGAAAATCATCGTCGTCCATGGTGGTCAGAATCATTGCCCCACCAGAAAAGATGCTCTTGATCACAAATGGTCCTTCGTAAGTAGGAGTCCACTTTCCCATGGGATCACTTTGCGGTAAGATGATCCGCTTGATTACAAGATCTCTGACTCGATATACTTGATGCCTGACTTTCTTGTTGAAAGCCTTGATCATCCGTTTCTGATACGTCTGACCATGACAAACAACAGTAAGTCGTTTCTCGTTGATCAAATTAAGTTGATCAAGTCGGGTCTGAATCCAATCGTCTTCACTCAAACCAGCATCCTTCATAATCATTAAGGAAGGAATCTGAACTTCCATAGGTAAAACAGCTTCCATGCCAT
This sequence comes from Vicia faba, assembly GCA_948472305.1. Taxonomy (NCBI): domain Eukaryota; kingdom Viridiplantae; phylum Streptophyta; class Magnoliopsida; order Fabales; family Fabaceae; genus Vicia; species Vicia faba. The sequence goes on from OX451740.1 coordinate 370,250,870, forward strand.
ATACCAAAGAAAAGGGGGTTGCCCCTGTTGAAGTATGCGCCGTGGTACGATATCCATGCAGAGCAAACGGTAATATCTCATGCCAGACTTTGTAGGTGACTGTCATTTTTTGAATGATTTTCTTGATATTTTTGTTCGCGGATTCAACAGCACCATTCATCTTTGGCCGATAGGGAGATGAATTGTGATGATAAATCTTGAACTGTTCGCACAGAGCGGTGATCATAGTGTTGTTCAAATTTGTACCATTGTCCGTGATGATCATGTCGGGGATATCGTACCGACATATGAGATTCTGCTTGATGAAGCGGGAAACCACATTCTTTGTAACGGAGGCAAAGGAAGCTGCTTCGACCCATTTGGTGAAGTAATCAATAGCCACCAGGATGAAGCGATGTCCATTGGATGTCGTGGGCTTGATCTCTCCAATCATGTCAATGCTCCACATTGCAAACGGCCAAGGAGCTGTTAGAAAATTGAGAGGAACATGAGGAATGTGCACTTTGTCGGTGTAGACTTGACATTTGTGGCAAGTACGGGAATGTTGATGACAATCAGCTTCCATGGTAGACCAGTAGTAGCCTGCCCTTAGAATCTTCTTAGCCATTGTATGTCCGCTCAGGTGGGTGCCAAATGTACCACTATGTATCTCGGTCATGATCAACTCTGCTTCAACCTTATCCACACAACGAAGTAGAACACAATCATGGTTGCGCTTATAAAGGATGCCATTTCTCAGGAAGAACTTGGCAGCAAATCTCCTTAAGAACTTTTTGTCATTGACGGAAGCTCCTTCAGGGTATTCTCGAGTCTGGAGATACCTTTTGATTTCATGAAACCAGGGTTGTTCCACTACTTCTTCGGTATTAATCTCATGAAAGTGCGCAGGTTCGTCCATTCGCTCGATGGTGATTTGGGGAGCCTCGTTATTCCAATTGAGTTTAAACATGGAAGACATTGTAACCAGAGCATCTGCTAGCTGATTTTCTTCTCGCGGGAAGTGCTCGAAAGTAATTTGCTCGAAATGAGGTAACAATGTCAAGGCATGTTCTTTGTATGGGATAAGATTAGGATGTCTAGTGTCCCACTCTCCTTTGATTTGACTGATAACCAAAGCCGAGTCCCCAAATACGACCAAAGATTTGATTCCCAAGTTTATAGCAGCCTTGAGACCAAAGATGCAAGCTTCATATTCAGCCATGTTGTTGGTACAGCTGAAGAAAAGTCGGGCAGTGAAGGGTGTATGGCAACCTTCCGGAGAAATGAGTACCACACCGATATTGTTGCCAAGTGCATTTGAAGCACCATCAAAGTACAGGGTCCATTGGGATCCTTGTTCAGGTCTGTCATACGGTCCGTTACCTTCAATGTTGTCCAATGTCATGATGTCCTCGTCAGGGAAGTCGAATCTCATAGATTGGTAATCTTTGACGACTTGATGAGCTAGATGGTCAGCTAGTACACTCCCCTTTATAGCTTTTTGGGTAGTATACTGGATATCATACTCAGTCAGGATCATTTTCCATCTAGCGATTCTTCTAGATAAAGCAAGCTTCTCGAAGATATACTTGATCGGATCCATCTTGGAAATCAACAAAGTGGTATGAGTCAACATATACTGCCTTAGCCGGCGAGCAACCCATACCAAAGCGCAACAATTTTTCTCGAGCAGTGAGTAGCGAGTCTCACAGTCGGTAAACTTTTTGCTAAGGTAATAAATGGCATTCTCTTTTCGGCCAGACTCGTCATATTGGCCTAGTACGCACCCCATTGAGTTATCCAAAACAATCAGATACATGATTAATGACCTTCCTTCGACGTGTGGCATCAAGATAGGAGGTTCCAGTAAATACTCCTTGATCTTATCAAAAGTGACTTGACAATCATTGTTCCATTCAACTACCTAATCTTTCTTCAACAGCTTGAAGATTGGCTCACAGGTAGATGTTAGATGAGAGATGAACCTTGCAATATAGTTTAAGCGTCCCAAGAAACCTCTAACCTCCTTTTCAGTGCGGGGGGAAGGCATTTCTTGTATAGCTTTAACTTTAGCAGGATCAACTTCAATGCCTTTGTTGCTGACGATAAATCACAAAAGTTTACCAGACCTGACTCCAAAGGTGCACTTTCTTGGGTTCAGTCTAAGCTTATACTCCTTCAACCTGACAAACAACTTTTGCAGATGATCAAGGTGTTCTTCTTCTGTCTGTGATCGGGCTATCATGTCGTCTACGTAAACTTCAATCTCATGGTGTATCATGTCATAAAACAAAGCTACCATGGCGCGTTGATAGGTTGCCCCGGCATTCTTCAATCCGAATGGCATCACTTTGTAGCAGAAGGTACCCCATTGCGTGACAAAAGTAGTTTTCTCCATGTCCTCAGGGGCCATTTTGATCTGGTTGTATCCCGAGAATCCATCCATGAAGGAAAATACCTTGTGTTGAGCTGTGTTGTCAACCAATATGTCGATATGTGGCAGTGGAAAATCGTCTTTAGGGCTAGCCCTGTTTAAATCCCTATAGTCCACACACATTCTGACTTTGCCGTCCTTCTTAGGTACGGGCACAACGTTAGCAACCCATTATGGATAGGAAGTAACAGCCAGAAAGCCAGCGTTAAATTGCTTCATCACCTCAGCTTTGATCTTCTCAGACATGTCAGGCCTCATTCGGTGGACCTTTTGCTTGACCAGTGGACAGTCTTCTCTTGTAGGGAGACGGTGAACCACGATATCTGTGTCTAATCCCGGCATGTCTTCATAGGACCAGGCGAAGATTTCAACATATTTGTTCAACAACTGCACTAAGCGCTCTTTGACACCTGGTTCCAGGTTGGCATCCACCTTAATCTCTTTCTTGTCTTCCTCTGTTCCCAAGTTGATGGTTTCTAGCAACTCTTCATGAGGCAGAATAACCCTCTCTTCTTGTTGCAAAAGTCTGGACAACTCTCCCGGCACTTCACAGTCTTCGTCAACTTCGTACTCAGCATGATTGACCAAATCTTCAGAGTCACCGAAGGCTAAAGCATAATAGTCACCCATGGAATCCGGAGTGGATGGGTACCTGCATTTTGTGAGTGTGGGTATGTGTAAGGGATAGCCATCCTTAAACAAAACAAGATGCAAAAGGAACTAAAATGAACACAACAGTTTATAGATGAAAACGTACAATGATTCATTAAAACATGGCATATGATAATGAAGAAAATCAAGCCCTTACAAATGGACCTATATGCCCCGGGCAAGGCATAAGGTGAAAATAGTGTACAAATTGTTTAGTTATTACAGACCAAAATAAGAAATTGTTCAAAGATAAATTACTGGTTGATGAAAGTGATGGGAATAAAGTCCTTCGCTTCCCAGTTGCTTAATCCTCCTTCGACGGTTGGAAAGATCCAATCTTCAAAGTTGTCTTCTTCATCATCATCTTCTAAGGCATTAATTCTGTGGTGAGTGATTTTTACGGGTGGTCCTCCAGCCTTGGAGCGACGCATAGCTTTCTGGCCAGCAGCAGTAAAACCTAGTCCGAACTTGTCCATCTTATGGGGAAAATCAGGCAGTTGCCCCCACACTGTACTCCTTCCTTCTTTGATTACAGCCTCCACATCCTTGAGAGATGCCATCCTAGACACAGGCTTGGAAACGATAGACACATCAACCATTGTCTTTGCAACTGTGACTTCAAGAGGAACCTCTTCAAAATGTTGGAAAGGCGTTTCTATGAACTCGCCATCCAACTCCACATAGCGGAAGGAGTTGAGGTGACTTATCATGTACTCTTCCTCATTGTGAACCGTTATAATCTTACCTTGAACAGGATACTTTAGCATTTGGTGTAAAGAGGAGGTAACTGCCCCAGCATAGTGGATCCACGGCCTTCCCAACAAGCAAGAATATGAAGGACGGATGTCCATCACATAAAAGGTGGAGTTGAAAATTTATGTGCCCACTTTGATATGAATGTCCACTTAACCATGAACCATGCTCTAACCGTCGAAGGACATGTGCAAGTGTGGTTCCCCTGCATTCTACTGAGACATGCAGCGCATCGTTGTGCTTCCTTCCCTTGGGGTTCAAATCAGCATCGGAAAAACCAAGACCATTATCAGCAGTAAGGCTGGCCACGCACTCTTGAAACTGGTCAGCCGAAGTTTCTTGAGGCACGTGTGCCGTCTTTAAAAATTTGATTAAGGCCTTAGCATGAGCCTCGGAGCAGAGTAGAAGAGCCAACATGGAGATTTTGGAAGGGGTCTTCCCTAGCTGTTCCACGATGTCGTAGTCGCTCTTTTTGATTATCTTTAAGATTTCTTCCATTTCTTTCTGGGTGGTTTCGGGGATTACCACAGTCTGAGCCTTCATCCTGACAGGCGCTTCTAGTATCCCCTTACCCTTATCGGTAGTATCAACAGAGGGTCTAACTTCAGGAGTATCCAATTCTTCAATTATCGGGCCTTGCATAGATGGCTTAACAGGCACAGAAGCTTTCGAGGGTCCGAAAACTGCTCGGGGGGAGCAATCTCCGGAGAGAAAATCCGTCCGCTGCGAGTTATCTTCCTTGTTCCCGCAATGTTACCTATATCAGGGGTTTCATCATCAGAGTTCTCTTGGACTGATTCAATCTGTTTGATACCATGATAGAAGATTTCTCCTCCGTAGTTCCATGGTATCGTCTTGTTGTATTCATACGGGACAGGCCCCGGCATGGTGATTTTTAACGGCACAAACTTAGGATCAGGCGTAATCTTGACAGGCCTTTTGCAAGCCTTGGGAAGATTGTCGGAGATGGTTATTATTGCAATGTCATTGGTTGAAGTAACAAAGGTAGCAGGAGTAACAGGAGTGAAGGTATCAAAAAGAGTCTTTTGGAAGAGTATCTCTTGGATATCCATCAGGCGTTGGATGCCTGATTTCAACATTGGGCAGTCAGCTCGTATGTTTAAACAAAAGTAACAGTCTTTTCCACAGCCTAGGAATATCCCGGCTCTCATCAAATTCACTTTAATCACTGGTAACGGAGTCAAAAGGTCAGCAACATTGGTAACATGAAGGTCTTCCATAACGGCATGAGCATTATGACCGTGCTTGGGCATCGGGGCAGAAATCACATTTGGATTTTCGGGCGCATCGAATTCTACTTCCTTGGCGTCGATCAGGTCTTGGATTTTGCTCTTAAGAGCCCAACAGTTGTTGGTATCATGCCCTACACTGTCAGAGTGGTAAGCACACTTTGCATTGGAGTGGTAATAAGGGGAAGAGGTATTGGGGTTCTTTGGTGCTTCCTTCAAATTGGTAAGATTCGGCTTTAGCAAATGAGGGAGTACTTGAGCCAGTGTCATGTTGATTCGGGTGAACTGCCGTTGTGGCCTTTCTACTCGTTGTTGATTAGATCTTGGTTGATTGCTGCGAGGTTGATCATTTGAAGAGTTTTGGATCATCACAGCCCCTACAGTTGGCCGACGCTTGGTTCTTCCTTAGCTTTTCTGAGAATAAACAGCAGAAGCTTCCTTCTTAGCTGGGAAGGTCTTCTTAATAGCAGTGGACGCGGAGGCATCTTTCTGAATCTTACCACTTTTAATGTCGGCCTCGACCCTTTCGCCGGTCAAAATTAATTTGGTGAATCCCGCGGAGGAACTCCCAATTAAATGATTGAAGAAAGGGCCAGACAGGGTCCCTAAAACCATGTCAACCAACTCTCTATCCGACAATGGTGGCTGCACCCTTCCAGCCAGATCACGCCACTTCTGGGCATACTCTTTAAATCCTTCATTATAAGCCATACCCATACTCTGCAGTTGAGTACGAGTAGGTGCTAAATCAGCGTTGTATTGGTATTGTCGGTAGAAAGCAGCAGCCAAGTCTTTCCAGTTGTGAACCTCTGATCTCTCGAATGATAGAACCAGTCCAATTGTGTGCCTAACAAACTATCTTGGAAAAAATGGACCCAAAGATCCTTATCAGATGAGTGGGGTTGGATCTTTTGGACGTAGGATCTTAGATGCATCTTTGGACACGACAGACCGTCATACTTGGCAAATGTAGGAACTTTGAACTTGGAAGGAATGACAATCCCAGCGACCAATCCTATTTCTTCGAAATCTAAACCAGGTACCCTTTGCAATTTCATGGCTGCCAACCGATCCTAAAGATTTTTAAACTTAACATCCGTCGGGGGATATTATTGTTCGGAGTAATCTTCGTCTTCTTCCTCTTCCTCTTCTTCTCCTCTAACTTCAGATTCATAAGGCATTGCAGTTCCTTTTCCTTTACCAGCCCCTTCATCAGATGTCGAGGGGAACTCGAGAACTTTTCTAGCATTGCTTTCAAACCTTCTTCCCATGATGACTACACCAGGTCTTTTCTTCTTTTTCTCTTTATCTTTCTCCAACAGTGCTTTAAGGTCCTCTTGACCCTTTTCTAAGGTCATGAGGAGTTGTTGGAATTGAGAGTTCTGCGCTTGCAGATCCTTAACCGTCTGCTCCAAATCCATCTTGTTGTTGTAAACAGCAGAAAGATAAGGAAACCTGGTGTGAAGACCTGTTTATGCATATGATGAATGGTATGTTTATTCATGTATTGCATTCAAGGATTCAGAAATTCAAATTTGTTGCAAACAAAAAGAACACACGTCATATTAAGAAGAAATTTGTTAGTACATAAGTGCCCCATGGGCAAAATATTACAAAATTCTTAATGTAAAAATACATTGCGCATCCTTTTTGGTGCGATGTAAGTGTTGAGAGTTTCCTCCTCATGAAGACGGCGGGTAAGCTCCAAAACCTTCTTCTCACTGGCATAGAAGCTGGCTTCAAAAGTATTACGTTCTTCTTTGAGTTGGATCCAACTCTTTTGTAATTCTTCCAATGATGTTGGCATGTCCGGATGTAGGAGGGTGTATGGAACCTCTCCTTCCATAATAGGCTCTTTGATCACGGGGAGAATGTGAGGATATGGCATCATAAGATTCTGGGCGCGGGTTCGTACCCACTTGAGGCAAGGCTCAAGAGGGATGTAATTCTTGTGCCCAGTGTCTTACTATCCACTTTGTTGGACATCCTCCAAGCTCTTGATGAACCTTTGTCGAAGTCCTTGTGCATCGTTTTCGAAGTCGAAAACCAATTCAGGAATCAGCATGTCATGAGGGCCATCCCTTCGAGCATATCCAAACTGTCTTAGAGCTAAACATGGGTTATAGGTTATGCCTCCCCTAATGCCAAGTAGTGGGACATTAGGGAATTCCCCACAACGATCATTGATGATGACATTTTCTCTGGACCGAGAACACCAATGAACATCAGAATGTGTGAGGGTCATCAACCATGGTGACCACCTTAAACCCTGCTCATTCTCCAAAACTGATTGTGGAAGGTGAGAATAAACCACCTTGCTAGGAGAGGAGTACAGCACATGAGAACACCTCTTTTCCTCATTGTTCGTGTGTAAAATGAGTGTAGGATGTCCCCATGCAATGTAGGCACAGGGTTCCGAGATATGAAAATCTTGACAGCATTCACATCTATAAGCTGATCAGGGTTTGGGAACAAAACCAACCCATAGATGAGAAGTGATACAATCTCCTCAAAAGCTTGTAGATCTAGAGAATTCCAGCATTCTTGTGCCTTCTCCAACAGGAACTTTGCCAAGAAACCCTTGACACCACTTCTGGTTTCCCAATGACCCTTGATATCAGATGGTTGCAAGTGTAATGCTTGAGAAACATCTTCAGGCTTTGGTTCTTTTTCCGTACCATTGTAGGGTATTTGATGAGGAATAGGAATCCTCAGGAGTTGAGAAAATTCCTCCAAAGTAGGTACTAGTTGGTAATCAGGGAATGTGAAACAGTGGTGTAGGGGGTCAAAGAACTGGAAGAGAACTTTCACCATGTCTTCTTCAATGTTGGAGTTGACCAAGCTGAGAAGTCTACCATGTCTTTCACTGAAAAGAGAATTCTCGGGAATCCTGGATGTAAGCTCCTTGAGTTGAGGAGGGATTCTCACAAGGTTGACTTGCATTGTTTTCCTGCGAAGAGATTCCATGACCTACAAAACAAGAACAAAGATGAAGATCCAAACCCTTGAAATGGTTAGTGGATGCAAATGATGCTTTATGATGTTCATGATGTATGCACAAGCATATGGACAAACAAGTCACACAAGATCCGAGTTTCAGGCTTGCATGAGGTTTCATAGGTAAGTACCCTCTTGAAGTTAGTTGGCTCAACCTGTCCTATAAATAGTAACCGGGTTCTAAGGAGCTCAATATCACTGGATTGTTTTCTATATTCATTGTTTTGGTTTAGCCACTTAACTAGCGACCAAAATATTCCAAGAAAACAACCCTCAATGAGTGTAGTATCGAGTATCTACCAACTTCGGACTGCACCAAAGCCGGTCATCTCACTACTCCTAATAAAAGGCCAAGATGGTCAAGTAAGGTTCTAAGAGTTCATTAGTGCTTCATGACATCACTCAGTGGCCCCGTATTCTCTTTGATTGACTCAAAGGATACCGGTACTCACAAATATGTCGCACCAATATAGCTATTACTTCAACCATGTCGGTATACCCCACACAGTTTCCACAACGTATTGCTATTTACCTATGAATGTTTCCCAAATCCGGGTAGAGGATTTCAATCCCAAACAAGAGAACCAAATGTAAAGCAATCATAGCAATCAAGATAAGCATGCAAAGGTGATCTAAGCCCTAAGGTTACTCCATTTTTAAAGTTTTCCCCAGCAGAGTCGCCAGTTCTGTGATACGGTGGGAAAACTGACTTGAGGTTTTGCGTTTGTGTACGCAAATGTTTCGGTTTAGCAAGAGTCACCACCGACTTTTTATTTTATCCTAAGGAAAGGTCAAAAAGCACAGGAAAGACATTTGAGATGTTTTCTTGGGTTCGGGGAGTAGATTATAGAAAGGGAAGGTATTAGCACCCTTTCTATCCATGGTTATCCATGGGCTCTTAGTTACTTGTTTAGATCACTTGCTTTGCTTTTCAATTGTTTGAAATGGTGCTCTTTAATTGTTTGAAATGGTGCTTTGTGTGTGATTTGGAAAGATGTTTTGAAAAGAGGCCATCGTTGTGGCAACCTTTGTAATGATTCTTGTTTGAATGTATACAAAGGTGTTTTTGTTTTTGAAAGGTTTTCAATGTTTAAAAGTAGGGTTTTGAAATTGTGTTTGTGAAGTGTGTTTGAAGATAGCAAGGATGTTTTTGAAAGTTTTTGATCAAGTAACTAAGAGTTGTCTACCCTATTTTACTCAAAGATCTTTCTTATGTTTTTAACCCTTTTAACAGTGTTGTTTCACCATTGTATTTGGTGAACAACCTTGTGTCAGGATGTTAAACGGGACAGGCGTGGGTCATCGTATAGACCATGATAGCAATTGTGTCAAGTATTTTTGGCAATTTTCTTGAGGGACTTGATCATTTTGTTTAGGCAACTCAGATAGCGTCATCGAGGGACTATGATCTTTTGTTTTGTTTTTGTTTTGCCAAAGTACATGCATACCATGGCCCATTTTTGAAGGCAACAAGTGGATTGTAACCCTAGGGGTACAAGTGTGCGTTGTGTTTATTTTTCATGCATTTTTGTCTTTGATTAGGTCAAACTATTTGTTGATTTGGATTTTTGAATACAAACCCTAATTCTCTAATCATGGCATAATTGAAAGCATAAAAGTGCGAGAATTTAAATTCTAAGCAATTACAACATGATATAGGGAGGGGGTACAATTTTGAATAGGGGATTATTTTGCAAGAAATTTAAACCCTAAGTTATTACAACCAAATTGAATTTCTTTATAGAAATGATAAATAAGCAATATTTAAATAGACAATTAAATAAATGTGCAATATATTATACATAGGCAAGAAATGTTTTTATTTATTTTTATGTATGTAAAAATGTAATATTTAATGTGAAAAAGGTGTAAATAAATAAAATAAAAAGGTTGATTTTATTTAATTAAGGGGTAAACCCTAATTTTCCTTAAAGAAAATAATATTATATTATTTATATACAAAAAATATATTAATATGTAAAAAAGTAAAAATATATTGAGAAAAAGTGTTTTTTAGTATAAAATAACAATAAAAATAAAAATGTACTATTTTTAAATTTTTATTCTATGTTTTTAATAAAATAAAGTATATGTATATATATATATATATATATATATATATATATATATATATATATATATATATATATATATATATATATATATATATATATATATATATATATATATATATATATATATATATATATATATATATATATATATATATTCAAGAAAATATTTCCAATGTGAATAAAATTAAGAAATAAAAAATAAAAGTATTATTTGCATTATTTTTAAATTTAAACAAAATAATACAAAGGTATATAAAATGTTTTAATGCTAGTAATAATTAAAATAAATACCAAATAAATATAAAAAATTATGAAAATATTTTTTATGCATTTTTTATGTTTGGAAATAAAATGATAGAGTCAGAAATGAAATTAAAATGCAAAAATAATGAAAATACAAGAAGTTGGGTCAGGGGGTGTGAAACTGAAAAAGAAGGTGTTAGAAGCAAAAAGCCAAGCCCAGCCCATCAGCTTCATCTTCTTTCTCCAGACTTTTGAAAACGCGCGCCTATTGTACACAAACTCGTATGTCCTGTATTTGTGATCTTTTGACAAAACTCAAAACATGAAACTTGTAGAGCATCAAACCACGATTCTAACCATATAAAAAACTTGATCTAACTCTTAAAGACCAGAGAGAATTTCTCTGGCCCTAATTTCTAACCTAGTTTTTTCAGAAAGTTCATGGATGAAATTCTCTTAGCATGTTTAATATAAATGAAAACTGAGCATGTGTATGGTTTCAGGGCAATGAGTACTACATCTTTCATTCACAAACCTAAGGCTAAATGTTCCTAAATAGAGAGATAGAAGTTGATGAAAAACCTGTTTCAGTTGGATTCGAGTTGGACAATGCAGCAACTTTCAGTGAGGCCTGAGGTTCTTTTGAGTTTGCTTGATGTTCCCTGGACCTTTCCCAATGCTTAGTTTGTTTTGAAATGGCCTGAATCTCTCTACAGAACTCAACCTGCAAAGCTTCAAAACAAAAATGGTGAACACTGTAAATGGAGTTACAGTTGGCAATGGAGGTTTGGGATAGCTTGAGTGAGTTGAATGGAAGGTATTGGAACTGATTGCAAGCAAAACGCACGAGTGGAATGTGATTTGGCTTGTGATTTGCAGGTCCTGCACTGTTTTGGCAGAAAATGGTGCTTTTGGTGTACAAGGGTGTTTGAGAGGTTGCTAGCTCGTGTTTCTGACCTTAGGCAATGTGAGAAACTTGTTTTAAATGTTGGCTTCAGTTGAAAATATTAGATGTGAAAGTTATGGACTTTTTGCATAATGACTTGGTTTTGAAGCAAAAAGTAAGAGTTGACAATGCAAGGGTTGTACTGGCTTGTAAGCTAGCTGCACAAAGTGGTTGATCTTTGCCTGACATTAGGGAGCCTTGTTAGCAGCAAAGGGCTTGGTGTATGGCTCAAGAAATGAAACTTGACATAAAGCATGCTTTATGTAAATGGAAGTGTTATCTTTATGCCTAAAATGGAATTATTCATTGTATAATGCTCCCTTGATCAGAACAATGCCTCTAACCAATGTATTTGCATTCAATTTTTGAGTGTAAATTTGTTTAGAGACCTGTAATCAAGTACAAAGCTAGTTTGGTCAGATTTTGCAACTTGTATGAATATGTATTGGCCATGGTTACAAAATGAGTTTTTGCCAACTTCAAGCATTCGATTCTCCCTAACCACGAATGAGTTTGAGGAGTTCTTGGACAATTTGGAAATCTTGCAACAAGTACTATAATCCATCTTTGAAATGAAACTTGAGACTCTAAGTGGAACTATGTGAAAAATGGCCAAGAAGATGGGTCAAAATCTTGCCTAAACTAGGGCAAAATTTCTCTAAGTTAAAAGTTTTAGGGACCCTTGTTCCAAAAATCATAACTTGAGATCCAAGCTTCTTTTGAGAAAACTTTGTGAACCAAAGTTGTATACTTTGTGATGGAATACAACTTTCATGTTGTAAGTTTTGTTTGAATCCATTTGCATCTTGGTGAAATGTGGGACAAAGTTAGGAAAAATTAAGAAAATTTCATAACTTGGAAAAATTCTAAGTTATGAAAATTTTCAATTTCAAACCCTAATTTGCAATTTTGGGTTTCTTGATGAACAAGTTTCAAAATTTGACACATATTGATGAAAAATGACCCTTGGCACTTGACTTTGACCAAAAAGTCAAAGTTTGACTTTTCAGTATACAGTCAAATTTTGATCAGTTGACTGAAAAATTCATCTGTCAATCCTATGCATTTGAGATCTTTTGAACTTGTTGAATAGGTCAAGATAATGTCATTGAGTCCTTGAGTCCATGGTTGAGCTTGATTTTGCCATTGGCTAGTTCAAACAGTCAAAAATTGCCTTTGTACAGTCAAAACCCTAAAAATGACCATTTTGCCCTTTTGGTGATCTAATCAAATTTCTTGTGGAATTGTGGTCCAAACTTGATCAAATGGTTCATATGAGTTCATAATGTTGATGTGGGTCAAAATTCATGAGGTTTGACTGCAAAATGGCCACAGTTGACTTTTTCTCCAATATAGTTGATTTCTAGGTCAACTGTCCAATTGACTGGGAAAAAATTTGATTCAAGGCTTGAAACTTGGTATGGGAAAACTTATGAGTCCATCATGAAGTATGAAAGTTAATTTGGGCATTGAAGGCCCAAAAATCCCTGTGCAAACTCAAACCCTAATTTAGGTCAACAGTGCAAGGAGGTGTCTTGAGCAGAGCAAACCCTAGCTTGATCCTGAGTTCCAAGAGTCTTGTGATGAGAAATGTTGATAAAATGAGAGGGAAAATTTTGTGGTACAACACCGACCATCTATCTAGGATGGAAAATCTTAAACTTGAAGAGATACATATCAATGACGATTTTCCATATGAACATCTGGTAGCCCAAATAAGGTCTGAAAACTTAGCTGAAGAATGCCCTGAATTTTGCAACAATGACAAGACAATTAAAGTATTGGAAGCAGTATCTACTCAAATTTCACTTCCCTGGTATGTTGATTATGTCAACTACTTAGCAGCAAAAGTCATTCCACCAGATTTAACTTATCAGCAGAAGAAGAAATTCTTTCACGATCTCAAACACTATTATTGAGACGAGCCCTTACTATTCAAGCGAGCCCCCGATGGTATTTTCCACCGATGCGTTCCTGAGAGTGAAATAGAGAGCGTAATATCTCATTGTCATGAAGCCCCTTATGGTGGACACACTAGCACCTCAAATACATGCGTAAAAATCCTACAAGCTGGCCTTTATTGGCCCAGTCTATGGAAAGATGTCCATGCTACAATTATAAAATGTGACTGGTGTCAACGCACTGGTAACATATCTAGGCGCGATGAGATACCTCAAAAGGGTATCCTAGAAGTAAATATATTTGACATATGGGGAATTGACTTTATGGGACCTTTCCCATCTTCTTCTTCTGGCAATAATTACATATTAGTGGCAATAGATTACATATCCAAATGGGTAGAGGTTGTAGCCTCTCCAACAAATGATGCACAAGTAGTGATTAGGTTGTTCAAAAACATAATTTTTCCAAGATTCGATGTTCCAAGATTAGTCATCAGTGATGGTGGCTCACATTTCATTTCCAAAATTTTTAATAAACTCTTAGCAAACTATGGAGTCCGACACCGTGTAGCAACACCTTACCACCCACAAACAAGCGGGCAAGTGGAAATCTCTAACAGGGAGATTAAGAAAATACTTGATAAAACGGTTGCCACATCCAGGAAAGATTGGTCGCCTAAACTACATGAAGCATTATAGGCATACATAACAGCGTACAAGACACCCATTGGAACCACACCTTTCAAACTGGTTTATGGTAAATCATGCCATCTACCCGTAGAACTGGAACACAAAGCCTATTGGGCCATAAAAACCTTGAAACTAAGTTACATAGCCACTGGAGAAAAGAGAATTCTAGACATCCATGAATTGGAAGAGCTTAGGCTATATGCATACGAGAATGCCAAAATCTACAAGGAGCGAACTAAGAAATGGCACGACAGACGCATCTCTAGAAAAGAATTCAATAAAGGCAATATAGTACTCCTGTTTAACTCCAGACTCAAACTATTTCCAGGAAAACTTTGCTCTAGATGGTCAGGACCTTTTGAAGTTATTGAAATACTCCCAAGTTGCATTGTAGAAATCAAAGGAAAACCCAGCGATCTGTTTATTGTAAATGGGCAGCGTTTGAAGCACTACCACTGCATCGAGAATAGGGACTACTCAACTAGTTTGAGATTTATATAGATGTCGATTGAGTCACCAAAATAGATTTTTGATTTTTAATATAGGTCGAGCTTTCGACGTTAAACAAAGTGCTTTGTGGGAGGCAACCCACCATTTTTATTAAAATTTTATTTACTAAAAGTTTTTTTTTATGTTTCTCTTAAAAATTTCACAAATTTTTTCTGTTTTTTACTTCTTTTCCATTTTTAGGCATTAGGCCGATGCTGATTTAAAACTATTTTCAGATTAACCAACATGATTCACATTTCTTTTTCTTCACTGGTTTTCGCTATGGACTTTTTTGACACTATTCCTGTCACCTTCATGGGTGATGCTCAGCAGAAGCGTTATGAGATGCTTTCTCCGAGAGAGATGTATCTCACCATCTTTGTGCACGACCCCATATTGTCTGCATTGGGCATCAAGGAAAGTGTCTGCTTCATGTTTAACCAGATTGGTTGGGGTTATTTTATTCATCAGCAGCCTACCTACCGCAACCTGGCGCTGGAGCTCCTCAGTTCATTGCATTACAACCCTGATATTGGTTTAGGGTTGGCCAGAGGATTGGTTTCATTTAGATTGTTTGGTTTTACCCACAGGTTCACCATCGGTGAATTTGCTGCTTTATTGGACTTCCCGGTTAGTGTTGATGTTGTCATTGAGATTCCAGATGACAAGCATGTGGACAGCCAACTTGACCACTTTTGGGAAGCGATATCTGATCAGAGACAAGAGAGCTCTATTCCTAGGCACTCTTCAGAGATTCATAACCCCGCTATTAGGTATTTCCACATGATTCTGGCATTTACCCTATTTGGAAAACCTCAGAATGATACCTAAGTGTCTAAGGAAGAGTTGTTTATCATGTTTTGTGTGTTTCAGTCCAGACCAGTAGTTGGTGCATATTTTATGATTAATCTTCTCCTGAGTATAGCCTAGGCTCCTCATGGCCCGATTTGTGTTGGTGGTTTAGTGACTATGATCGTTAAAGCCCTATTTTTGAGAGAGCCACTGTCCCGTCTAACCCCTGCTGGTAACTATACCCCGCTAGACCTTACTCTTTGTTTTAATGTTGGGATGATCAGATATTTAGAGTCGAATCAGTTTCAGTTGCTGATACATCATGAGCCGGTATACCACTTCACACTTCCTGACATTGCACGATCTAGTATGCATGACAGGAAGAATTGGATTTATGACCTGGAGGGTATAGCTGAGAATGACATGGAAGAAGAAGAGTTTGATCCTTTGACATTGCCCCATTATTATGACCCTCTAGTAGGATTGGGCGAGTTTGATCTTGAGATGGCAGAGACTGATCCTGTGACACCTCCTATACTTGACCGCCATCCAGCTTGGGACCCACCATTAGCTCATGCTGCCGCTGCTGTCCTTATCCCTCAGACTGACGTTGTTGCTTCTATGGATGCTATCACAACAGAGCTTGCTGATATTCGTTCTGATATTACTACCCTCCGCAGAGATTTATATGGTTTCATGGATCTTGTTACGGCAAATATAGATCACCTATTTCATTCTAGAGGTGGTTGATTTATGTCTTTAGAACATTGAGGACATTGTTTCCTCTAAGTGTAGGGGAGGAGTGTTTATTCAGTCTTTAGTTTAGTTTTTCATTAGCAGCATTATTTTTATTTTTATTTTCTAGTTAGATTTATTTATTCTGATTCATTTATTTATTTTTATTCATTTATTTTTATTCATTTATTTATTTTTCGAAATTATTCATTTATTCATTTATTTCAATATTTTCAAATTTACTCCTCATTGTGCTATTATATATTATGATGCTATTATGTATTGTGTTCTTCCAAAATAAAATGCATGTTGATTTAGTAGACCAAATATTATAATTATGTATCACACCTGATTGTCACTTCATTGTCTCCTAGTTTTTTTTAAATTTAATATTCCCACTAGACAATGAATTGACACATATATGTCATGCCTCAGTCAGCAAGTAAAGTCCCTCATGCATGGCTAGCAAACTGACCATTGTAGGCACAAGATTCCCTTGGGAATCAAGCCCTTGTAACGACAGTTACAAGGTTGCCTTGCAACTTGTAGCATGGTGTAACGACTGTTACACCCTTTCTCTCTCTGCCAAGCCGTTGCATAACGATCGTTACACCCATCCTTTCTCTCTCCGCCAAGCCATTGCATGCCGACCGTTACACCCTCTCTTTGAATTCAAACTTCTTTTCAAACTTCCTATCCATTCCATTTCTATTCCACACAAATAAATACCCCCTAACCACCATTCAATACCCCCACCAATTTTCTCTTCACCATTAAAACTTTGCTTCTATATAAACTCTTGAAGATAATTCTACTATCACACCAACTTTCTTCAACATCTCTTCTACCCTATAAACTCTATCATTTCCAACACCTTTCTCAAATGGCCAGAAGAGCTCAAGAAGAAAGAGAAGAGCCAGACCTCACTGATATGGTATTCAGAAATGGAGTCGACGGACATCGACAAGAGCAAATTTACTGAAGGTTTCATCAGAGAGGTATACTTCCAATAAGGTATATCGACAAAGATTTCTTACGTGACTTGGGGTTGCTTGAAAGTGTGAAATTTATGCTCCATGGGTCTGGTATCTACTACATTGCTACCATGAATCTTCCAACTTATGAATCCCTTACGTTGGATTTCTTGAGTTCTTTTTCCTACCAAACACCATCCACTCCAGAAGTCGATCAGTATCTAATCGGTGCAACAACTTTCAGATTATTCAACATGTAATACACCATGAATCAAGAGACTCTGAGTCAGATACTCCACTGTAACCATGGTGAAGGCGTGGAATATAGAATTCCGCCTGAAGAAGATTGGAAGGCAAGGATCGTTTGAAATTTGGGAATGTTTAACTAATACTCAGGTAAATGACTAGGCTGAGCTTTTATCCACTCACATACATAACCCATGCATCCGCTATTTCCATTGTGTTCTAGCCAATTCAGTGTTCGGGCGAGCAAACAACAATAAAGTGAACGCTAGGGAAATGTATTTTCTACACTGTGCCCTCGATCCTGATCTTAGAATTAATGTTGCTCCATTCCTCCTCAACCATATCCAGTCTCTGTTATTAAGGAGTGAAAGCACACCACCTTTCTGTATAGGAGGTATAGTCACAGCTATTGCCAACTATTTGAATTTCCAAAACAGGTTGGATCAACTACCTTTTTGGCAGGCTGAGTTTCTCGATATTGAGTATTGCCAGTTTGGTTATCTTGTCAGAGCAAGAAGGGATGGAAGGTACAACCTGATGGTGCAGCACAAGATCGTCCCAAGTATTATTCTGCCGAATGTAACAAGAATCGACGTTGCTGCAAATTAGATTTATGATTTGCAGGCACCAGCCCCTGGAGAGCACATGCAAGAAAATCAAGCAGGTGTAGAAAATGTTATACCATAAATGAATAAACAAGGGCCACAACAAGAACAAGAAGGAAATGATCTTCATCCAGCCACCATTGAATTTATTTATGCATCACTTTTACTTCAAGATCAGTGTCAACCAGGAGTGATGCAAATGATGCAAGATCTACAGCGTGATCAACGCGATAACACTTATTGGAACCACAGCGACATTTCTAACCTGGAAGATGAAATGTGGAACTTGTCATTCCGTGTTGAAGGCCTGCATGCTTATGTTTACAACATTGGCGAAGAACATCCTAGACCCAGAAGAGGTGGCGTAAGAACACGAGGAGGAAGGGCACGAGGTGAAGCATCCATCAGCAGAAACGTTAGAGACAACAATGAGGAGTGATCTTTGTTTTACTTTTTCGTTGCATTTTTATTATTATTTCTTAAGTTTCCTGTTTTTTTTCTTTTCTCACTTTATTTGTCGTATTGAGGACAATGCTCAGTTCAAGTGTAGGGGAGGAAACATATGTTGCCTATGTTATGTTTTTCCATTTTCCTAGTAAGTTATTTAAATTTCTATTATTTCCCTTTCCATTCAATAAATAAAAAACCATTTTCGTAAGTTATTCGTACTTCAACATTTTTCTTGAACCATAAAAAAGTTTTTTTTACTCGACGCATTAGCTCGGTACATTCGAAAAGTATATAGGTTGTTCACAATTAGGATGCGTTAGATTTTTTGAAAAAGAGTCGACAAAAATAATACCACCTTGACACCTAAATCTTCCTGATCATGCAAATCAGTTTGAGTGGTTATGATACCGAAGCCTTAACTTTTAGTTTTGGATCAACCCCGAGTAGTTTATACTAGCAGTCAGCACCGTCTTATCCATAAACTACGTAGGGAGCCGATAAATATAAGTGACTGGTCCTAAAAAGTAAAGAAGAAAAAATGCTAAGCATCAAGATATAATAGGGAATGCGCTAATTAAGTTAGGTGACCCTCACCAGGTCATTTAATCCAACAGTCGTGATACCTACAAAAACTAATGTAATAACCAGTTGTAAGCCTGTTCAGTGGTATGTGGTGATAAACTTGGTAGGGCGAACTACGGTTCGATCCCCTGAGACTTATAATTTGGGAAAGAAAAAGGGTTACCAACTTGCGTACCAGAAAAGAGACCAGAATTTCTAACTGGATACTCTACTATGTGTGTGCGAAAGATAAAGGGCTTAATGTGTTTGCGCTAGAATGAAAGCGGTTGATTTCGAACAAAAAGAATTAGGTTGAGCTAGGATAGCATAATTCGGACTAGTTTGCAATAGGATAGAGGATTTTGACCATGTGGTTTTGTGTCATTTCTGTATCATTAGTGTCGGAGCCTAGCTCCATATTTCTAATGTAACGCCCCTCAACCATGTATGATTTGAGTCGTATCATGCGATTGTGTCGGAGACCATGCGTTAAACGATTTTTACTCTATTTGCTTGAGGACAAGCAAAGGTTCAAGTGTAGGGGAGTTTGATAACCCGGAAATGTATCAAATATTTGGATTATTTTACATGAATTTTATCCGCATTTTAATTAATTAAATTACTCTTTATTCGTATTATGCTGGTATTTTCTATGTTTTCAGGAATTTAATGTTTGAAAGGCATGTGCGAAGAAAGTCAAGAAAAGTCAAGCTAATCAAGAGCAATTATGCATTGAGGGTGTGTGGTAGAATAAGGTGCACTAAAAGCAAAAAGCCTAAGAAAGAAGCGATGGCCAAATCCACTAAGGGAGTGTAACGACCGTTACACATTGGCCCAAAGGAGTGTAACGACCGTTACACCCTACCACACAAGCCTCTCCTCAAAAGCAGGAGTGTAAGGACCGTTACACCCTGCCACGCCAGCCCTCCCTCAAAAGAAGGAGTGTAACGACCGTTACACTAAGTTTATTCCAGAGGAGAAAATATCTCAACTCCCGTGTGTCCCCAAGGCTATAAATAGTACATCAAATCTCCATTTTAAAAACATTTTTCTTTTCCTTGTTTTTACTGTTACTCTGCCAAAAATATTCTCCGCATTATTTTGTTCCGCATTATTTTCTTTACCGATCTGTGGGAGACATCCGATATCCAACAAATATTCTGATCTAATATTTCCAGGTTTAATTTAAGTACTTTATTTATTTATGCCAGGATTGTCTGTAATGTTTTGTTTATTTAAATTGTTTGATGATAATTATTTTTGTTGCGTTGTTATTGAATCGTTTAATATGATAGGCTAAATTTATTTATCGGTATGTAAGGTCATATAGCTAACGGGGTTTCAACAACGCCCATTGATCAGTTCCTTTTAAAGAAAGAATAATTTTCTGGTTTCAATTACTAGTTTTAAGTATTAACTATTTTGTTAAGATAGTAAAATACAGATAGAGGTTAGGATCAATAAAATAAGAGTTTAAGATAATAAATGGACATGTGTGGGTCATCGTACAGTCATTGAAGGCAACTTGTAAGATGTTTTAGAAATTGTCATAAGGGACTAAGATTGTTTACCGAAGGCAATGTTGAAGGATCATCGAGGGACTACAATCTTTTAATTTAGGGTCTTTACTAAAATCATCTCATGCTCAAGGGACATGACTGTTTATATCCGAGACAATAAGTGTGGGTTACCCTAGAGGTGCAAGTGTGCAAGGTGTTTTGTTTTCAAGTGTATTATCTTTGAATTAGGGTATTGTTATGGTCGATTTTAGTCTTGTCATACAAACCCTAATTACTAGCAATAATAAGGAAAGCGATAAATTGCAAAATTTAAATGTCCTACGTTATTACAACGGTTTGGGAATGGGGGGTACAAGTTTGTGAATAAGGGGAGGAAAGCAATAAAACCCTAATTACTATTACAAACCATTGAATATGAATTACAACAATAATTATGCACAAAATGTAGAGATAAAGAAGAAATTGCTTTTAGGGTTTTTGATGAAAAGGTTTAGAGATTAACCTAATTGAACTAATTAACTTAATTTACAAAAGAGATTAATTATTTAATAATAAAAAAAATCTAAAATTTGAGTTCATTGAAATTAAGAAGAAAATAAACCCAAGTCTAAGTAAATTTGTTTAGAAAAATAATCTTTAATGTTAGTATTAATTTGGAAAAATATTTTAGAGTATAAACAAACTCGAGTTCTAAATATTAACAAAATAAAATAAGTGTTTTAATTATTTTTAATTTAATTAAAAATATATATATTTTGTATTCTTGATTAAATAGAAAATAAATAAATAAAATGAAAATAAAGAAAATATGAAAAATATAAGAGATATTGGGATGAGGTGTTAAAAAAGTAAAATGGGGGTTAAAAATAGCAAAAGGGGCGCTAGGCCCAAAATGTGTTTTTTGTATGAGTCAGAAAACAATAAAAAAATGATGAATGGGCATGTGTCAAAGAAGTAGTCAAGGGGTGAAAAAAACAAATAATAGTCCAGGCCCAAACAGAGGTCCAGCGCCTGTTTTGATTAGGTGTAACTAGCCCTTTGGAGGTGCATCATGTGTTTACTTTGTGGAGCGTTTGATTTAACTGCCTGGTTGGAAACAAATATGAAATAAATAAAAGGATACCACTGGGAGTCGAACCTAAGTCCCTACACACTAATGCCTTACGTGCGCTTCCTCTGCCACTGGGGTGGATGTTTCATTTGTCATAATACATGTTATGCTAAATTTAAAATAAACGTAGTCCTAGTTACAAACTTCATCTTCTTCCTCGCGCCAGCCTCTATTATTGCATTTTTAAATTTTTGATCTTGCTCATTTCTCAACCATTTGCAAAAGTATAAACATGAAACTTGCTTCATTTTTCAATATGAACTCAACCATATAAATTTCATGAGCTATAAATCAAAGATGAATGAGAATTTTACTGGTAACAAATAAAAACCAAATTTTTCAGAAAGTTCATCTTCAAAATTCGCATCACTCATGCAACATAAATGAAAACTAAGGGCATGGTTAACTTCAGGGCTATGATGTCTACATTTTGTATTCACAAAGTAACCATTAATGATGCTTGTAGAGAGAGTTCAAAGTTGAGAAAACTTACCTCAAAACTGGAAATTGTGTATGGAGTTTAAGCACTTTTGAAGGTGTGATGATGATCTGAATAACTTCATTGGACTCCAAGGAAGCTAATGCAACTCTTACTTTATGCTGAAAGTGGTTGAATCGTGTTGGAGAAGTCAATGTGCAGAGCTCTGTTTTTGAGTTTAGAAGATGAGGAAGATGATGTTACAATTATGAAACAAGTGTGGGGATGAGTTATTTATGATGTATAGATGCTTTGTGATTGATTTAGAGGGAGAACCCACGAGTGGATTGTGAGTTTGGAATTTTTGGCCAGAAATTTCAACAATGGATCTTTTGGTGCAAGTTTTGAGTTTCAGGGAGTTTGAGGATGCTTCAAGGCTTGTAAATTTGTGTCTTAGGTTGAAAATGACCTCTCTTATTATAGGCAAGAGGTTTGACATCTTGAAGTAACCAGAATTTTGAGATAACATGTTATGGTTTGGTTGAAAATGAGAAATCAAGTTGAATGGATTTTCATAGTTCCAAGGTTCAAGTACAAGCATGGTCTAAGTTTGTTGGGTGCAGGGAGGTTTCTTCTTTACTTTATAATGGATTGTAATCAGAAGAAACAAGTGAGAGGCTTAATGCATTGACTTATGCATAAAGCTTTCTTTACAAGAATGGAAATGGTAACTTTGTGCCAAAAATGGAAAGTTGTCTTGGACAATGGCTCAAAAACTTGGATAATAGCTCAATCAATTGTGTAAACATTTAATTATGGAGTGATTTGCATGTTAGAATGCCTGCAAAGAAATATTAGGCAGCATAGCTATGGGATTATGTTATGTGTTATTCATGAAAATGCCTTGTAATTCAAGTTTATCATGCCAACTTCTTCTCTTAAATTATCCTAGCTAAAGAATGATCTCTTCAAGTTCTTGGACATTTTGGAAAGCTTGAAACATTGTCTACAACCTTCATGTTTACCACTTTGGCTAAATCATCTTCTTACTAGGTGAAAATTGGTCAAGAAGTTAGGTAAAAAATCTGCCTAAACTTGTCAAAATTTTCACTAAGTGTTTTATGAAAAATGTCATGAATTTATGAGCTTATATCTTCAAATATAAGTATTTTTTAGACATGAACCCTAAGGCACAAAGTTGTAGAATTCATAAAGATCTACAACTTTCATGTTGAAAGTTTTCCTTGAATCATCTTGCATCTTAGTGAGAAATTGTCATGAAGTAGTGAAATTATCAAGGTTAAAACACTTAGAATTTTTCTAAGTATTAGAAATCTTGACTTTTTTTGTTGACTTTTTGACTTTATTGATTCTTGATGATCAAGTTTGACATTTTTTAGTGCCTTGATGAATCTTGATCTTTGAAATTTAATGTTGACCAAAAAGTCAAAGTTTGACTTCTTGTGTATCAGTTGACTTTTCATCAGTTGATCAAACTTCAACTATCAATCCATTGATCTTGAGAAATGATTTTAGACATGAAATTAGGTCAAGATATTTTGTTTGAATCCTTGAGATCATGCTTCAAATTATTAGGTCATGTACTAGGTTGTAAAACGGTGGAAGAACTGACCGTTATACTGGTTTTGCATTTGTATTCGAAAATGTTGCGGTAAGCAAGAGTCGTCACTGACTTTTCTTTTATCCAACAAAGGAAAGGGTGAATAGAATAGAAAAAGACCTTTCGAAAGTTTTCTGAGTAAGGGGGTAGATTATGGAAAGGGAATGTGTTAGAACCCTTTCCATTTGTAATTACCTATGGGCTCTTAGATGATTAGCTCATTTTGAAATACCTTGTGCTTGTGTGTTTTAAAAAGCATTTTTTGAAAGTGCCTTAGTACGGCGAACTTTGTAATGTTTCTCGGAATAGTAAAGAACGTGTACAAAGTGTTTGAAAGAATTTTTTTGTGCAAGTGAAAAAATTGTTTGAGCAAGCATCTAACAGCTATCTCATTTACTCGAAAGGTTGTTCTTTTCCTCTTTTCCTCTAGACAATGTTATCCTACTATTAGTGAGTAGGTAGCCCTAGTCGTTGGATGTTTGAGGGACATTCGAAGGGACGTTTAAACAATCACAAAGGCAACTGGGAAAAAAACTTTAGTAACTACCCTAGGGTTCTAAGATCATACTGAGGCAACATCGAGAGGGTCATCGAGGACTTATGATCTTTAAACCGAAGGGTAGCCACTAAAATCGCTCATGTTTCGAGAGTTGTGACTACTTTTCCGAAGGCAACTAAAGTGGGATACCCTAGAGGCGTACATGTGCAATTGTGTCATTTTCAGTTATTTTTGTCTTTGCATTAGGTTTGCTAGCGTCTTGTTTGTTATTCTTGCCATACAATCCTAATTAGCATACATCTAAGCAGTTAATAATTTGCAGTAATTAAAAATGTGGAAATATAAATCTAGCTATTACAAGGCTTCGGGGATGGAGATTATTACAAGTCCAAACTTGGGGGAAAATAAATAAAGCAAAGAAGTAAAAAACAGTCCTAATTAATTTTATTACATCCCAGTAGGCAGATACAAAAATGTGAAAATAAAATGTGAAAAGTAATAACGCGCGCGAATTGAAAGGAACGTCTAAAACCTTAACAATTATTAAATTAAAAGAAAATCTTTTTTGTTGTTTTTGTTTATTTGTGAAAATGGTTTGAATAAAAATTAGACTAATTAATTAATTAAAATAAAAAAAGAAGAAATTATTAATTAAGATTAATTCTAACAAAACCTAATATTTTTGGTATTTTTATTATTTAAGAAAAGATTAAAATTTTAACCTAATTCTAATTGTTTTTAATTTATGAAAAGAAACCAAAATAATTAGTTAAATTAATTTAAAATTGAATAAAATAAAACCTAGATCTAAGTTTTTATGCTTTCTGATTTTTTGATTAAATAAAAAATGATTTGGAAATAAAACAATGAAATAAACAAAAATAAAATAGAGAAAAGAAATTGAATGGGTCTGGCATGTGAAGCTGAAAGAGAGGGTGCAGACTGGAATT
The DNA here is from genome assembly GCA_948472305.1 of Vicia faba. Taxonomy (NCBI): domain Eukaryota; kingdom Viridiplantae; phylum Streptophyta; class Magnoliopsida; order Fabales; family Fabaceae; genus Vicia; species Vicia faba. Next base: position 370,275,760 of record OX451740.1, read on the forward strand.
CACTGGGCCCAAAACTCAGCAAGCCCAAGCCACGTTGGGATCTGGTGAGAAGGCGTCTAGAGGGTCCATGGTAAGCCTGCATGTTGAAGGCATTGGATCTCTATTTATTGGCAGTTTATGGTCCAGATGTAAAGGCGCATGGTAGGCGCTTCGTAATGCAGCGCATTGGATCTGCAAATATTAGAGAGAAAAAAATGGAAATGCAAAAGGGATGGATCGAACCCAACCCCTCTAGCCTTATAAACGCCTTAACACATACTCACCCAACCGTTTGGACGGCCTTACATCCGTTAATGTAAGTACAACAAAATGTATATAATGTTAAACAAGTGCAAATGCTGATTTGGCAAACACACGCGCTCTAGTGGGTCCCGGATGTTTAAATGGACCAATCAGGAAACGATCTGAAGCCACGCATGCCCTCACCTGAGTCCAATAGAGTCAACGAAGTCGGAGTCAAACTCCAGTCGTCTTCTCTAACCTATCAAAATTGGAGATCCGTGAAATCCTTAGATTAAGGATAAATAAAAGACCCTATCTCACTTGAAATTTTGCCCTTATCACGAATCTGGCCTTAGATTGGCCAGAAAATTCCTGTATCTTGAGATATAAATCCAAAACCCTAGCACGGCTTGAACATGGAAATATGCGATCTAAGACACTAGCTTCTCATGTAACTCGTTAGAATGCATGCAAACATCATCAATAATATGAATATATGCTTAATAAGGATTTAGATTGCATGTTTTAAAAGTTTAAGATTAGAGAAAGATTACCAATCGGATGAATAGTGTGAGAGAGTTCCTGCGTGTGTGGGGCTTGCCTTAGGATTGATAATGGTTCCTAGAACCTTCAAGAAGTGGATGACACACTTGGTTTGGATGGAGAAGGCCTGAATTGCTTGATACGAATTTCACTTTCTCTTTGAAATTTTTGGAAAATTTTTAGGGTTTGTGGAGGCAGCTTCGTGTATGTCTTAGGTATGACTTTGTTGTATATATGTAGTGGGCAAGATTAGGTCAACAAATATGGTTTCAATCTTTGTACATTATGATGAAAAGATATGATCTCAATCTTGCATAAAACTTTCCATATTTGATCCAATCTCATGCCAATCTATTTTGTGCGTTTTTGCCATCTATCCACAAGCTCTTTGGGCCTCAAACATGATCAAATCTCCAGCCTTACACGAATCATACATTAATCTTGCATTTATTTAATTTATTTTGGTTTTATTTAGATAAAAATCAAAAATAAATAAAATCAAAATCAAAATCATGCAAGAATGAGTTTATAGGTTCTAAGACATGTCATGAATATGTTTAAGTCTAAAAAATTAGGCCCATTAACCTAAAAACACAAATTTGCTCAATGTGCATTTCTTGAAACTTCTCAAAATTTCCCAATTTGTGAAAACCATAACTCGTTCAATTTTTAACCTTTGAATATGATTTTGAACTTTTTGGAAAGCACAAGATGTCCCCTTCAATCCCTCTTTTGGTAAAATTTTCATTTGAAGACATTATCTTGATGTAAATGGTCTTAGAAAAAAGACTCGTTTGTTGACTTTCTGAAATTGACATGTAATGTATGAGCTTGTATCTTTCAATTGGTGCATTTCTTGAACTTTAGAGAAAACGAGAAGTTGTAGGGAACTGGATTATCTTCAAAATGAGATTTGGTTGGAGAAAATGGATAAAGCATGTGAAAGTTATGCCTGGTCAAAGTTCAGTTGACTTTTCCTATAGAAACCCTAATTTAGCAATTCTCGACTTTTGGATTAGGAGCATTTCTTGAGGAATCATGATCAACACTTGATTAAATGATGGATATCACTTAAAAATGTTGATGTTGACCAAAAATCTTGAAGTTTGACTGTATATAGGCCACAGTTGACTTTTGCCCTAGTACAGTTGATTTTCAGACATTTGAGCAATTGACTGGGCAAACTTGTAGTGTAAGGCATGAGATTTGTCATGGACAATCTTTAAGACATATTAGGACCATGGAAAACATTTTAGACCTTTGGAGTTCACAGATCTTGGTAAAAAGTGAAACCCTAATTAGAGGTTTATTGCTTAGGAAGAGAATTTGTCTGATCAATTCTTGGTCAACCTTGAGCAATTTAAGACCTTAATGAGCATGTATTAAGTAAAATGGGAGGGAAAATTTTGGGGTACAACATCTGCCCCTATTCAATCTTCTTAAACCTGAGTATTTAGATTGGCTTGTCTGTCTTTCGTAATTTGAAGGTTAAAGATGATTGAACACTAGAGTGCCCAGAAATTTGCACTTGCATGAAGTAACGTCGTTGGTTAATGGAATCCGGAATAGGATTGCATATTCCATTTAGAGAGGATGACTGAGAGTTGTTGAAGATGGGCTTAAATATGCCATCAAGGTAGATGTTGACTTCATGAGAGATCTCTTTACGGGTATTCCTGTTCCTGTTGTTTGAGGAGGACTCCGCTGGGGGATGTTGGTTTCTATTTGGGGAATAGAGTCTGGGAGCTTTTGTTTTCCATTACTTTACTAGGGAATTAGCTCTTGACTGGAGGGATGAAAGTTAGTTGTTATCTAGTCGAAATCCATGCTTCATAGTAACTTGCTGAAGATAATAAAGTTGACCATTTCTGGTCGTATTCTAGGATTCACAGCAACTTACTGGGGAATATGAAATTAATTATTATCTAGCCGATCTCCAGGCTTTGCAGTAATTTTCTTAAGATTAAACTGTTATCTGGTCGTATCCAGGCTTTAGTGACTTGAACTATTATTTGGTCGTACCCATGCTTTAGTGATTTAAACTGTCATCTGGTCGGGTCCAGGCTTCCGTGATTTGAAGAAATTAAGTTGTTATCTAGTTGGATCTAGGTTTCAACTTGAATTTTTTAGGTATGTTATCATCTGGTCGGGTCCAGGCTTCATAGTAATTGACAGAATAAGTTTCCATCTGGTCGGACTCTAGGCTTTGCAGCAATTTGACAGAGTAAACTGATATCCGGTCGTGTTCCAGACTTCGCAGTAACTTAGACTGTTATCTGGTCAGGTCCAGGTTTCACAATGTCTTGAATTGTATATTGACTGTTATCCGGTCAGATTTCGGGCTTCAGCAATGATGTTGACTGCTATCTGGTCGGATCTAGGCTTCATAGTGTTGTAAACTGCTATCTGGTCGGTTTACAGGCTTCACAGTGTTGTAAACTGTTATCTGGTCAGAATCCAGGCTTCATGGTGTTTGTACTTGATGTTAACTGCTATCTGGTCGGGTCCAAGTTTCACAGTGATTGATGAAATTTAATAGCTATCTGGTCAGACTCCAGGCTTCGCAATAATTGTAAGTTGCTATCTGGTCAGATTCCAGGCTTCATAGTGACTCACTGAGTTGTTACTTCAGATAATTGCCATGTCTTGTTTCAGGAATTAATCTAGAACTTTTGAAAACTGACGATGATATTTGTTTGTCGATCTTTCCTGAAAAGGTAAAGAATTAGCGGTATGCAATGTCATGATGTATGTAATGCATTGCGTGATGATGCTCTCAAAATAAATGAGATTGTGCTATATGTATTTTGTATGCATAGACTATGACACTTGTAAAATGATGCATGAATGTAAGATATGAACTGATTTGTTCTTTGTAGTGTTGTTGAATTGATGGAAAATAAATCCCTGAGCACTGCTGGGGATGAAGAAAGTAATTCTTCATTATTTGTTAAAGTTGAATTTTCTGGGAGATAGATTTTCGTAGCTAGAGAAATAAACTCTATTGGGGAAAGAAACTTCGTAAATTGCTCGGGAATTTTTATGAAGCCTTGTTGGGGGAACCCAAGAAAATCATGAACTATGCTGAGGAGTTCTTCAAGATGCTGGAGAGATGATTGGAAACTCTTACTCTGCAAGGGATATCGGAACCTCTGTCATCATTAGGTTGTATGCTGAAGATATGGTAATGACTTCGTAGTAGGACGTCTCTGTCTCTGCATCTGTTGTGGGATGTATCTGCGGGGATTTACAGATGGCTTTTTAGACATTGTCCTATTTCTTAAAACCATTAGCAATTGTCTTTTTGTTTCTTACGCGTGTATTTGTAAATGGTGATCATATTCAAATGCATATGTTCAAAAATAATCACTGGACGTTTTCGCAAAACAAAACAGAAAAAAATAAAAAAACAAATAGTTTAGAACTTTTAAAAGATGATTTTGTATTGATTTGAAGAGGTTCGCCTATAACGGGTTTTTTTTGTATAAAGAGACATACATCCTAGTAAGAAAATGTCGTCGTAAGAATGAAAATTGTACAAAGTAGTATACAAAGAAAAACAGCTATGTGAAATGATCCCATTGGGTTCCCATTCTGCTATTGCCTTTATATCTTTGAGCATCTCATCACTCTGTTGCTTGGCCAAAGTTAACTGGATTGATTAGTTCCATTTGAACTTGCCACTTGTTACCAAAGTCTGTCTATGAGGTGATCCAACGGGGCAGAGTTGTACGCTTTTAATCCCTAACTTTTGCCTGGACCACCCTTTCAGGTTTTCAGTCCACCAGGATACCCTTTTTTGCCCAAGCCGCCTTTTCAGGTTTTCGACTTGCCGGGTGTACAAATTTTTTCATATATATATATATATATATATATATATATATATATATATATATATATATATATATATATATATATATATCCTTAACTTTTGCCCGAACACTTTTGGTTCGCCGGGATGCCCTTATTTTTGCCTAGGCTAGTCAACCTAGCGGGTTTCTATTCATGTGTAGTATTAACTATGTTCGCGTTTATAGGGTGAGGAAGATCGTCACCGTCCATAGTGGTTAAGATCATGGCCCCACCAGAAAATATGTTCTTGATCATAAATGGCCCTTCGTATGTGGGAGTCCATTTGCCCCTGCGATCACCTTGTGGCAGGATAATGCGCTTGATTACTAGGTCACTAACTAGATATACATGACACCTGACCTTCTTGTTAAAAGCTTTGACCATACATTTCTGGTACATCTGACCATGACAAACAGCCACGAGCCTCTTCTCGTCAATCAGGTTCAATTGGTTAAGTCGAGTCTGAAACTATTCGTCTTCATTCAAACATGCATCCTTCATGATTCTCAAGGAAAGGATCTGGACTTTCATGGGTAGGACAGCTTTCATACTGTATACCAGAGAGAAAGGATTTGCCCCCGTTGACGTGCGTGCTGAAGTACGGTAACCATGAAGAGAAAACGGTAACATCTTATGCCAGTCTTTGTATGTCACCGTCATCTTCTGTATGATCTTTTTGATGTTTTTATTGGCAGCCTCTACAACGCCATTCATCTTTGGTTGGTAGGGAGAAGAGTTATGATACTGAATTTTGAATTGCGTACAGAGTTTGATGATCATAGTATTATTGAGATTGGTACCATTATCTGTAATGATTCTTTCTAGAATACCATACTGACAGATAAGGTTATGTCTAATGAACCATGCCATGACATTCTTGGTAATAGAAGCAAAGGAGGATTCCTCAACCCACTTTGTGAAGTAATCAATGACGACAAGGATTATGTGGTTCCCATTAGAAGCGGTACGTCTAATCTCTCCGATCATATCAGTTCCCCACATAGCGAATGGCCATGAAGCAGTCAAGACATTCAAGGGAACCAGGGGCACATGTATTTTTTCAACATAGATTTGGTATTTGTGACAAGTTCGGGAATGCTGATAACAGTCTGCTTCCATAGTGGACCAGTAGTATCCTGCCCGTAGGATCTTTTTAGCCATTGTATGCCCACTAGAATGGGTGCCAAAGGTACCTTCGTGTATGTCTTCCATGATCTTCTCTACTTCACTCTTATCCATACACTGAAACAAAGTAGAATCGTGGTTACGCTTGTAGAGGATTCAGTTAATGAGGAATAACTTGGCAGAGAACCTTCTTAGGAACTTCTTATCATTGACCGAAGCTCCCTCAGGATACTCTTGGGCTTCGAGGTATCTTTTCACTTTGTGGAACTAAGGTTTGTCCTTTACTTTTTCAATATCAACCTCACAATAGTATGTCGTTCGTCCAATTTCTCAATAGTGATTTGAGGGGCTTCATTATCCCACCTGACATTGAACATGGATGACATAGTAGCTAGCGCATTCCCTAACTGATTTTCCTCTCGTGGAAAATGCTCAAAGGTAACTTCTTCAAAGTGTCGAATAAGTTTCAATACATGCTCTCGATAAGGGATGAGATTGAGATGCTTCGTGTCCCATTCTCCTTTGATTTGACTGATCACCAGGGCCGAGTCTCCAAATACACTCAAGAATTTGATTCTCAAGTTAATAGCAGCTTTAAGGCCCATAATGCATGCTTTATATTCATCCATATTGTTGGTACAATTGAAACATAAACGAGCGATGAAGGGAGTATGACAACCTTCAGGAGATATGATCACAACACCGATGCCATTTCCAAGTGCGTTGGAAGCTCCGTCAAAAAACATAGTCCATCAGGATCCTTTTTCAGGTCCTTCATCCGGTCCAGGTTCTTCACAATCAGTCACTAACATGATGTTCTCGTCCGGGAACTCAAAATTCATGGATTGGTAGTCGTCCACAGCCTGATGAGCCAAATGATCAGCTAATACACTTCCCTTGATTGATTTTTGGATCGTGTACTGAATATCATATTCGGTCAGGACCATTTTCCATCTTGCTATTCTTCCGGAGAGAGCAGGCTTCTCAAAGAAGTATTTGATAGGATCCATTTTAGATATCAACAAGGTAGTGTGAGTCAACATATACTGTCTCAGTCCGTGAGCAGCCCATGCCAAAGCGCAGCAAGTTTTCTCGAGTAGTGAGCATCTTGTTTCATAGTCAGTAAACTTTTTACTAAGGTAGTATATTGCATGCTATTTTCGACCAGACTCGTCATGTTTCCCCAGCACACACCCTATTGAATTCTCCAACACTGTTAAGTACATGATCAGAGGTCTTCCTTCAACCGAAGGCATCAAAATTAGAGGCGCTTGAAGATATTCCTTGATTTTGTCAAAGGAAGTCTGGAAGTCGTCATTCCACTTCACTACTTGATCTTTCTTTAGTAATTTAAAAATTGGCTCACAAGTAGCGATTAGATGGGAGATGAATCTGGAAATGTAGTTTAGATGCCCCAAGAATCCCCTAACCTCCTTCTCAGTGCAGGGAGTTGGAATTTATTGTATAGCTTTAACCTTTGCAGAGTCTACTTTAATACCTTTGCCGCTGACGATGAAACCTAGAAGCTTACCATATCTTACCCCAAAAGTGCACTTGTTCGAATTCAGTCTTAGCTTGTACTTCTTTAGCCTTTCAAACAGCTTTTGCAAGTGATTAAGGTGCTCCTCTTCAGTTTGAGACATGGTTATCACATCATCGATGTAGACCTTTATCTCGTGATGGATCATATCGTGAAACAAAGCTACCATAGCACGCTGATAGGTTTCCCCGGCGTTCTTCAACCAAAATGGCATAACCTTGTAGCAGAAAGTGCCCCACTGTGTGACGAAGGTTGTTTTCTCCATATCTTCATGTGCCATTTTGATCTGATTGTACCCGGAGAAACCATCCATGAAGGAGAAAACCTTATGATGTGCGGTGTTGTCAACAAGAACGTCAATATGGGGAAGTGGAAAGTCATCCTTGGGGCTTGCCCTATTCAGGTCTCTGTAATCCACACATATACATACCTTATTGTCCTTCTTAGGTACTGGAGCAACATTAGCAACCCATTGTAGATAAGAAGTAACAGCTAAGAATCCGGTTTTGAACTGTTTCATAACTTCATCCTTGATCTTTTCCGACATATAAGGACGCATACGACGAACCTTTTACTTCACTGGAGGGCAGTCTTCTTTTGTCGGCAGACGATGAACTACAATATCAGTGTCAAGCCCCGACATGTCTTCGTATGACCAGGAAAAAACCTCAACATAATCATGTAACATATGAATTAACCGCTTTTTGACACTATGCTCCAATTTGGCACCTATCTTGACTTCTTTTTTATCCTCTTCGGTACCTAAGTTTACCGTCTCGACTGGCTCTTCATGAGGTTGTATGGCTCTTTCCTCTTGTTGCAACAGTCTAGCAAGTTCTCCTGGTACTCCACAATCTTCTTCACCTTCGTCCTCGGCTTGGTAGATCGTATTTTCAAAGTCATAATTGGTAATAGCAAAATTGTTATTAATGGGATCCAGAGTGGATGTAGATCTGCAGTTTGATATGTGGGTGTGTGTCAGAAAGCATAGCTATTTTGGATAAAATAAAAGCAGAAAAGAAAGACAGAGCATAAAATTTGTATGCAAAACATCCAATGATTTATTAATGACATATGAAGATGAAGCAATAACCCTCACAAATAGACCATTGTGCCTCGGGTAAGACACAAGGCCTTTAGAGTTTATATTGTTTAAATATTACATATCCCAAAAAAAAGACATTTACTCCTGGATAAAAGTAATGGGAACAAAGTCCTTGGCCTTCCAATTGTTAAGTCCCCCGCTAATAGTTGGTAAGATCCATTTGTCAATGTCGTAGTCACTGTCACTATCCTCTAAAGCATTGATTCCATGGTTGCTAATGTGTAGTGGTGGTCCTCCGGCACGAGCATGACGAACAACTCTTTGGGCTCCTGAAGTAAAACCCAAACCAAACTTGTTAGATTTGTAGGGGATATCAGGGAGTTGGCCCAAAATGGTACACCCACCTTCTTTGACTACTTCTTTGGCATCCTTCAGAGAAGCCATCTTCAACGGAGGCCTGGTAATCTTTGGAACATTGGTAGCAGTCTTGGTTGAAGCAATTATTTGAGGAACCTCTTCAAAGTTCTGGAAAGGGGTTTCAGTAAACTCGATGTCCATCTTAACATACCTAAAAGAGTTAAAGTGGATCACCATATATTCTTCCTCTCCATGGACTGTAATAATCTTTCCATTAACCAGATACTTCAGCATTTGATGCAGGGTAGAAGTAACAGCATCGGCCCCATGGATCCAAGGGCGACCCAACAAACAAGATTAAGACAGGCGGATGTCCATTATGTAAAAGGTAGAGTCAAAGGTCTGAGAACCAACTTTAACAGGAATGTCCACCTCCCTGTGTACCATTCTTTTAGAACCATCAAAAGCCCTCACCACAATATTGATGGGCTTCAGTGTGAGTCCTTCACAATCCAATCTGTCTAAAGCAATCTTAGGTAAGACATTCAATGATGAACCTGTATCCACCAGAACATGAGCTAGGGTAGTGCCCCTGCACTCAATAGAAACATGCATGGCATCATTATGCTTTCTTCCTTTGGACGTCAAATCAGCATCAGAGAAACCAAGGCCATTGTCAACAGTTAGAATAGCAACGCAGTTCTTGAATTGTTCGTCATAAGTCTCTTGAGGTACATGAGCAGACTTCAGAAAATTCACCAAAGCCTTAGCATAGGCTTCAGAGCATAACAGTAAGGCCAACATTTAAATTTTTTGAAGGGGTCTTCCCTAATTGTTCCACAATATTGTAGTCGCTTTTCCGTGTGATTTTAAGTATCTCTTCCATCTCTTTTTTAGAAGCTTCAGGAATGGCTTCTTTATGTGCCTCCGTCTAGGCAGGCTCAACCAGTACCTCTTTGCCCCGAGTCTCAGTTGACTCGGTAGCAGGAATAACAACATGTGTGACAGTAGGGGTAGTAACAGGAGTAGCAACAGGAACATTAGCAGGGATAACAAAGGGAGAGGCAATAGTATTTGGAGAGATCTCAGGAGAGAAGATCCTTCTACTTCTGGTAATTTTATTGGTCCCAACAATGTTGTTGATGTTAGGATCAGTATCTTCAACAACTTCATCTTTACTAGCCAATAGGTTTTTTCTTGACGTCGTGGTAGTAAATGTCAGCCCCATAATTCCAAGGAATAGCTTTATCTGAGGAATATGGTATCGGCCCGGGAAAAGTGATCATTAAAGGAGCAACCTTAGGAGTGGATGTAATCCTGACGGGTCTTTTGGAGGAGACCCTAGGAGGATTGTCGGAAATGGTAATAATTGATATATCTTCACACAGACTTCTTGTAGAGGGAGTCTTCTCAAACTGAATTTCTTAGTTGTTCATCAGGCGCTGGACACCTATCTTTAACAATAAGCAACCATTGGGTAGAGACACACACAGGTGGCAACCTTCACCACGGCCCGAAAATAAACTGTCACACAAAAGATTCTTCTTAACAATCGGAAGAGGAGTAATTAGTTCATCAACGAAAGAAACAAACAGGTCATCATCAACAACATTAACACCCTGGCCATGCTTAGGCATTAGTGATGTTATCACATTGGGGGTTTCCGGAGGGTCAAATTCAATCTCCTTTGCCTCAATGAGATCTTGCATTTTGTTCTTCAGTGCCCAACAATCATTCGTGTCGTGCCCCATACTGTTGGAGTGGAAGGCACATCGAGCATTCGGGTTATAGCGGGGAGATGCAGTATTTATATTTTTAGGAGCCTCCCTCAGAGTGACCAGATTGGACTTCTACAAGTGTGGAAAAACTTGAGATAAAGACATGTTAAGCCGGGTGAACTGCCTTCTGGGCGCATCCTACTTACGCTGATTATTTTGTTGTTTATTTGGCACAGGGTTGGAGATCATCATAGCTCCTACTATTGGATGGTGCATAGCTTTACTTTGATTCCTATGGCCGTAAGCAACACTTACTTCCTTCTTCCCAGAGAATGGTTTCTTCACTGTACTTGAAGATGCATCCCTCTGAATCTTATCGCTCTTAATACCACCTTCTACTTGTTCACCAGTCAATATCAGCTAAGTAAACCCAACTGAAGAGCTTCCAATCAAGTGATTGAAAAATGGACCAGACAAAGTACCCAAGAACATATCTACCATCTCTCTATCAAACATAGGAGGTTGGAATCTTCCAGCAAGATCACTCCACTTTTGGGCGTAATCTTTGAAGCCCTCTCTAAAACCCATAGACATGCTTTGAAGTTGAGTACGGGTTGGAGCAAGGTCAGCATTGTATTGGTACTTCTTGTAGAAAGCAGCAACTAGATCCTCCCAGTTGCGGATGTTGGTTCCCTCCAGCTGATAGAACCATTCCAACTGAGTCCCTAATAAGCTCTCCTGGAAAAAATGCACCCACAAATTCCTATCAGTAGTGTGAGGTTGGATTTTCCTGACATAAGACCTCAGATGCAGCTTAGGACATGAAACCCCGTCATATTTAACAAACACGAGAACCTTGAACTTCTCCAGAATGACCACTCCATAGACCAGCCCTAATTCTTCAAATCCAGACCAAGTACCCTCTAAATTTCCATTGTATCGAGACGATCCTCCAGCTGTTTGTATTTGTCATCAGTAGGAGGATACTGCTCTTCAGTATAATCATCCTCTTCTTCATTGGACTATGGGTTATAATCTTCTTCTTTTGGCTTCTCCTCCTGATTGTCCCCCTCCTTTGACGGGGTTGTGAATTCTAAAGCTCGCTTTGTGGGTCCTCTGAATCTCCTTCCCATATTCAAGATACCCACTGGATTCTTTGTCTTCTTTTTCTTATCTTTGAGAATCAGAGCGTTCAGGTCTTCTTGTCCCTTAGCCAGAGCTAGGAACATTTGCTAGAATTGAGCATTTTGAGCTTGAAGGTCCTTGATATTCTGTTCGAGAGCCATTTCTTTTTGCTGAAATAAACAGCGAAAAGAAATAAGAAGCATGTTTTTTTGGAATACCTTCTTATGTACTGATATGCATGATATGCTTATGCAATGTTTTCAAAGACTTTTAAGATTTAAATTTGTTTAGACAAAGAGAGAATAAACATTAATTGCATTAATAAGTCTTGAACGGTTACAACGATGCCTCCTGGGCTTACAATGGAAGAAACAAAGATAATATAAAATAAAGCTCCTAAAACTGAAAGGACTCATGCTTCCCATGATCGCATCCTCTTAGGTGCAATATAGGCATTCAAACTCTACTCTTCATGAAGTTGTCTTGTGAGCTCCAAAACCTTCTTCTCGCTTGCGTAAAATTGGGTTTCAAAGGTGCCCCGTTCCTCTTTGAGTTGAATCCAATATTTTTCTAACTCCTCGAGAATAGTCAGCATGTCAGGGTGGAGAATAATGTAAGGAACATCTCTCTCGGCAATAGGATCCATGGTGATAGGTAGGATGGCCTCATAAGGCATCATGAGATTTTGAGCACGTGCTCGTACCCACTTAAGATAAGGCTCTAAAGGAATGGAGTTCTTATGCCCAAATATCTTATTGTTAACTTTGTTCACCATGCCCCAAGCTCGTATGAACCTCTAACGACAACCTTGGACATTGTTCTCATAGTCGAACGTAATTCTTTGGACAAGTGCATCAGGAGGACCATCCCTCCTAGCATACCCAAACTGTCGTAATGCCAAACAAGGGTTATAGGTGATTCCTCCCCTAATTCCTAGGAGAGGGACATTAGGGAATTCCCCGCAACGATCAATGATGGTAACATCCTCAAAAGATCGAGGACACTAATGAATATCTGAATACGTGAGGGACATCAACCTATTAGACCATCTCATGCCTTGCTCATTCTTCAAAACAGATCGAGGTAGGTGCGAAATAAATAACCTAGCCAACAGAGGAGTGTAACACATAAGGGTCCCTCTTCTTTTCACGGTGCGGGTATGAAGGGAGTGCAAAATATCTCTAAGTAAAGTAGGCACCGGATTACGAGACAGGAAAACTTTGATCATATTCATATCTATGAGTTAGTCCAGATTAGTAAATAGTATCATCCCATAGATGAGAAGGGCCAACACTTATTCAAAGGCTTGTAAATCCAGGGTATCCCAAAAATAGTGAGCCTTCTCAAACAAAAACTTGGATAGAAACCCTTTGACACCACTTCTTGTTTCCCAATTTGTCATAACATCGGACCGTTGTAAATACAGAGCTGGAGCAATTTCCTCAAGTTTTGGGTCTATTTCCATACTGTTGAAGGGTAATTGATTAATAATGGGTAGTCCCAATAACTGAGAAAACTCCTCCATGGTAGGCACTAATTGGTAATCGGGAAATGTAAAGTGTTGTACCCCAAAATTTGCCCTCCCATATTCTTCAAAGATTTGCAAAGTCAAGCTTCAAAATTCCCCAAGGGTTGCACAGTTCAAGGGCCTCCTAAGCAGTCAAAGTTAGGGTTTGTGTTCTGGTCAAGAAAATGAAGTTTTCAAAGGTCCAATCAAGTCTCACATGCTTACAAATATGGTCAAGCATCCTCATACCAAGTTTCAAGACATTCAGCTCAAAATTGCACAGTCAAAACCCTAAATTGCACTACAGTCAACTGCAGGGGCAAAATGGTCATTTGGCAGTCAAAAGTTCAAATTTTTGGTCAACATATCATTTTGAAGCCACAAACATCATTTGATCAATGCTTGATCATGATTCTCAAAGCTTGGCTAAAAAATCATCAAAATGCAAAAATTTCCTTATTTGGACAGTTGAAAAAGTCAACTGTAAATTGACCAGGGCATAACTTTCACATGGATTATCAGAAAAATTCCATCCAAATCTCATTTTGAAGAGAAAGACATTTCCTACAACTCATCTTCATACTTCAAGTCCAAGAAATGCTCTCACAAAAAGTTATCAATTTCATTATTATAGGTCATTTTCAAAAGTCAACAAAAAGGGACTTTAAGTCAAAGACCATAACTTGAGATTGGTAAATCAAAATGACATGGGACCAAAGGCATTGGTTAGAGGATTCAAAGACCTTTCCAAAATGTCCAAAAACATGAGCAAAGCTTAAAAATTGAGCAAGTTATGCCTTGTGGAAGTTGGGAAATTTTTGGATATTTTGAAAAGTCAACATTGGTTCAAATGACCTAAAATTGCTAATGGGCCTATTTTTCTTCCATAATTCATCATCCATGGCATGTGCACGACCACTTGGCCCAAAGGGAAGTATTTCTTCATTTTTTATTTATTTATTTGAATTTTTATTTATAATAATTCATTTAAATCAAATTAAATACATGGAAAATATTTAACCTAAGTTTTACAATCCTTTTTTGCATGAAATCTACTCCATAACTCGTGCATGATCCAATATGGGAAGATTTGGAGAGAATTGATCTTAATTGGTACAAAAACACATGGAAAAAGATTGAAAAGATCTTTGAAAATCAATTTTCAAAAACTATGAATGCAAGAGATTTGGATGATTCTTTTTAACTTAATTCATTACTACATATGCAAGGATCACAACCCTAGTGCCATTACACACGCAGATGCTCAGAAACCTGAAAACAAAAAAACTTGAAATTTTGTTAAAAAACTCAATTCTGAAAACTAACTTGTAGGTGGTTTCAAGCCAAGATTTCCATTCCATTAGCTTCCTTGAAGGTTACAGGACATATTCCAATCATTCCCCAAGCCCCATACTCAAGAAAACGTAAGATCACCATGGAAGTTGGTGAAGAAAATTTCTGAATCAGTTTCGATCATACATGCATTGTTAACACATTTTGTTATTATTTTTGTGTTTAGAATAAAGTTTGCAAGCTAACCATATGCTTTGATTGGATTATTACGAGCTATGTGCAAAGATACCATTATTATTTTTTAGGGTTTACAGGATTTCGAATTGGGGGTTTCTTGGTCTTGTAAAATTAGCAAACCACGATGCCAGGAATGGAATCAGCGTGTCTGGACGAAGAGGAAGCTATGCTCGCGCCTAATTTATAGAGCCCCTGGGGCTAATCGCTATTTTTCCAAAACCGGCCTAGGGGAACGCTAACAAAAACGTTGCCTAATGTATTTGTGTTTCAGGGACGAGGAAGAAGATGACCTCGTGGCGTCAATGGATTGGTCAGTTTAAAAACTCGCGCGCAAAGTCCACTAACACCTTTGTTTTCTTTTATATTATTTGTTTATTATTACATGTTAACATGCGTGTGAGTTGATCCAGTGGCAAGCGTTAGTGCTGGTAACAGTCATGACCTGGGTTCGAGCCCCAGGTCTTCATGCTTTCAATATTATTTTTCCATTAACATTCACGTGTAGCGCCAACGTTGAAGACCATGATACACTCTCACAATCCAATGTCCACGCGTCCAACAGAATCAGATCAAAGGCCATGGATTGGAGAACACAGTGCGCCCTAGTCAATGCATCATACGTGTCCTGCAAAAGTCAAAAGGGCCATGCTAAATGGGCCAGAATTCTTGAACTATACCTCCATGTTGGGGACTACAACCCCCCTAGGTTTGCCATGTTATTTATTTTAATTAATTCTATTTTCTTTTAACCATTATTTGTTTAGTTAATTAATTATTTTTAAAAAAAACATAAAACACATAAAAAATCAGAAAAGAGCAAAAATATAGTAAATATTTTATTTTAAGTATTTTCATAAATAAATTGTATATAAATAAAATTAGTTTTAAATTAGGGTTTAATTTAATATTTTCATAATAAGATCTAAAAAAAACATAGAATTAGGTTTAATTAATATTTCATCCTTTTTATTTTTTTTTTCTTTCTTTCATAATAATTAAAATAATTAAATATTTTATATATTTTTATAATTAAATTTGCATATAAAAATTAGGATTAATTTTGGGTTAAAAAACTTCAATATTTTTTTAATAATAAATTAAAAGCCATTAGAATTAGGGTTTGCATCTTATTTTAATTTTAATTAATTCTCTTTTTTCATGTAAATCCTAAAAATACTAAAAAATACCAAAAAACAAGTTCTTTCTTCCTTTTAATTTAATTAATTCCTCATTAGTTTAATTTTGCAAAAGGGTCCAACGCCCTCGTCTCGATTTAATCCCTGTTCGCATAGTTGTTTTATTTCATTAAATATTTATGTACTTCTCCCAAAGCCGTGTAAATAATTGCTCGCACTTTTAATTCTTTTACTTTCTTTACTTTTCTGTCAAATCGGATCCTGGTTAATTTTGGCGATGTGGACCCGCGCCTTTTGTAATAGCTTAGAATTTACTTTTCCCGCAAATATCTTAACTGTTCAATCAAAGGCATGAAAGAATGTATGATAAAATAAAAACAAGCGTAGAACACCAACAATATGACAAGATAAATGCAAATGAAAACGACACACAAATCATACACCACCCCTAGGGTACGCCTCACTGTTGCCTTGCCTCGAAAGGTGATCGTCGAGTAGAGGATGTCTTAGTAAGTCCTCATGATCCGGGAACCTGGCATGAGGGTAGCTTCTAAGGTGTCTTCCCATTGCTCTGGTGATCACCATGTCCCGAACCTCGAATTGACCCTAATACCTCCAACGGTGGTGCTACCTACCTCTCAATGGTGGGATGGCACTACTTTAAAGGACATTTACACAGACGAATTCCTTAGGGTAGGTAGACGACTCTAGATACTTTCTCTAAATTCAAAACAAATCAAAAATACTTTTCACACCAACACATTTTCAAAAAGCTTTCGAAAGCAATTTTTCAAACACTCTTGAGGACCGATACAAGAGTCGAACTGGAATTTTCAAAGAAACTTTTTAAAACCCACATTGAAAAGCAAACAAACATTTTTGAAAACACAAATGAGCAAGTACCTAAGAGCCCATGGATAACCATGGATAGAAAGGGTGCTAACACCTTCCCTTTCTATAACCTACCTCCCGAACCGAGAGCAATCTCTATAAGGAATTTTTCTGTGCTTTTGTCCTTTCCATTTGGAGAAAATAAAAGATGGTGGCGACTCTTGCTTCCGCGAAATTTCGCGAACCAGCGTTAAACAGTCAGTTCCAGATCCACTGATCACAGAACTGGCGACTCTGCTGGGGACTCTTATAAAGTGAGGTGTACCTTAGGGCTAAGATCACTGTGTTTTCAATTGTTTTCCTTGTGTGCTTTAAATTGTGGGTTGCTTGGGAGTTCTATAGATCCTAACCCGGATCTGGGGGATACCTTTCTTAGAAAGTAGCAACAAGGCTGTGAGGGAACTGTGTGGGGTATACCAACATGGTTGAAACAGTCTGCTACGTTGATGTGACACTTTGGTGTGTACCAGTAACCCTTGAGTTCAGTCAAGGAGAGTACGGGGCCTCCGCGTAGTGTCATGAAGCATCAACAGACCTTAGGAACCTTAATTGAACCATCTTGGCCTCTTTAGGGTAGTGAGATAACTGACTTTGGTGCAGTCCGAGGTTGGTTGATACTCGATACTACACTCAATTGAGGGTTGCTTTCCTGGAATATTTCGGTCGCCAGTTCAGTGGCCAAATCGAAACGATGAACAATGAAAGCAATCCCGTGATATTGGGAACCTTAGAACCCGGTTACTTTGATAGGACAGGTTGAACCCACCAACTTCAAGAGGGTACTACCCAGACCCCATGCTGGCCTTAAACCCTAAGGGCTTGTCTTGTGTGCCTTGTGTGCCTTACATGTTTGTCTTTGTAAATACCTGTGGTGTGTTTAATCATAGCATCATGACATCATCCAGTATCATACGCATTGACTAACCATTTCAGGGGTTCGAATTTTCATCTTTGTTCTTGTTTTGTAGGATATGGAAACTGCTCGTAGAAAGACAATTCAAGTAAGTCTTGTAAGGATCCCTCCTCAGCTCAAGGAACTTATATCCAGGATTCCCGAGAACTCATCATTCAGTGAAAGACATGGAAGCCTCATCAGCTTGGTCAATACCAACATTGAGGAAGATATGATAAAGGTCCTATTCCAGTTCTTTGACCCTCTGCATCACTGTTTCACCTTCTTGGACTATCAGTTGGTACCTACATTGGAGGAGTTCTCCCGGCTCCTGAAGATCCCTATCCTTGATCAGCTACCCTTCAACGGTACAGAAAAGGAACCTAAGCTGGAAGAGATTGCTAAAGCCTTGCACCTACAGTCATCTGACCTCAAAGGACATTGGGAAGTCAGAAGTGGTATCAAAGGGTTCTTAGCCAGGTTTCTGTTTGAAAAGGCCCATGAATGTTGGAATTCCCTTGACTTGCAAGCTTTTGAAGAGGTTGTGGCCCTCCTTGTCTATGGTTTGGTGTTGTTCCCTAACCCAGATCAGCTTATTGATATCAGTGCTGTCCAGATCTTTATGTCCAGAAATCCTATACCTACGTTGCTGGGGGACATCCTTCACTCATGTTACACTCGAACCATGAGAAAAAGAGGTGTCCTTATGTGTTGCACTCCTCTCCTGGGAAGTTGGTTTATTTCGCACCTTCCACAATCAGTTTTGAAGAATGAGCGGGGTTTGAGATGGTCACAACGGTTGATGACTCTTACACATGCAGATATACATTGGTGCCCTAGGTCCAGAGAAGATGTCACTATCATTGATCGTTGCGGGGAGTACCCTAATGTTCCTTTACTTGGAATCAGAGGAGGTATTACTTACAGCCCATGCCTGGCTTGGAGACAGTTTGGTTATGCTCGGAGGGATGGCCCTCATGACATGTTAATTCCTGACATAGTTTTTGACTTCGACAATGATACTCAAGGACTTCGCCAGAGATTTATCAGAGCCTGGAGGATGCCTAGTAGGATAGACAGTAAGACACTAGGGCACAAGAACTCCATCCCGTTGGAACCTTATCTCAAGTGGGTACGCGCCCGCTCCCAGAAGTTAGTGATGCCCTATCTTCACATGCTCCCAGTAATCAAAGAACCAATCTTGGAAGGAGAAGTGTCCTACACTATTCAGCATCCTGATATGCCCACATCCTGGGAAGAGATGCAGAAGAGCTGGATCCAGCTTAAGGAAGAACGGAATTCTCTTGAGACTAGTCTACAGGCCAGTGAAAAGAAGGTCTTGGAGCTCACCCGCCTGTTGCATGAGGAGAGGAATCTCAACACTTACATAGCTCCAAAGAGGATGCGCAGTGTATTTTGGGATTGATTTGATTTTTGTATTATTTTTGCCCATGAGGCTTTGATGTACTGAACAATTACTTCCTTAATGATAACGTGTGTTCCTGTTTGTCTATAACAAATTTGAACTTTCGAACCCTTGAATGCATTGCATAAACACATCTCATTCATCATGTGCATAGCAGGTTTTTCCCTTTTCAGGTTGCTTACAGTTCTTCGCTGTTTATTTCAGCATCATGAATCCTGACTCATCATCAACTGAGACATCCATCAAGGCTCTTCAGGCGCAGAATGCGCAGTTTCAGGAATCAATCAAGGGTTTGGCTCAAGGCCAAGAAGAGCTGAAGGCTATGCTCCTGAAGAAGGAGAAGAAGAAGAAGAGAAGAACTGTTCTGTTCAACTCGGGCCGAAGGTTTGGCAATGCTCTGCAGCAGGAAGAGGCTGGTTCTTCTGTTGGCAAGAGTACTCCTCAGGCAGAAGCAAGGGTTCCTAGTCCGGTAGTCTCCGACAACGAGACTGATTTTGATGAAGAGCAGTACCCTCCTGCAGAAGACAGATACCAGCAACTGGAGGATAGGTTGAAAGCTATGGAAATACAACAGATACCTGGGCTGGATTTCGGAGATCTGGGTTTGTCTACTGGTGTGATTATCCCTCACAAGTTCAAAGCACCATCTTTCTCTAAGTATGACGGGGCGTCTTGTCCCAAGCTACATCTCAGGTCCTATGTTCGGAAGATCCAACCGTACTCGGCAGACAAGAATTTGTGGATCCACTTCTTCCAGGAGAGTCTTTCAGGGACTCATCTCGAATGGTTCTATCAGCTGGATGGGACCAAAGTTCGTAACTGGGAGGAGTTGGCTACTGCTTTCTATAAGCAGTATCAATATAATGCCGACCTTGCCTCTACACGTACCCAACTCCAGGGTATGTCGTTAGGTGCAAGTGAAGGTTTTAAGGAGTACGCTCAAAAATGGAGAGACCTGGCTGGCAGAGTGCAGCCTCCGTTGACTGATCGGGAGTTGGTAGATATGTTCTTGGGGACCCTATCTGGGCCGTTTTTCAACCACCTTATCGGGAATTCATCTGCAGGGTTCACTGATCTAATCTTGACTGGAGAAAGAATTGAGGCTGGGTTGAAGTCTAGAAAGATTCCGAAGGGTGCATCGTCTAGCTCTGAGAAGAAACCCTTCAAGAAGGAGGCCAGTGCGGTATATGGGCCTAGAAGGTAGGATAAACCAGAGCGCCGTCAATCCGTCAGTGCATTAATGATTGCCAAGCCTGCAGCCGCTCCTCGACAAGCTAACCAACCAAGGGCTGAGAGACCCAGAAGGGAATTCACCCGTTTGAGTATGACTTTGTCGCAGATCTTACCACAGTTGCTCTCAACCAACTTGGTAACCGTCAGAGAGGCTCCGAGGGTTGCAAATACTACATCTCCTAAGTACAACCCGAATGCTCGTTGTGCTTATCATTCTGATAGCCCGGGGCACGCCACTGATGACTGTTGGGCATTAAAGAACAAGCTGCAGGACCTTATTGACGCCAAGGAGGTACAGTTTGAGGCATCTGAGAAGCCTAATGTAGTGACAGCTCCCCTACCTGCTCATGGAGTGAATGCTATTGGGGACGAAGAGGAAATGGATGAAGCTGAGTTTGATAGCTGGATCTACCTGGCAACCGACAGTGGACTTAACAATTGGAGTGCGAAGGACAACCTATCTGTTTCTTTTGTTACTAAGTAATGAATTCCTATGTTTTGGTATCTGTAATAAACAATAATAAACTCTTTGGCCCGGTGTCTTACCCGAGGCACCGTGGTTTCATTTGTGAGGGCATATAAACTGTCATTTCATATATCATGAATGAAAATCTTGGACGTTTTCTCGCATTACAAATCTTGTGCTCCTTTTCTGTCTTTCTTTCCTTTACATATATTTCAAAACAACTGTATTTACACACACACTCACTCATACAGGTTTCAATCCACTCTGGATCTCACTGGTAACGACTCTGCTACTGCCAGTTATGACTTCGAAAATCCGATCAACTTAGCCGAAGACGAAGGTGAAGATGATTGCGAAGTGCCTGGCGAACTTGCAAGACTGTTACTTCAGGAAGAGAGGGCAATTCAACCCCATGAAGAGCCAGTGGAAACAATCAACCTGGGTACCGAAGAAGACAGGAAAGAGGTAAAGATTGGTGCTAACCTAGAGCTCAGCGTGAAGCAACGGTTAACCAAGATGTTACATGATTATATGGAGATCTTTGCCTGGTCCTACGAAGACATGCCCGGGTTGGATACCGATATTGTGGTCCATCACTTGCCAACTAAGGAAGACTGCCCTCCAGTTAAGCAAAAGGTCCGCCGAATGCGTCCAGAGATGTCAGAGAAGATCAAAGCCGAGGTTATGAAACAATTCGACGCTGGGTTCCTTGCAGTGACTTCTTACCCTCAGTGGGTTGCTAATGTGGTGCCGGTACCTAAGAAGGACGGTAAGGTCAGAATGTGTGTTGACTACAGGGATCTGAACAGGGCCAGCCCTAAGGATGACTTCCCCTTATCCCACATTGATGTCCTTGTTGATAATACAGCTCAGCACAAGGTGTTCTCTTTCATGGATGGCTTTTCAGGTTACAATCAGATCAAGATGGCACCTGAAGACATGGAAAAGACTACATTTGTTACTCAGTGGGGCACCTTCTGTTACAAGGTCATGCCATTCGGGTTGAAGAACGCTGGGGTAACCTACCAACGTGCCATGGTTGCTTTATTTCATGATATGATCCATCATGAGATAGAAGTGTATGTTGATGACATGATCGCAAGGTCCCAGACTGAGGAAGAGCACCTAGATCATCTGCAGAAATTGTTTGACCGGTTGAAACTGTACAAGCTGAGATTGAACCCGAACAAGTGCACCTTCGGGGTAAGATCTGGGAAGTTGCTAGGCTTCGTGGTCAGTGACAAGGGTATTCAAGTGGACCCTGCTAAGGTCAAAGTTATTCAAGAGATGCCGGTTCCTAAGACAGAGAAGGAGGTCAGAGGCTTTTTAGGATGCTTGAATTACATTGCTCGGTTCATCTCGCACCTAACTGCTACCTGTGAGCCAATCTTCAAGCTGCTGAAGAAAGATCAGGTAGTACGTTGGAATGATGAATGTCAGGCTGCTTTCGACAAAATCAAAGAGTATCTCCAAGAACCACCTATCCTTATGCCACCGGTTGAAGGGAGACCTCTGATACTATATCTGACAGTACTCGACAACTCAATGGGGTGTGTGCTGGGGCAGCATGACGAGTCTGGCCGAAAAGAGCATGCCATTTATTACCTTAGCAAAAAGTTTACCGACTGTGAGACCCGATACTCACTGCTTGAGAAAACTTGCTGCGCTTTGGTATGGGCTGCTCGCCGGCTGAGACAGTATATGCTGACTCACACTACCTTGTTGATCTCAAAGATGGATCCTATAAAGTACATATTCGAAAAGCCTGCTCTGTCTGGGAGAATTGCAAGATGGCAAATGATCTTGACGGAATACGACATTCAGTACACAACCCAGAAAGCCATCAAGGGAAGTGTATTGGCAGACCACTTGGCACATCAAGCTGTAGATGACTATCAATCAATGAACTTCGAGTTTCCAGACGAGAGCATCATGATAGTAACAGATTGTGAAGTACCTGGACCGGATGAAGGACCTGAACCAGGATCCCGATGGTCTATGCACTTTGACGAAGCCTCCAATGCTTTGGGAAATGGTATCGGCGCCATAATCATATCACCTCAAGGTACTCATACTCCACTAACTGCCCGGCTATGTTTCAACTGTACCAACAACATGGCGAAGTATGAGGCATGCATCATGGGTCTTCAAGCTGCGATCGACTTAAGGATCAAGTTTCTAAGTGTCTTCGGAGATTCCGCTCTTGTGATCAATCAGATCAAAGGAGAGTGGGATACGAAACATCTGAATCTGATTCCTTACAGAGAATGTGTGTTGACCTTGATCCCCCACTTCACAGAGATAACCTTTGAACACTTTCCTAGAGAAGAGAATCAGTTGGCGGACGCGTTAGCTACAATGTCTTCTATGTTCAAGGTCAAATGGGACAATGAGGCTCCCCGGATCATCATCTGGAAACTGGACGAACCGGCATACTGTTGCGATCTCGAGACTGAATTGGTGACTGAGAAGCCTTGGTACCATGAGGTGAAGAGATACTTGGAAATTCAGGAATACCCTGAAGGGGCCTCAGTCAATGATAAGAAATTCCTGAGAAGGTTCGCGGCAAAGTTCTTCCTTAGCAATGGCATCTTGTACAAGCGAAACCATGATTCAACCTTACTGCGTTGTGTGGATAAGACTGAAGCAGAAAGGATCATGGAAGAGCTACATGAAGGGACCTTTGGTACACATTCCAGTGGGCACACTATGGCTAAGAAGATCCTTCGGGCAGGGTATTACTGGTCCACAATGGAAGCTGACTGCTATCAACACTCCAGGACATGCCACAAGTGCCAGATCTATGCGGACAAGGTGCATGTTCCTCCGGTTCCCCTGAATGTTCTGACTGCGCCTTGGCCGTTTGCAATGTGGGGCATAGACATGATCGGCGAGATTAAACCTACGGCATCTAATGGGCATCGCTTCATCCTAGTGGCGATTGACTATTTCACGAAGTGGGTCGAGGCAGCATCCTATGCTACGGTAACCAAGACTGTTGTGGCACGGTTCATTCGGCATAATCTAATCTGTCGGTACGGCGTCCCAGAAAGAATCATTACTGACAACGGTACCAATCTGAACAACAAGATGATCGCTGAGCTCTGCGAA